>OW203773.1:10304096-10904096 GCA_934045905.1 Leuctra nigra
CCGCCGATGTCTGAGGCCGCACTACAAACCACGATTGTGCTACAACATGCCTTCATATTTATAACATAGGCCTAAATTAAGCTTATTTTAGTGCTGCGTCAGCTTTCCGTGCAATCTTTCCAAATGTAAGAGATCTCAGCCGGACGAGTGAAGAATTTGACCTTGGTCTGTACGTAAGAACGGGGCGGTTCCGTTTGTCACTAGACATCGACGACAGATGACTGGCCAGTCGCATGTCCCCACCCCCAGTGTACGTCAATGGTTGTACGCGGTCTTCCTGGTTCACAAACTATATTTATTTAAAATCTCAATATTTCACCTGCTTGACATTAGACTTCATCAGGAGTTCTAGACTGCTGTAAAACATGTTTTTTTATAACTGTCAACTTCAACTGTCCTGATGAAGCCTACTGTAAAGCAGGTGAAGTATTAAGATTTTAAATAAAATATAAGTTTGGGAAAAGTTCAAAAGAGAGTACTACCAAAAGTTCCAAAAGGTAAGTTCCACTATGGTAGTTAAGTGGCCGCCTTGTAATACAGGTAAAGTTTGCCTCAAATCACCCCCAAGAAGAACTACCTTGCCTCCAAGGAAACGCGTATCGGTAGCGACGTCGCGCATAGATACTCTTCTCATATCAACAAAAGATTCTATGGCCAAATATTGTTCATTTGTGAAAATTATTTTCACTGCTTACTGAAATTTATTTTCACCGCACAATTGAAATTGACAGTTAAAATTAAGACATCTGAAAAAGTGTGTTTTTCATGCATAAAAGCCCTATCACACTGAGTTGCAACCCGTGTATGGAACCGGCGGTTGGAAAATATGGTTGGCCGCGCATGTGCAGAGACTGAATTTGGTCAACCCACGGGTTGGGTTGAAAAATAGAGAAGTCTCTATTTTTCCGGTTACAATAATTTGTTGTGGAACCACGTGACGTGAACTTACCAATAGGATGCTATAAATAATAGCTATAAATCATATTTATCAGATGAATATTGAACTTGAACATGTGTATGGATAAATAGTGCGTATTATTATTAACTTGTACTTACTTAAATATCTTTCTTTCACAAGTAATCACTCTAAATATGAGATTTGGATTGCCGCTGTCAGATTTTGTTATTCCCTATACTTTTATTTTGGTTACTATGGCAACTGCTTTTTGCGCAACTCATGAGTGTCAATTGTGAACCAACCAACATCAAACCAAACAGTTGCGTGTGATAGGCGGTTGCCTCCTTTTACAACAAAAGTTTCCAAACGACAGTTCCAACCACGGGTTGCAACTCAGTGTGATACCCACTTTACTCGGTAAATACTGAACAGAATGCCTTGAAAGTGTTACTTAATGGCGAGTTTAAACTTGATCGGTGGAAAATTAAAGATTTGTATAAAGAACCAAATTTCCAGCCACGTTGCTACGGGGACGACGTTCTTCTCTTTTAAGCGTATTATAGTAAAGGATTGATCATTATATTTTATTGACTATATCTTGCTTGAAAGTAAAAACTGAATTCATGCTACAGGAACCAGTGCTTCTGCGGCTGGGATACGCCGTCTCAACTTGTATCCCCTGGCGATTGCACGTTTGCTTGCGATGGAAATCCTGGTGAAACTTGTGGTGGGGTCGACGCTCTGGATGTGTACGTCTCTCATCCTTACCAAGAACCTCGAAGTAAGAGCCAATCCCAGTCTAGAATCCTTGCGAGCGATTTTGCCGCTTGTTGCAGGCATATTTTTGGCTACGATTGGAGACAAAATGGGTTGACGATTTGAAACTTTAACCCCTTAGGGTTATTACTTGGTAAATTTAAAAAAAAAATTGCTTCGTTAATTAGTAATAATGAGTTGATTTTTGGTGAAAAATGGTCCCTTTTGTTGTCTCGCTGAGTGTTATGACCTACTTAAGTTAATTCTTGATAACCATAATTGGGAGTCTGTGCTTAAGGAAGATGACCCAAACGCAGCCGCCCAAATATTTATTACTAGCCTCCAGCAACTTACACTAGAAGCCACAGAGACGAAAAAGATTAAATCAAAGCATTCAAATAAACTCAAACCCTCGATCACAATCGAATTGATTTCATCGATAAGGACGCGCGATAAACTACATAAAAAGGTATTACAGAATCCTGAAAATATTCTTCTAAAAAACCACTTTAAAGCGTATCGGAATAACCTTACAAATTTAATCAAAATCACAAAAATTAACTACTACAGCGATAAAATAAAGTTAGCCAGCGGCAATAGGAAGCAAATCTGGAATATCATCAACGAAATTGCAAATCGTAACATTAAAAGGAAAGAAATATCTAAGATTCTTGTAAAAGAGGGAATACTAGGAACTATTTCTGCCAACCCAACTCATATTGCCGACGAGTTCGTAAAGTATTTTAGTAATATCGGCGAAGAAATGGCAAATGTTATCCGGCAGGATAGTACGCAGTTCCAAAATCCTACCAATGGTCTCCTAGAAAGTAACACTCCAGAGTTCCTTACACACTGCAGCCAAAACTCGATCTTTTTTAAACCTGTAACTGGCAAGGAGATAATTGAATATATTAACGGCATTAAAAGATCCACTGCCACCGGTCCAGATAATATTAGCGCAAACACTATCAAAAACATGAAAACTAACCTTGTTATCCCTCTAGAACATATCATTAATAAGAGCTTTGAGTCCGGCATCTATCCAACAATATTTAAGCTTGCTTCAATCACACCCATATATAAGAAAGGAAACAAAACGCACACGTGCAATTATAGACCTATTTCTGTGCTCTCAAACTTATCAAAAATCCACGAAAAGTGCATAAAAAAAAGACTATGCCTTTTTCTTGAAGAAAATAACCTATTATCCAAGAACCAATACGGCTTTCGGCAAAACAGAAGTACTGAAGACGCAATTGCTAGGCTCACTTCCCTAATTCATTCCAGTATTGATAATAATAAAAAACCTCTAGCAATCTTTCTTGACCTAGCTAAAGCCTTTGATACAGTAGACCATTCCTTGCTAATGACCAAACAATACAAGATAGGTATAAGAGGCTTACCCCTAGAGCTATTGAAAAGCTATATTACTGGAAGATAACAATTTGTAAAAATAAGTGACGCAAACAGTAGCCGCAGACTAATAAAGTGCGGAGTTCCTCAAGGAACAGTACTGGGACCACTTTTATTCCTAATTTATATCAACGACTTGTGTGCAATGGAGTCAAATTCTCAAATAATAACCTTTGCAGATGACACTGTTCTATTTATCTCGGAAAAAACATGGGAAGCATCATATAAACAAGCCGCATCGGTCCTTTTCAAAGTAAAGCAATGGATTCACACAAATCTTCTATCATTAAATGTTGATAAAACCAACTACATCACCTTTTCACCAAGAATTAATGGCCAACCAATGAACTTAACTCTAAAAATTCACAAAGAACAGAATTGCCTAAATTCCGTCCAAAGCTGCAACTGCCTTGCCCTAAAAAATGTAACCACCGCAAAGTACCTCGGGATATTGATTGACCAACACCTACGATGGAAAGAACATATAACAGCTACTGTTAAAAAGCTTAGACATGTAATCGCTCAATTCTATAACCTTAGAAATATTCTCACATATACCCAGCAAACACAAGAGTGCACGCCTTGTATCATTTTTGTACCTTCATGCGGTGTTGTATTTGTGTTGTACAGAAGTTACTGGCCCGGCAAAATCATGTCCCGAAAATATGCACATTTTCCATCATGTACAGCGTGCACCAACCCAGTTGCGGACCAGCATCTTTCTTGCACAAAACCAACTGCCATGAAAAGATACCTCGCCGTTAAGTTACTTGCACTAATCTTGCAGCCATGAAATGTACACTCCCAACACCGGGCGTGCATCGTCCGTGCGGATTGCGTGCACAAAATTTGCGCCAACGAAACGGCATCTTTCTTGCACTTGCTCTTTCGCATGTAAAACGCTAGTTCCAAAATTAGCTACGGGGATCGCTACTAGTTCATGTTGCCGTATTTAAAACAAATATTATAGTATTCAAAATCGAAAAAATTATCTAGTTTTATACAAGGAGGTAGTTTGTACTGTGTGATAGAAGACATTGCAATTAGTACATGAAAGACAATTTTATGAGACATACACTGGATTCGAACTCCGGTCGTCGATTTGGCGCGCTCCCGATGTATCCACTCCTCCACGGTGACGATGGAACTTCGAGGGTGAAATAAGACATTTGACCGGCGAGCGAGCGCGAGCGATCGTACGACACAATTCTGATACAAAACGGGTACCTACTGCTGGGGCACTCCAATACCGCGCAATTCAATTTGTTTAAAAGAATGCATTAAATATCATAGTATTTTCAATTTTATCATCAATTTTAACATCAAATAATTTTTTTATGTTATTAATTTGTACAGTGCAAAGAAATTAATATAATAAGCATAACAAATAAAATGTGTTCATAATTAAAACATCCCGTTAAAATATTGATACATGAAATTATTATATACGTCATGAAAGTCCAATTCATACTTATATAATTAATTTTATATTTAAGTCACATTGAAATACTTGATTTCTTGTGGATGACCGTATACAATATTTGTACCACGCCGGCACCATTGCGTGCACTTTTCGTGCACTTTATATTTAAAATGCTCATTTTGAAGACTTATTGCGAGTATTTACTGAAAAAAACACAGCGACATGTATTAGGATGTGAAATAATACAACTGATATAGATTAGAATTGATTTCGCATAGATATATTCATGTTTTCATTATTTATATTTTCGCTTTAAATTATCTAAACACATCCATAGCGTGACTATACAGATTGGGTAGGCAAGAAAGTGGAACGAATAACAGCGTTGTACAACACTGGGCCAGCAATGGTTTTGCATGTTTCCGATAGAGTTGTTTCGCAACGCAAGAAACATGCACTCCTGTTGATACCAGCCCAGCATTGTTGAGTGCACTCCTTGTGTGTATACAATAAACATGCACGTCGGTCAACACCGGCCCGGTATTGTTGCGCTTGCAGTATTTCTGTATACAAGAAACATACACGACGGTCAACACTGGCCCGGTGTCGTTGCGCGTGCAGCTTCTGGTATGCAAGAAACATACACGTCGGTAGACACTGGCCCGGCATTGTTGCGCGTGTAGTTTTTGGTATACAAGAAACATGCACGTCGGTAGACACTGGCCCGTTATTGTTGCGCGTGCAGCTTCTGGTATGCAAGAAACATACACGTCGGTAGACACTTGCCCGGTATTGTTGCGCGTGCAGCTTCTGGTAAGCAAGAAACATACACGTCGGTAGACACTGGCCCGGCATTGTTGCGCGTGTAGTTTTTTGTATACAAGAAACATGCACGTCGGTAGACACTGGCCCGGTATTGTTGCGCGTGCAGCTTCTGGTATGCAAGAAACATACACGTCGGTAGACACTGGCCCGGTATTGTTGCGCGTGCAGCTTCTGGTATGCAAGAAACATACACGTCGGTAGACACTGGCCCGGTATTGTTGCGCGTGCAGCTTCTGGTTTGCAAGAAACATACACGTCGGTAGACACTGGCCCGGCATTGTTGCGCGTGCAAATAAATTGCAGTGTTTTACGCGGGTACAGGCCCAGCATACAAAAGGTACACTCTCTGAAGGTGCAATTTATGTGTGTAGACGAACAGATATCTTTCTTGTATCAACCGTACAACGCCCAACACTTTCCTTGCACATGATGCGTCGGGAAGGCACAATTAATGTACAAAGCGTGCAGTGCTGTGTTTGCTGGGTAATTCCTTACGAACTGTACACTGTTAAAAATTTCAATGTTATTTTACATATACTGTATATGGCAGCCAGGTTCTCCAATACAATATATGTAAAATTGACACTACATTGAATTGTTAAAATTACAAATGCATGTAGTGTTATTTTACTTTGACAGTTCATGAATTTTTAGTCAACCAGGTACATGTATTAAAACAACACTGACCCCTATATTTGTCAAAACATCATTGGAATTATATCACTACATTGTATTGTTAAAATTACAAATGCATGTAGTGTTATGTTAACACCCAAATTTTTTTTGTATTGATTACTCAACCAGTTTTAATCAGATTTCATTTCTGTAAACGGAATTACATAGACAATTTTAGGTATGATCAGTACACTAATACAAATTATTTCACCCCAACCGGCCTCGAACCTGCGATCTAGTGTGTAGAACCTCATAGCGCTAACCCCGGGACCACGGCGCCAAGTGAGGAACAGAGCGGTTGAAACTGTTCTCGATCAGTTGAGTTATAAAGTTGTGTTTGTGGGCAAAATTTATTTTCATGAGTTATGAACATAATGATAATAGAGTTTATGAATTTCATAAGTCTGTAAGTTATGTCTCTTTATTACTTACCGTCATTTTAGATGTGCAATAAAATACCATACATCGGACTGTTAAAATTACAGCGGATGTATACCTGTGAAGTTATCTCCTGTCACTGTCTAATTGCCGGCTCAGCGGAGATGTCAGTTGACATCCGTGATCATTAGTAAGAGGGCTACCGCGTTCAGGTAGAAAAGCGCACATTGTATGATATTTTAGTTGCAACTGGACTATTATCTTTTACTCTTCTCAGCCTGTGTTTATTTAACACAACAATTTCGTTTAAAATGAACAACTTTCATGATAATTTAAATAATACTTTGTAGCACTAAACTAAAATTACCTATATTGTCAGTGTAATTTGAAAAAACATATACACAATTGTATATTAAACGCTACAATGTCTATGCAAAATTACAATATTTTACTACAGTGTATACTTTGCTCTAGTTCAGTCGGTACTCCAATATGGGATAATTGGGTGGGGCGGAGCTTATGATACCCATATTCATCCACTGTCGACGATCCAAAATATAATTTTGAAAATAATGATGTCAAAGGATTACCGATACCCCACAGTTAAGCTTTATGAAGTCGCAAACATACTTAATATTCGCAAGCTTTATGCTCAATCTCTCTTTAAATTAATACACTCGAACAAATTTGAACTCCCTACCAACCCGGCACCAAATTGTTATATACAAACTAGATCAAGAACAAAGAACAATCTATATCAACCGAGGGTAAACAAAGGCATTACGCAAAGAAACCTAACTTACCTAGCTAGCAAGTTATATAACCTTCTTCCATGTGATATACGAAGCATCCAATCGGACAAAATATACGCATTTAAAACCAAGCGATGGCTCAAAGATTGCCCTATTGACACAATAAACGCTGCCATAAATTGCAAGTAATAAACCACAGTTTAATAAAATAAAAGCTCATTAATTGATCTTCTCACCAACGTTCTAGGTGTAATCTTTGTATCTAGTAGATCTACATATAACACGTCCTTGTTGTGGTATCAACTAATGTACCTAGGTATCATCAGAGGTTTTTATTTTATATTTATTATTTTGTATTTATTTTATTTTTATTTTAGAAATAGTTAATAACGGACAATTATTAATATTTAGTATTCAGTAATACTGCAACATGCATATTATATTCAGTATCTTGTATTCCATATATAATGTACCTAGTGGATGTATTATGACTATTAGAAACATGACGATATAACATGGTATAATGTTCTGTACAATATTGTTCACGGTATAACATGGTATGACATAGCATCAAGTTGAGTATCAACAAATATTCTTTTTTAAATTTTCATTTTACTGATTAATAACTGACAATGTATATTTAGTATTAGTATTTAGTATTTAGTAATCGTTCAGCTATATATTACATTCCGTATAATAATGTCTCTGGTATATTATATAAATCCATGTAAAATGTCCATGTGTTATCCATGTAAAATATGCCCCGACACAAGTCTTCGTGACTTATTGGGGTATATATCAAAAAAAATATGTAAACACTGTGTGAACACACACTCTGTACCATTTTGAAAAATAAAAACAAATCAAATCAAAGTGCAGTACGATATTTAATTTTAAAATGTGCCAAGTGATAACCATAAGTTTGTCTTTTATCTAATCATGATTAAAATTTGAAATCAATTGATTTACGTGTTTGGTCTCCAATCGTATCAGAAATTTCATTGTGTTGCGCGTTTTTGTTGAATAACCCGCGCCAATTTAACAAGGCACGAAGCAAAAATGAAAAAGTGTTACTAACATACAATCAGACTGATCATGTGAACATCAAAGTTACACCCACTTATGAAACAATTTTTCTCTTTCAATTTGCTAAAACGGACGAGCGCTAGTATCATCTTAAGGTGGCTGGATCGATCGAGATCATAGTCTCAGATCTTCATAATTTTGTGTGTACTTATTGATAACCATGCCGTACACAATCCTGAAAAAATTAAACACTTCTCGTGTCTAGTTTCTGAGATAATTTGAGTTTTCTCCCCATGTTATCTTATGGCAGCCAAGTAAAATCGTGTCATTTTTAAGCTAAAATGGAGTTCTAATCTTTTTGTACCGTAAGATTTTATCAAAAAACTTTTTTTCTGTTAGACATATCTGGTATACTATCAGGAAAAAATTGAAAACAATACCAACGTGTGCTATTTTAAAAGTTATTAACCAAATTCGAAATGATTTCCCTATACCTCCCATGTAAAGATCACTCGATATGTATTTTGAGAATGATCAAAACCTTAGCATGGGAGGTATAGGAAATCATTTCGAATTTAGTTAATAACTTATAAAATAGCTCACGTTGGTTTTGTTTTCAATTTTTTCCCTGGTAGTATGTCCATATGTCTACCAGAAAAAAGTATTTTGTTAAAATCTAACGGTACAAAAAGATTAGAACTCCATTTTAGCTTAAAAATGACACGATTTTACTTGGCTGCCATAAGATAACATGGGGAGAAAACTAAAATTATCTCAGAAACTAGACACGAGAAGTGTTTAATTTTTTCAGGGATTGTGAACGGCATGGTTATTAATAAGTACACTAAATATTATGAAGATCTGAGACTATGCCCTCGATCGATCCAGCCACCTTAAGGTAGCCTGGTACCAAGATAGGATACTCGAAACACCAACACACATTCTTCATGTTACAATGTTTTTTCTTTCTCCAGTTTTTGACGTGTAAGTATGTATTTTAGCTTTTACAACGAATTGATCCACATTGTCATAACCCATATTACACCGTATAAAAATATTAACCAAGTCTATCAAACTAAAAAGGAATGAGATTCATCTACAAATTCAGCACTGAAATACGTACAAATATCAACAAATTGGCCAAGTCAACACTTTATTCTTAATATCAATAATATACTTGGCGCATCGTTTATAAATAGCATAGAAGTAGGTCATAAATAAACCCCTAAAAAAACACTCCGTGTAAAAATACTAGCAAAGTCTCATCAACTATAGAAAAATCACGGAAATCTTAAAATTTGGTACTGAAAAGGAGTGATATCTAAAATGGGCTAAGTCAAAATGTATTTTAAAATCAAAATATACTTGGCGCATCGTGTATTAATACAAAGTAAATATAGGCTACATATCTATCATTTATTATATAATGCCCTCCAAGTACCATTTGATTTTGAACATCACCAGCCAAACAAGATACACGATAATATGACACAATACGATTTTATTTGCAACTTTCCAATCTCCATATAAACACTCTGGCTAAAAACAGATCCGTTGTGTCGTGACTTTCCAACCTATGAAATTTTTTTCAGAAATCTCTTTTGACAACCCAAATTTGAGCTGTGGAGGATTTGGCTGAAACTTTGTGGGAATTGAGACACTGTTGGTAGCAATGACTTGCCAAAATTTCAAATTGATCGGACCAACCAATCGAAAGATATATATATTTTAAATTTGAACCAATCAGCGGATTCAAAAAAATTAGGGTCTGCAACGCCCAGAAAAGGTCCGTACATGTGTGCAAAATTTCAGCTTGATCGAAGAAAAACTGTGACCTGTATAGCCTCAGTCACATAAAAAAAAATACATAAAAAACATAGGTCCGTGCCAAAAGAACCTAAATGAGTCGCTCGCTTCGCTTGCTCAATAATTGCTCAATCCTCGTTTATACTTCTGATGTCCTACAGCCTTCCTGGACAACACTTGCATATCCTCCATCGATCCACTCGACGGCGGCCGCTGCTTTGAAGAGCGAGTGGATCGAAAATACTCTTGGGATGAAATGCAAGATGTCTGCCGCCAATACAGCTGTACCAAATGCCATATGATGTGGGATTATGACTCACTACACCCTTCTGACAAACTTCTTTGTGATGGCGGAATTGTGCCCTATAATATGTGGATCATGTATTCCGTATACCAGCCAATTCCAGACAAGAAAACGAGAACGGTACACAATTCAAGTTGGCTAACTCAAATCTTGTTTGTGAGGCACTTTAACTAGCTTTATGTTTCTTCATAACCATCTTAACATTAAGCACTCACTTTTTATTGAGTGCTCACTCCTAATAATATACTCACTCTTATTTTATACACATATATAAGTATGAAATATATACACTTTGTTGTTATCCAATTACATATGAGGACAAAAAAATCTTTTGTCTACTTTTTACAGTAAAACAGCCGGTTATTGTTCTTACACCACTAAAAATATTTAAAAAAAATTATATATTTTTTTCACTAAATACACAGTAATACTAGAAACCTCCATTCTGTGTACCAAAATTCAGGGTTTGATTCCAGCATGTTGCAAAAGCTATTTTACTTTTAGGGTTTCTTACACCCCGCGTACGTAATGGCAGAAAGATATAGGGCCTACGTAATGCAAGGTTAATTACCACCGCCACCACTACAAGGGGTTATCAGCTGACAGTGTTGGTCAATAGAATGTTTCTAGATTGAATACGGATTTTAATATAAACATTGACAGCTTCGTCATTGACAAGGAGAAGCCCCTTTGAACCCTTCACATACAAACTAATTTGATTGCCCTTTAGATGAATGGAACAAGTTCTAACTTTGATGAGATAAACAGTGGCACAATAAATCTGGAAACAGGAGAGGTCAATTTTGTCTCGGAATTCGAACCGCTTTTCCAATGTGTATTGTGCAAAAGAAGTGCCTTCAGTAAGAAGGTAGATGATTATGATGATTTAATGGAATATTGGGACGAGTTTCCGGGCTTTCACATAATCTTCACAAGTCAGCAGAATGCGGGTGACTCGGGATACCCCCAGGAGCCAAGTGAGTTGGAGGAGGAAGCGAAGAGGGAAGTTGTCCGAGTCCTGAGAGTCGAGGAGACGAATGTGCATGTGCTGAACTCTTCTCTGGACTCGAACCAACGCGCGGTGATTCATGTCAGAGTCATAGAAGACGCGTATTATCAAGAAGAAGAGACGGAAGCCAAGTTCAAAGGATTTGACGTGACTTGGTGGAGGGCTGGGAAGTGTGTGGAAGAAACAACAACGAACCCTGCTGGTGACATCTTCAAATGGACCCAAATCAAACCAGGTACAGAAGCAAACTTAGGAAAGTACTGAGCACTTCGTTTATGCTCTGTTTGCACTGATTGGTTTATTCATGTCCTCAGTCCTCAGTTCATTTTACCTCTGTATTGTCCTCGGAACAAACAATATGTTTTGCTGCAGGCAATTAATATCCTTTATAAATTTGAGGGTACGTTGCCCTTGTTGACATGGAACTAATTATTGATAATTGAATAATTTGCCTATGATGTATATAATTTCAAAACAGACTCATAACGTAATCTGGTATGCCATAATGTAAAGTTCGCTCAATGTTAGAATATTTCTGACATTTTCGTCTTTCATTTGAACACTGCCCTGTCAATGGCAAGACTATCTTCTTTGTATTATTGAAATTGTATTTATTTTGTCAAATACAAAATTTTTAATAGTAGAAAATATTAGAAAAATTCAATAAAATTGATTTATTTTCATCTACAGTCGTATTATACATATTTTTTGATTATTGATATATACATGGTGTAGGTATTCAATTGTTTGCTAGATTATACAGGACCCTTATTTAATATCACAAACCACTAGTCCGGTCATTTGAAGTCCAGGTCATAGCTATATCAATAACATTGCGGGACTAGCCTTGGACTAGGAGAACAATGCTAGTCCACCACTGAAGTCAAAGCCTAAATGGATATTAAATAAGGGTCCAGTAGTACACGGCCGCCATTACGGATGATTATTCTTACAGTGAACGAACTTTAGCAAATCATCACATTATTCGTCCGTATGCTTTAACAATAGTAGCTATAAGTATTGATATATTTCTAAATGTACTCTTGAAGAAGCGAGTGTGTTCTCAAATCGAATTCAAAATATTAATTTGTAGATTTCTGATTATTCGTTCATAACAACGCAACAGTGGCTTTTAGAATTAGGTTTAATGGTACGTTTATTATATTTCAATTATGTAAAAGCACGTACCGTCCATACAAAATGTTGTAGCACGAGCCGAGAGCATAGCATACCGATTTTGCTGAAAATCATTAGCCTTCTGCATTGGATAGTAATGAATCTTTTGTGATAAAAAAAATTGCCAGATCCGTTACTTCGTTTAAAATGTAATGCAAAAAACACAGTTAAACAAAAAAAAGAAAGAGATTTTGATCCATAAGTTTCAAGTGGAGGCGCTCGCTCCGTTCGCTTGATATAAGCAGCTATTTATATTTTCTAGAGGCTATCCGATCACACGCGGTTCCGGCAACAAACGAAGTCGCAGAACGACGGTGTGTCTACAACGACTCAAACTCAATGCAAGATGCTAATTGGTTGGATGTGGAGTACTTCAACGTGACTTGGAAATCCTGTACGGACGACGAGGCCGACCATGATATGAAGATATTCTTAAGTTCGACGAAAAATAATTATTTGGGGACATTAGATTATCTGGCATTAGTGCTTCTAAATAGGACACAAATGAATGTGACCCATGTTAATTTCGCAACAACAATTTCTATAATCGATCGTAGTTTACGTGCCTATTATACGACACCCTCACATGCAGATAAATTACACATATTAGACTGGGTGATGGATTACAATATCATGTCACTAACGGAAGCCTTATTTACAAGACTACAGCTTGTGGGAAATGATAGCTTATTGGTGTTTGGTAACGGAATGTTCATTGCAATCGTCGTGGTTACTTTCAATGAGGAACTGGCCAATGTCGGTGTTGAAGGAATTAGTAACTTCACAGAAATTGAACACGTATCATTTCAAACTTCAAGAGACATTGACCAAGCGTCAGCAGAAACCGAGATCAAAGTGACTGTAAAGGATTCGCTATGCGCAGACAATAGGCGCATGGGTGTGACATTTTTCACTCTTCCTAATGTTAAACTGTACCACGACGGGAGAATAGGACTTCATGAACCTCATAATGATCCAAAAGATCTTGGTTTCCATCAATATATTATTCAAGTTGTTTTCCAAAGCGACGTCAACACCACCGTCCACTCCACCGACTATGTCGATGTTTGGGTGAACAACACTTCTCCCAATTCACATCGAACTGTAGCATCTTGGGACTTTGTCTCTCAGGTTTGGACACTGGTCAACTGTAATCCATTGCGGTCGACTCGAAGTGGCCTTGATGTATTTAGATGCAGCAATCTGAACAACAGCAATGGAATCACTCGCGGGTATTTTAAAGTCTACTTCTACACGCCTGACTTCAATGACTATCTTGATAGGAACACTAACTTTAGGAACATGATGATCATAAATGGAGCTTTAGCATCGGTCGGACTGTTGAGTATTTTTCTAACTGCGATATTCTACGAGAAGTGGTCTAAGAATACCGGCCACAAGGTGCTCTTGCTGATGGTCACCTGCTTGGCAGTGAATCTCGCCCTTGGATTCACAGTCCTTCTTGTTCATCTTGAACTCACAAGCGACTCTTGCGTTGTTCTCGGCGCCGTCAGACATTTCACCTTCCTAGCAATGTTTTGCTGGATGCTGATCTTGTCAGGTCTTCAAGTTAAGCGACTGACGACTATCACTGGAGCTAAGGACACCACCCATTTGCCGCTCAAGGTTACTTTACTCGCCTGGGGTATACCAATCCTCCCGGTCACTCTCCTTCTAGCATTGAAGAGAAGATTGTACCAGTCTACTGTTGACAACAGTCAGTCTTGCTATCCCAAAGGAGGTGTTTTCATTGGCACAGTACTGGCTCCATCTGGTGGAGTGTTGGCTATAAACTTTGTCACATACCTTTACGTCGTGAATCACATATTCGATTGGTTTAAATGTGGCAAGGAGCCAAGGATCCGACGCAATGTCAAGGAAAGTAAATCTGTCGAAATGCACAAGATTGGTAACTGTATTCTTGTTTTCATTGCGTTTGGTTTCACTTGGTTCTTTCACTTTCTCTCTGAGGTAAAAGTAGTTTACAGCGATTTTCTTTACGAGTACTTATTCCTCATGACGGCTTCCTCGCATATTTTCATTCTTGCAGTGTTCTTCGTCATCGTTGATAGAAATGTTTATGCGTTTTGGAAGAAGAAGTGTTGTTAGTAGGTAATTAAGAACTCAATCTATAGTGTTCTACACTGTAAAAAGTATCAGTAAAAAGTATTATTATTATCGGGGGTGCGTATTGTCCTATACTTTATGCCTAGGGCAGAGACACTCATTGTTCTCGTTTATAATCTATCCTTAAATCATTTGCTCTCATTTTATCTTCAACCATTTATTGTCCATCCCTTGTTCGAGGTCGATTACAACCTTGTAGCTCTTTAGCTCTCTAAGGGTTGTAAAAATTCGTTCCAAAAAATGGACCTTGAGTGGGTCAAAATGAAGACACATTTGGGGGTCTATTGGCTCTGCGGCAGAGCTGATACAGATAACATTCCATAGCTGAGGTATGTTTTGACACATTTAGGTTTTTACGATAGGGTCAGGTCCCTTGTAAGTGAGAACAATGAGTGTGTCTAGGTATGAAACGGACCATAGAGGTAGACTGTTAGGTACTGGTTCTGTATTTTACTACCTTGGTAGTGTGTAAACAATACTACTAGGAAAACGCTCTGAGTAACGCGTTGATGAGCGAGCACGGATACGCGCAACACCTCGAACCGAAATTATGTTTATCGAAAATGGCCTTAAAAGCCAATAATTCTTGAATTTCGTCACAGACTTGTATGAAAATCTCCAACAATTCCTAAAATATTGGTCCCAATAACCACGCAAAGTTTTAAGTTGATCGATTGAACCTTTATGATTGAACGGTTCCTTGTTAATTTCCAAAAATCACAGGATATCGTTCAAAAAAATTTTAAACGAACATATCAGTTTCATAATACGTTTGAAAGTTTCTGCTCTAACAACCTTGAAGTGAAGATTCGAAGATTCCGTGAAATATGAAATTCGAGAAATATGATAGCCAACACGCAAAATATCCGTAAACTGTCGATAACTTTTGAATTTAAACACAGTTTATAGTCTGAAAATTGTCAAAAATACAGATAATGTTGGACCCGATGACCATGCAAAATTTTAAGTTGATCGGTCAAACGGTTCTGGTTTAAATTTCAAAAAGCACATGAATTTTTTTTTTTAATTTTAACCGATGGGAGGATTTGGCTGAAAATTTGTAAAATAAGAGGCAATGTTGGTCCTAATGACCATGCAAAATATAAGGTCGATCACATTTGTCGAAGTCCATTTTCATTTTTCAGCCTATCAGGAGATGTTTATTTAAATTTCAACCAATGAATGGATTTCAAAAAAATTAGGGTCTGCAAACAGAGAAGGTTGGTTTTACATGTGTGCAAAATTTCAGATCGATCGGTAAAACGGTGCGACCTGTGTATCGGCTATAAGCAGCCAAAAACAAAAACAAAAAAAAAAAAAAAACAACAGAGGTCCGTGCCAAAAGAGCCAAAAGGAGACGCTCGCTTCGCTCGCTCAATTACCAGGAATGTATAAGTAGATGGCTGTAAAAATCAATTGCCTACCAATAGCGGTGTTTATTAAGAAACCAGATATAAGGAGCTAACTGCAGTTGGATGATATTGGGTGTGCCTAGCTCGTCAGTAAAGGTGGTTGATACTTGAATACCGGTCGGTTGGTCGCCACGTGGAAGTTCACACCGGATTCAAGACGAGATTCAACTTATTCTCGGAAAGATTCCAATAGTCTCATTCACATTTACTTTATATAAAAATCAGATATTTAGTCCACACTGGTTTATAATTATAATAAAGCAATTATAATTTGATCCTTACATATTGTCTGTGTGGGTAGTGGAAATGCTGGTTTCAGATCTTTACGGATGAATCCAAATGTTTTAAAGTATTTCAGTACCCATCAAATAGAGAAGTGAAGTGAAGTTTAGATTTTAGAATATTAAATATTTTATGAAAGTTGAGATGTTGTTGAAGACGGATGTGGTATTATTTTTGTTGTGTGTTAAATAGTTTTTACAAAGTTTTTACGTATTTACAAAGTTTGGTATATTGTAGCTGTCCATGAAACACAAATTGACGTTACACGCCGAGTCGGGCCGTATAGATAATGTTAGCCAGAGCCGGTTCTATGCATCCCGTAACACAGGGAACACGGCGTGTGACGTACAGCTTGTTTTTGCAGAAGAGTGAAATGTCGAAAACTAATAAATTAATTATGGGAAATGTATGATTAAAAAAAATATAATAAAATGGAACATTGCTCTTTGAGCCTATTCTGTATATAAACAAAATATAATCTTAACATTCACCTATTCCCCATTATTAAAATTTTTCTGGTTCAGTATTTTAATTTTGACTTTGCACATTTATTTCAGTTTTTTGTACCTTTTCTTGTGCTTGAAGTTTAATGTATTTAAAACGTTGTTTTATATGCGATATTTGGGTGTCAATATGGTTTCTGATTGTTTAATAATGGGATAGAACTTTTGTGATTAACTATTAAACACATTTTTCAGCAAACTTGAGCTTTTTATGTAAATCATAGGTAAAGGTAAAAAAGGAACTTGAACCTTTGATAAGTATTTTATTTTTGGTGATCATACACTTTTGATTAGTTGTAGTATTTTGAAAAATGTACCTAACTTCCCCATATTGTCCACATCCTCCAGTCCTGGACTCTTATAACTAAAACTAAATCAGTCTGAAATCATTTCACGTCCATAAGGAAAACATTTACCTGGAATCGGAGATCTCTAACCCTCATCAGTACGTTCTGTCTATTGTCCGTCCGTCTGACCAGGTAGCTCTGTTGGTAACCCTCGTCCGACAAGTGAGAGGTCCCGGGTTCGAGCCCCGGTTCGGTCGGATAATTCTCACAACGCACATCCCTTCCTATCATCCTGACACTATGGATGTTTTCCACAGAAACCTACATTCTCAGAAATGATGTCGTTTTTGTTATAGGATTCTTGCCAATGACTGTATTGCTCAATCTACTACATATTTCACTTTGTATTCCACGCTCTGCGTATCATTGATTTTTAAGCCTTTAGGAATTATTTTGTGTGCATTAGTCTTATCATATATTATCTTATATTGTTCTTTGATATGAGATGTGTAGGGGGGGGGGGGGGGGGAATTTACCCCTAGACATCTGTTTTTTAATATATCCAATGACTTTCACCATACTCATATCACTTTCGAAAGAAAAGGATTGTCTGATAAAGGTTTGATTGCATCATCCCATGATGCTACGGTCGGTGACAGGCAAAGATGAACCCGCTCTAGCATGGGCCGCCCTATACCTGGCCATGTTAAACTGGGTTCATCTTTGCTTGTCCCCGACCGTTATGCAATATCTATATCTAGTAGTTGAGCTCTGATTACATTGATAATAACAAGGATGTATTGTCAAGGAACCGGACCAGCAGGGCGATTGTATAACTTTCTTAGCCGAGATAATGGATCGTTATCGATACCAATTTATGAAAGTAAACTATTAATATCATTGTTAATCATTTGAATTGTGCAAAAGCTACGAGGATATGAAATATAATTACATTATTTATCTCAGGAAGTCGACTTCACGCACTTTGAATTGCTTTACCTTAGGCTAAATTACTTTCATCAATTGGTATCGATAACGATCCATTATCTCGGCTAAGAAGTTATACAATCGCACTGCAGCAGCCAATCCGTTTTGTGCAAAGTACCGTTTATAATTGGTTTGAGTGTATCTAGTGGAGCGGTCGCTCCACCCAGCCAAGTCGTACCGTACACTCACACTCACTCAACATACCGTAAATGCCTAATAAACTGAGGAGCAGACCAACCACTTTTACTGTAAGCAACAACATGGCATTTTCGGCCTACTGGATCTCAAAATTGGAAAATCTCACATTGTTGCAAAATATCTTAATTTCGAGCTATGGCCCACCCCACCCCATATACCGAATTTGGGAACAATAGGGTATGTCATTTTCGTGCTAGAGGGCCGTGAAATATGTAAAATTACACCACTTTCTGATTCTGAAGATGATGATTCTGATGATATCAGGAAACACTGTTGACAGCGCCACAGCCTAAACGGCTGAGCCGATCGATCTGAAATTTTTACCATATATGCACTTTTGGCGTCTGATGATACCTTGTCCTTACGAATTTTTTGTGCCACCATTTTGAAACCGGAAGTGACGTCATATCTTAAAAACTGATGGACCAATTGGGACGAAACTAGCGCCAAACGATTCGGATGGTCTTCTCAATGAAATATCAATAGTCAAAATAGAAATGTACTTTTACCGAAACCGGAAATGACGTCATAAAAATGCCGAATTTGAATGAAATCATCTCTTATAACAATAACTACATATTCAGAAGGCTTATAATGTTACATAGCATTTAAAGACACAAATTTTAGGTGGCAGTGAAGTCAGCCGCCATTTTGAAAACCGGAAGTGATGCCATAACTCGAGAACGGCTGGACCGATTGGAACGAAACTTGCGCTATACTTTATAGCATATCATTTATGGCATATACATAGTAACAAGCACAACTTTTCTTAGCAACCAAATCAAAAAGGCGTATTTTTTTAAAGGAATTATAGTCTTTGGTTCCACAATATATGCTACAAATTGTAAGAATAAACTGAAAAAAGGAATGATATCCCATAAAAAACACTCCGTGTAAAAATACCAGCCAAGTCTCTTCAACTAAAAAAAAAATAGAAGAAATCTAAAAATTCAGCACTGAAAAGTAGTGATATCAAAAAAAGGCCAAGTCAAAACTTTTAAAAATTACTTGGCGCATCGTTTTTCTATGGGATTATAGATATATTTTATGTATAGATGAGTATATTTGATTACCGACCTACTTCTATACTATTTATATGCACGATGCGCCAAGTAATTTTTAAAAGTTTTGACTTGGCCTTTTTTTGATATCACTACTTTTCAGTGCTGAATTTTTAGATTTCTTCTATTTTTTTTTTAGTTGAAGAGACTTGGCTGGTATTTTTACACGGAGTGTTTTTTATGGGTACTTATTTCATGACGCAATGACCTTGAGTTCAAATTAATCCGAAAATGAATCCTAAAATGTGAAAATGCGAGCAATGATGTCCTTGCTACTTGTCAGCGTGGCTGTTTGGATAGCGCGCAGCAACTGGGACTTTTGCGTCCCGGCTGCGTATTTCCAAAGTATACCCAGCCCCAGCGCACCGTCGACTGATTAGTGTGTCTTGGTCACGTGGTCTATGGTTGCTGATCACCTCGGTTGCGAAACTGAAAGGTATCTGTCAAAACATCTCAACCCATCAATGTCAAAGAGAAATAAGTTAGGTTATCCACATGGGAATCGAATAAGATACGAATTAAATGTGCATCTTTAAATGTTTATAATGCCCGAGTATTGTCTTTCCTAATAGCCCACTAGTATAGTTGCTTCCATACCATGTTACCAGTGCCGGACTGGCTCGTCAGGGGCCTCGGCGGCTATTATTACTATTTAAAAGTATTTTGGAGAAAGCTGCCCACCAACCTGCCCCGCAGGGCGATTTTTGGATTTTTAAAAGTTTAAAATGAAATTTTAAAACAATTTGGTGATTTTTTAAGTTCATTTTTTTCACAAGAAAAACATAACAGATAGGCCTGCCAATAATGGCAGGGCGCTTTTTGATTTACTGTCATTCTTAAAATGATTTTGGGATTATGTAAACTTGTATTTTTCAAAATGAGGCTAACAGAAAGTGAAGTTAAATGTATCCAAATTCTGCCCCGCAGAGAAAATTTTCAATTTCAGTCACTTTTAAAATGATTTTGCGATTATAAAAACGTGTATTAGTTTGAGCTAAGATGCTATCAACGATTAAAATTAAAGAATTAACCCAGCCTGCCTCGCAGGGCGAATTTTGATAATTTGTATTTATTTAAGCGATTTTGTGATCTAAAAATGTGAATTTGGCACCAAATGTCAAACATAAAGTTAATGGAAAATAAAAATAATGATTTTCCGTCGCCATTAGCCTCGCTGCAGAACAGTGCGTCGTTAAGCCCCAGATGAAAAAAATGGAAAATGCGACAAACCTGCCCCGCAGGGCCCTTTTTGGATTTTTGTTTATTTCCAAAAGATTTTGGGATTGTAAAATCGTGTATTTGACTTCAAAATATCCAAATATAAGAGGCCCCCGCCAGCCCCCGCAGGGCGCTTTTGAAATTTTATAATTTTTAATTTGTTTTTGGGACTTTAAAAATGTGTATTTTGCTGCATAATGCGTAGGTAACAAAAAGTTAATGAAGACAAGTTTAAATGCCCCCAGCCTGCTGAGCGCTTCTCGAATTTTGTAATTATTAAATCATTTTGGGATGTAAAAATGAGTATTGGTTGGGCTGCAAAATGTACAACATAAATTTAATATTAATTAAATGATGTTCATACTAAGAGGCCCCCAGACTGGCGAGCAGGTTTTTTTTAGATTTTTGTTAATTTTCAATTGATTTTGGGATTGCAAAATCGTGTACCTAAATGGCTTCAAAATGCTGTTATTGGAAGAACCATTTAAATAGAAGAGGCCCCCAGCCTGTCCCGAAGAGCACTTTTTGAACTTTTGTAATATATTATATGAATCGTTTTGGGATTGTAAAAATGTATATTTGGCTGC
Organism: Leuctra nigra; assembly: GCA_934045905.1. Taxonomy (NCBI): domain Eukaryota; kingdom Metazoa; phylum Arthropoda; class Insecta; order Plecoptera; family Leuctridae; genus Leuctra; species Leuctra nigra. The sequence continues at coordinate 10,325,200 of OW203773.1, forward strand.
AAAACGTTCACCATGAAGTTAATGGAAGATGGGTTTATTTGAGGCCCCCAACCTGCCACGCAAGGCGCTCTTTTACTTCTGGTATCTTTCAATGGATTTTTTGATGATAAAAAAGTATGTTATACACAATCTAGGGGCCTCAATAGCCAGGGGCCTCGGCGGCGATCGCCGCCTAGCCGCTAGGGGCCAATCCGGCCCTGCATGTTACATAACATAATTAACATGTTGGACACTTTTTAACCTCACAAAAGTAAGTGTCATTAAACCACACTTTCAGTGACTGACATTTTGTATTTTGCAAATTGCGGTGTGAATAATCTTAGCACATGTAGATGAGTGATACAATACAATCATATCAGAGTTCTGAATTCGGTTACAAGGTCAACGTTTCTTCCCACCAATCTATACTTTGCAGCTTACGTTGAACTTCAGAAGATAGTGCCATGATTTCTTGGATAGTAGTAGGTACTAACGATAGGATTGTAATATGATATCGATAGGATTGTAAGTCTCTATGTCAATTGTCACCCTTATGGAAAAACATCAATCAAAGGATTTTCTCACATTATATATTTCGAAGAGATTCTTTCTTAGTACTTGAGTTGAGATGTTTTGACAGATAACTTTCAGTTTCGCAACCGAGGTGATCATTCAATCATGGACTGCTTGAGCAAGACACACTAATCAGGAGACGGTGCGCTGGGGCTGGGTATACTTTGGAAATACGCGTCCCGCGTTACATTCCCCAGGACTGTGACGTCACGACCTGGCTTGGTCGTACGCCGCAGCGTTTGCTACTCGGATGTTGCTGAGAATATGGTAAGAACATTGCAAATTATATTATTTTTTTAAATGTTCTAAATGCCTATTTCTGATATTTCCTTATGTAAATTAACAGAGAGTTGCGGTTATTTCATATGCAGTCATATAAATCTCATTCAAATATAATTAGGTATTTAACTATAATAAAATAAAAACAACGCTAAGAAAAATAAGTCTGGAAAATTACTGCGGTGCCGTTATTTCCTATAGCATGAAGAACTGTATTTCTACGAAACCGATGCCGTAAAAATACAGTAGGCGCCGTATTTTCTCGGCATGATATTGCCGTATTTCTGCGATTCTGGTGGGATATGTAATCGTTGAATGTATGCATTCAAAAAATCAAAATATTATAAAAAAGTTTCACCGGGTTCGGGACTCGAACCCGTTTGTTGCCTTTTCTCCTGCCCAACTCTGGGTTGGCAACTAAATATTGCTCCGGCCGGCGAAAGCCGAAGAGGGGCGTGGGTGACTGATCAAGTGGCGATGGCTCGGGAATGTGAGATAAAATGTAGAATTAGTACATGGATGAAAATATAGAGGGGTATGTTCGACAGATTAACAGGTGATTAATGTTGCACCCCTCAGGAACAACTGAGGGTCAGTATATTGGAAAATAATCAAAGTGAAATGGACCCTAACGGTCGTACAGAGTGATAAATAAATCTTGACAGATCAAAGATTATTCAAAGTTACGTACGCTACCTAATGAATATAGAAATGGACTAGGCCAAGCAACGAGTTAAGAACGTATGCACTTATTGGCATTTTTAATAGCTGTCAGAGATGAAGTATCGAAATAACTGTTTTTCCACTGCCACATAGATCTGATTTGCTTTAGGAACCACAGTGTTTAGATGCTATTTTCACGTTTCAATAAAAAGCAGATACATTTATGTTGATTGAGTGGATAATTTTTCAATTCAATATGGATGTATATGTTTTCTGTGCGTTCATGTACGCATTTTCGGTTCGAGAATGTGTACGTACCCGTGCTCGCTCATCAACGCGTTACACCGAGCGTTTTCTTAGTTTAAATAAAATCCAATGTATAAGATCGTTAAATTGATCTGAATGTTCTTAGAAGTTGAGAAGTTCAAATAATCCTTGGATAAGCTTTTAAATGACACTTATCTGCACAGCCGGAACCTGAACAAATAGTCTCAATTTCAGTTTAAAATGGAAGCCAAAAAACTTTAGAAAATAATAGTATTCTTTATTAAGCAATATATGCTTCAGTACATGAATATATATACATTACAATATTACAGTATTAAATATAAAAATAAACACAAAGTTCATCATTAGAACAGACAATCTTAGAACAAATTCAATTTGTCATTAAAAAATGTATTTATAGCCTATCCCAAAATCCTACTGTTATGCTAGACAATGGGTCAAATTTCCACATATTGTCTTTTATTACATTAATACATTCTCTTCTAAAATTTACAGCATTCGAGACTTGCCTAACAATTGGCGGCAGTCTATTAAATAGTTGCATACCTTTTGAAAAAAACAGAGTTATTTCCAAACGTTGAATTTTTTCTAGCCACTTTAAGACTATTTGCATTTCTAGTATTATGGTGGTGTGTGACTCTAGATTGGAGTTTATCTGTCAGATATTTGGGAGCAATGCCCTTTGAAATTTTAAAGATGAAGGTGAGTGAGAGTATTTAGGAGGATTCTCTCCTTTACTGACAGATACAAGAAGATACAAGAATAGCATGAGACAGATTCGGATGACATGATTATAGACTGTGACGTCAGAGGGGCTGTTAGAGGAGACGAAGTGCTGTAACTGCGATGACTGAGATGAGCGCGTAGAGATTGAGAGACTTGGCAACAGCGCCGTTGATCCAAGCGTACAGCGGCGTCAGGTCATTGTAGAACATCGGGTCACGACACGTGCCCGTGGGACGAGCCGAGAAGACCCCGTAGACTGTGTCGTCACACACTAGAGGGCTGCCTTCGCGCTGCACCTGCAATAACATAGACAGCAGGTTGTAGAACATGACGCGTACAACAACATACACAACAGGTTGTAGAACATGGCACGTGCAATAACATGGACAACAGGTTGTAGAATATGGCACGTGCAATAACATGGACAACAGGTTGTAGAACATGACACGTGCAACAACATGGACAACAGGTTGTAGAACATGACACGTGCAACAACATGGACAACAGGTTGTAGATCATGACACGTGCAATAACATGGACAACAGGTTGTAGAACATGACACGTGCAATAACATGGACAACAGGTTGTAGAACATGACACGTGCAACAACATGGACAACAGGTTGTAGAACATGACACGTGCAATAACATGGACAACAGGTTGTTGAACATGACACGTCCAATAACATGGACAACAGGTTGTAGAACATGACACGTGCAATAACATGGACAACAGGTTGTAGAACATGACACGTGCAACAACATGGACAACAGGTTGTAAAACATGACACGTGCAATAACATGGACAACAGGTTGTAGAACATGACACGTGCAATAACATGGACAACAGGTTGTAGAACATGACACGTGCAACAACATGGACAACAGGTTGTAGAACATGACGCGTGCAATAACATGGACAACATGTTGTAGAACATGACACGTGCAATAACATCGACAACAGGTTGTAGAACATGACGCGTGCAATAACATGGACAACAGGTTGTAGAACATGACACGTGCAATAACATGGACAACAGGTTGTAGAACATGACACGTGCAATAACATGTACAACAGGTTGTAGAACATGACGTCCAATAACATGGACAATAGGTTGTAGAACATGACACGTGCAATAACATGGACAACAGGTTGTAGAACATGACACGTGCAATAACATGGACAACAGGTTGTAGAACTTGACACGTGCAATAACATGGACAACAGGTTGTAGAACATGACGCGTGCAATAACATGGACAACAGGTTGTAGAACATGGCACGTGCAATAACATGGACAACAGGTTGTAGAACATGACGCGTGCAATAACATGGACAACAGGTTGTAGAACATGACACGTGCAATAACATGGACAACAGGTTGTAGAACATGACACGTGCAATAACATGGACAACAGGTTGTAGAACATGACACGTGCAATAACATGGACATCAGGTTGTAGAACATGACGCCTGCAATAACATGGGCAATTCTATTCAATGGGATGGGACATATCCCGTCATTGGTTTTATATCAAAATTATTAAATATAAATAAATACATTGAAAAGGTTTGACAACTGTGGGAATCGAACCTACGTCCCTGAATTTCCGGTACTGTGCTCTTATTTACAATGCACGTTTATTAGAGATCTATTAAAATGTAAAAAGTGGACATCATCAGGCGCCAAAGGTGCATACCCAGCAAACACAGGAGCTCCCTGGGAGGTCCTAATATAAGGGATGCTCCTTAAATAGGGATATCCTTACAAGGATGTACTGGGGACCTCCCTGGTACATCCTAGTAAGGAGGACTCTTCCAAATTCAAGATGGCTTATTCTAAAAATGGCAACTGCCTAATTTAGGAAGGAATATCCTAAAAAAAGGCAGAATTCTTCCTATAAAAGGCAGAATACCTCCTAAAAAAGGCAGACCTTCCTTTTTTTAGGACGGTCCTCCCTAAATTAGGCAATTGCCTTTTTTTAGGATATATTACACTAAAAATGGCCGCTATTGAAATATTTATATAGGTTTCGTTAGCTGCCAACAGAGTACTCTGCCCTTCAACTTCAATATAGATTTATGATTTACTCAGATATCTTTATTGTTTGTTTTAAGTAGGTAAGTTTTATTATTACCAAAATCTGGCAAAAAATATAATAATTTGTAAAAAAAATGAGACACGTTGCTTTACATGATAGGACAAATGTGTATTTCCTCTTTAGTAGTTGTCCCCTGCAAGTTGTCCCCTGCACTCCGATCCATATTATTTGTAGGTATGATGCATTCAAACTATAAATGAATAAATTCCTTCAAAGAAATGAATGATAGCAGCTGATCTGACGCTGTCATGTTGGTGTTTGTTGTCGGTGTCCCGCGAGTGATGCAAAAATGCTTCACTTTTTTGGTGGAGTGAGCCTACCCCTGTCCTGTCAGTGTTAGTGTATATCTAATATATTATATCGCTCTGTCGTGTATTACATATATTAAATAAGGCATTTTGAAAAGGCACTCATCGTAATATCGTGGAAAATGATCTACCTAATCTAGGAAATTATGTCCTAATTTAGGAGATGGATATCCTAAAAAAAGGCAGAATTCTTCCTAAAAAAGGCAGAATACCTCCTAAAAAAAGGCAGACCTTCCTTTTTTAGGATGGTCCTCCCTCCCCAGGATGTACCTGGGAGCCATTTAGGATCCCCATTAGGAAGCTGTGGGGAGGCTTTTAGGATCATTTTAGGAAGGACTGGGGATATCCTACATCCTTAATTAGGAGGGACTGGGGAGGTCCCAGGTACAACCTTGTGTTTGCTGGGTATGTGGTAAATTTCAGGTTGATCGGTTGAGCCGTTTAGGCTGTGGCGATGATAGCAACTTTTCCGGGAATCAGAATCATCATCATCATCATCTGAAGAAGAAGAAGAAGAAGAAGAAGAAGAAGAAGAAGAAGAAGAAGAAGAAGAAAATGAAGAAGGAGGAGGAGGAGGAGGAGGAGGAGGAGGAGGAGGAGGAGGAGGAGGAGGAGGAGGAGGAGAAGGAGAAGGAGAAGGAGAAGGAGAAGGAGAAGGAGAAGGAGAAGGAGAAGGAGAATTATCTGAATTTTTTACGTCTGGGTAGTGAGTTTGACCTTGAAAAGTTTTTTGATCGATTTTTATCAATATCTTTTACCAATGCAATTTGTAATAAAATAAGGCTTAGTACGAGTCTTCAGAACAGTTCAATGAAAATAATTTCATAGCTTGGAGTGGTGTATTTTTTTATTTTGTCAGACAAATAAAATTAATTTGATGGTATGGAATGGGTAAATAGTTTCATTTTTTCCTACAGATGTTTAGTGCCATATTTTTACCTATTTTCTTTCAGTAAACAGGGAATAATAAAACTAATTACCAATTCCATACTATCAAATTAATTTTATTAATCTTTTTTGCTCTTAATCTGTTCTTGTTCTTAACCTTATTTTGTTTACAATTACATTGGTTAACGATAGTGATAAAAATCGATTAAAATTCTCTTCAAGGCCACGCTCACTACTCAAAAAAATGTTTCGACCTTCAACTGCTGAAGAGATTGTTTAATAAGTGATGCCCCTCCCCCCCCCCCCCCCCCCCCCGCCACTTAACAGTTAGATTTCGATTTCATAATATTATGTTTCTATCTATAAGTGCTAGTTCATAGATAAAAGGGACAGAGGGTAGAATGTTCCTCTGATCAAGTGTGATTCTCTGAACTGACCGCATCGCAGGCGGCTGGGCGGGGCTGTGCGGCTGCGCAGATGAACTCGGGCGCTTTCCCGGGACAAGATGTCAGCTGTTGTTTCTCGTCCGTGACATTCTCCCAGAGCTGCGAACAGAGATGAAGATGATACACGTACGTCACATCAGGTTGCGTCATGTGGGAAACATGACAACAAGAGAGAGAGCATGAAGACCTTCCGCATGCATTCCCTCTTCCCTTCTCGAAGAGAGAGAGCATGATGACCTTCCTCATGCAGATTAGATTAGATTAGATTATTGTGGTTTAACGGCGCGTCAACGACGAGGTTATATTGCGCACATTGGTTTTTGCATTTTTGCATTTAACTTTGTTGATATAAGTGGTGGACATGGGGAGAGGTCGACCTAACGGACCCGATCCGGGGGAGTCCAACACTGGTGGGGAGGCCAGGCAGGAATGGTGACGGACCGGGGGGTGTGAGGATTCGGGCCGGCGGAACCCGATTTCAGGGGGATCACCATCACGAGGGGGAAGGCCGGCCCGAGGGGAGGGGAGGGGACCGCAAATTCAAGGGAAGACATGGTTAGGCCGACCCTGCCTGCTCTTTGTCTGGACCTCACCACTGACCTGTCCGGCATGGGTAACCCTTACACATGAGCATATGCTCGCCGGCGTAGCTGCAATGGATCGTTGGCCAACACAAACCCCACCACCGCGCTAAGGTGGCAGCCATCGGTGGGGTTCCTCATGCATTCCCTCTTCCCTTCTCGAAGAGAGAGAGAGATCATGATGACCTTCCTCATGCTCTCCCTCTTCCCTTCTCGAATAGAGAGAGCATGAAGACCTTTCTCATGTATTCCCTCCTCCCTTCTCGAAGAGAGAGAGCATGAAGACCTTCCGCATGCATTCCCTCTTCCCTTCTCGAAGAGAGAGAGCATGAAGACCTTCCTCATGCTCTCCCTCTTCCCTTCTCGAATAGAGAGATCATGAAGACCTTCCTCATGCTCTCCCTCTTCCCTTCTCGAAGAGAGAGAGCATGAAGACCTTCCGCATGCATTCCCTCTTCCCTTCTCGAAGAGAGAGAGCATGAAGACCTTCCTCATGTATTCCCTCTTCCTTTCTCGAAGAGAACTCGATGACAACAAGCAAAGTGCAGTGTCTGCTTGAGTGACCTTGGACTGACCTTGTCTGGCCAGAACGAGTTGAAACAAGTGGCGTTGTTAGCAGGTCGCGTGGCGCTGGTTTGCAGAGCGTCCATCTTCACACTGTCCAGATCCAGTGGCTCAGTCAGCTGCAACAAGAAGCACATTCTGACATTCAGTCGCTTCACTCTCGTGCCGACGAGGAAACACACATGAACACAAGAATTCCATCACCCAGTTGCAAGGGCGTATCCAGGATGAAATTTTGGAGGGGGCCGGACATCATCAATATTTTATACAATAACAGCGGAAAACAGGGGGTTTGGAGGTACATCCCCGAGAAAATTTTGGATCAAGGTCATTCACTAAGGTGCAATTTTGAATCGCAGTGTATATCTATTTGGGGGAATTGTAAATTACAAAATATCCAAAAATTGGTCTAAGGGGTTTCAAAATAGGTACATTAATTATACTCATAAAGATAATGCAAGTCGGGGGCGCATTGCCCCGGAAATGTTTTGGAATTATAGCTCAATTCTAACCATTTTGGAACATTTTATTCATGATATGTCTACCTTTAAGTGTTTTTTCACATATTATTTTAAATGTGCTTATTTTTTCAGACGAACCCCTGATTTCGGGAGGGGGGGGGGCATGACCCCCCCAGGCCCTCCCCTGAATACGCCCTTGCACAGTTGGTTGCTTTTTTACTTAGATCTCATTTTTTTCTATTGAGTTATATTCTTCCTTTGATTTCTTCGACGATTGTATCACACAATAGATATTGATGTCGTTAATTGTTTTGTTGGTCATGTATTCATTGGAATAGGGAAGCCCTAAGAGGTAGACTTTTAGATTTTGTTTATTGACAACACAAATATAATTCACAAAAATAACAAACGCACATTATACCCCCCTAAAAATGTAACTAAGTTAAAACGCTTTGTGTAACGCGATGATTTCGTTCAAAAAATATACCTGAAACCACTCATATGATATTAGTGTGTGTACACTTATATCAGGTCGATCTGTTGAACTGTCATTATAAGTTTCATATTGCTCTAACTAGCTTGGAAATGAGGCATCGAAGTTGCCGTGATCAATCTTTTTCCAGACATTTGACAGCCAACCCGCAAAATGTCAGTAAAATTTCAATAACATTTGTATTTAATCACATATTAGTCTGTCAATGTTTAAAAATACAGATAATGTTGGTCCCAATGACCATGCAAAGTTTTAAATTGATCGGTCTAAAGGATCTAGTTTAAATTTCAAAAATCCATGGAAGTGTCAAAAATTCAACTGAGTCTGATAAAATTACTAGGAAAACGCTCAGTGTAACGCGTTGATGAGCGAGCACGGGTACGTGCAAATTCTCGAACCGGAAATGCGTACACAACGCAAATAAAACATATACATCCATATTAAATTGAAATATGATCACTCAATCAACATAAAAGTATGCTTTTCATCGAAACTGGAAAATAGCATCTAAGCACCTGGTAAATAATAGCAAATCAGATTCAATTCAATTGGCACTGGAAAACATTCATTTCGATACTTCATTACTGACAGATATTAAAAATGTCAATAAGTTCATACGTTCTTAACTGATTGAGATGCAATTTTGTAAAATAAGAGACAATGTTGGTCTTGATGATCATGCAAAATATGAGTTTGATCAGAATTATCGAAGACAGTTTTTATTTTTCAGCCTATCAGGAGATATTTATTTAAATTTTAACCAATGAATGGATTTCAAAAAAAATTAGGGTCAGCAAACAGAAAAGGTTGTCTCTACATGGGTGCAAAATTTCAGATCGATCGGTGAAACGGTGCAACTTCCATTGCTCCAGGTAGCAGCCAAAAAAAAAGATCCGTGCTAAAAGAGCCAAAAGGAGACGCTCGCTTCGCTCGCTCAATTAGTTTGCTCCTCTCTTTTACCAATTCTGAGCTATTTTGAGTTATCTGTGGGTTTTTATCGGTTGCTATGACCACGGCCAATGAGAGACTGTAAAATTGCTGATTCTTCGCTGCACAGTTTTGCAGATTTCTCTCGCTAGTGGCGCTGGGGGTATGAACACTCGGTGCCTATAGTAGGTGACCTCTCATTTCAATGACAATAACAAGCATTGATTGTTACGGAACAGGACCAACAGTCATTCAGATATGTTCCCGATCATGTTTTATTTTGCCTGCATGCTCTGACGTACGGAAGACTCACCTTAAGCATAGCCACGTTGTACGTGAATGTTGACGAGGAGAACGCCCAGTGTCTAACAACACTCTTGACCACGTGGAGCTTATCACTGCCGCTCAGGTCAAGAGATGAACTCACAGCAATGTGCGGACCAGCTCTGCAGATCATACACGAATAACAGATCAGAATACATTCGCTAAATCAAGCTTCCGCTCTGCACTCTGGTGATAGAAATGTGTACTTGAGGAAGGGTGTACGCATTCAATTCTCCATAAGGTATTTGTAGGGTTTGGATACCTCTACTTCATACATTATTTAACACAGAACCATAAAAATTGTGAGGGATTATGCTTATTCGATCAGTCACCTCAGAAATTTATTTATTGTGTAAATAACTATCCGTATGAAGCAAATACGGCTTATACTGTAGCCTGATTGGTCTGTTGAACCATTTCCTGTCCTATGATTGGCTGATGCATTACATGTATGAACGATTATTACGCTGCAATTTAACCTCGGAGAAAAATTCTGAGGTGACAGATCGATAAAGCATAATCTTTTCTATACTCGTTACTTTTTTTAGGGTTCTATGTTTAATAGTGTATGAAGTAGAGGTATCCAAACTCTACACGTTTCTTATAGAGAATTGAATGCGTACACCCTTCCTCTAGTACCACATCTCTACCATTATCACTACCTGGTAGTGGGGCACTTGTGTTACGGGGCATGCCCTAATCCCACTACCAGCAAAACACTATGTAAGAGTAGTTGTTTTGCAAATAAAAAAATAATAATAATAATTAGAGAGCAGTACTGATCTTTATTGTGCGTATTCCGGGAGAGTGAAATATGCAGACAAAGATTTAAGAAGAACCATGAAACCAAAAATTTTCTTTGTTGAGCGAGCGTAGCGAGCGTCTCCATGCTGCACTTATGGACACTTTCTCTGTTTTTTTGTTTTTTTTGTGTGTGTTTGGACCGACGGCACAGGCCACAATTTTCTTCCGATCGAGCTGAAATTTTGCACACATACTAATATCATTCTAACTTAATCGTGTATAGTTTTTGAGAGCTGTCATTTGATTGGTTCAAAATGTGTCATGTGTCAATATGCAGATGATTGCACACTATACAGACACATTCAAAGCCCGGAGGATGTGCAGCTTCTACAACAAGACTTACTGAGCATAGAAGACTGGTGTAAAACAAATTATTTGGACCTTAATCTTAAAAAATGCCAGTATATTTCAATTTCAAGATCCAAGAAAAGGATGAGCGAAGATCAGCGCTGACAAGATCAGCGATATGGTGATAGAATGCTGCGAATCCATGCGAATTCTTGGTATAACAGTTTGCAGTGACCTGAAGTGGAATGTACAGACGGAGATCGTGAGAAGAAAATCTGCCAGAGTCCTCAATTTTGTAACCAGAATTTTACATCATGCAAGTCCCAAAGTGAAGAGAAGTATTTACCTTGGCCTCGTCAGACCGATAATTTCATACGGTATACCAGCTTGGCATCCAACAACTTCTGCCAACATCAATAAGCTGGAGAGAATACAGAAGAAAGCGACAAAATTTATTACTGGTAGAAGAGATTTATGCAGTATAGACCGTCTTAAACTTACAAGTCTAATTTCTATTCAAAATTTTTTTCAAGAAGCAGACATTTTATTTTTAAAAAAGATTATTTTGCAAATGGTGGACATGGGTCCAATTAATCGTATATCTGTAAATTTAACAAACATAACAAGAACCAATCTGATTGGGATGATCACGCCACCATTTGCAAGGACGGTCAGTTATCAAAATAGTTTTTACTGCAGAACATCTAAATTTTTTAATAATCTACCAGCTAATATTAGGGAACAGAATGATTTTCATATTTTCAAATCTTTATTGCGGAATTTGTTATCTAATTAGTTTTTTTTTTTTTTTTTTTTTTACGTTATTACTTTATAGTTCCATTACAATGCCTACTGTTATTTTAATTTATATAGTATATTTATTTTACAGCTGGTAGTGGGGCACTTGTGCTATGGGGATTGTCCTATTCCCACTACCAGCAAAACACTGTATATTTTTTGGTGTTTTGAAAATAAATAATAATAATAATAAAAATAAAAATATCTCCCGACTGGTCGAAAATCAAAATGTTCCGATTATGTTCATATTTTGCATGGACATTAAGACTACCATTTTCTATTATTTTACATGTTTTCAGCCCAATCATTAGATAACTTATGCACTTATTGACATTTTCAATGATTGGAACTGTCAGAATTGACGGTATGTATCGGGAAATTCCACCGCTTTCTGGATTGTTTTATTTATGTTCCAAAGTGTATAGATAACTATTATGAGTTTCAATGAAAAACATATTCTTGTTGACTGTGTGGAATATAATACAATTTATAAGGGATGCATATTATGTAATAGTATGCCTTCATAGTTTTTTTTAAATATTGATCGTGTTTCACAGTTGTTAGTTATGTTATGTTAGTTATGTTTGAAATTCATACGGGATGTATATTTTGTATATGTACATAGTTTTTTTTGAATATGGATCGTGTTTCACAGTTATTGTTAGAAGGAACGTTTCGACTAGATAGCACATGTAACAATTCATATTTAACACATTTCCCGCCCAATCGGTCAAGAATTTACAGACTTATTTCTATTTTAAGTGTTTTGAATATCAGTTCGCAGAGATTGATGGATAGACCTATCAAATTCATGGTACATTGATATGTTATTAAATTTGTCCAGATCGTTTATGGAAAGTTGCTATGAAAATCAGTACTACCTATTGATGTACTACAGTTAGTTATCTTTGATTGAATGGATCGTGCTCGATTGGCGATGTTGCGCGTGTCGGTGCTCGCTCATCAACGCGTTACACAGAGCGTTTTCCTAGTCATATTATAACAATAACTTAGTTTGGAAGATATATAGATGTTAATATATAGATACCATTCAAATAATGCTTACCTAAACATGAAATTTATTACAAAAACTTATTTATTTGGAAAGGGTAATACCTATTTCAGTACCCTTTCGGTTTGTATACTTTTCCTCCGAGTCCCTCCAATACTTTCGTTGATTATACATCCACCAGTTTTGTTTTCTTCCTTTTACTTAAATGAATTCACAGTTTTAGTGACAAAATGCAGTTCGCACCGTCGGCTATCTAGAATCACATTTATGGTTCTTTCATGGCAGCCGACACTCATATTAAATTTATATAACTCCAACATTTAAAAAATCAACGTTTTAAATAAACCTAGACATGCACATACTAATTCCACAAAAGAACCTATTTCAAAAAAAGTGTTGGTTTCATGGTTCTTCCGGCCTAGCATTCAAATATTTTACCATAACACCTTGACGACCTACATTGTCATTATAACATGACTGTTAATGAGTAATGTGTAACGGAAGTAAACCGTCTGCGATGACGATTGACTACTCACAGGTTGGCGCACGTGATGGTAGTGATGACCGTGTCTTTGGCGATGATGGTACCCGTGCAGACAGCCGTGTAGACCAGGTCATCATCCTCTGCAACCTGTCAACATCGCACGTCACGTCAACATCAACATCAACACGCGGCCCAACAACACCCGGCCACTGGGAGATTCACCTGTGCACGTGATGATTCATCCGGCCCGATCACGTGACGTCCGCTCTGCATGAACACGTAGTCGTCCGGGTCACCAAACACAGACAACAGCCTGCGATGACGTAATAGAACAGTTTGTGTAGTTGGTGGCTCTAATGTAGTTGTTGGCTCGAATGTAGTTGTTGGCTCGAATGTTGTTGTTGGCTCGACTGTAGTTGTTGGCTCGACTGTAGTTGTTGGTTCGACGGTAGTTGTAGGCTCGACTGTAGTTGTTGGCTCGACTGTTGTTGTTAGCTCGACTGTTGTTGTTGGCTCGACTGTAGTTGTTGGCTCGACTGTTGTTGTTGGCTCGACTGTTGTTGTTAGCTCGACTGTTGTTGTTGGCTCGACTGTAGTTGTTGGTTCGACGGTAGTTGTAGGCTCGACTGTAGTTGTTGGCTCGACTGTTGTTGTTAGCTCGACTGTTGTTGTTGGCTCGACTGTAGTTGTTGGCTCGACTGTTGTTGTTGGCTCGACTGTTGTTGTTGGCTCGAATGTAGTTGTTGGCTCGACTGTAGTCGTTGGCTCGACTGTAGTTGTTGGCTCGACTGTTGTTGTTGGCTCGACTGTTGTTGTTAGCTCGACTGTTGTTGTTGGCTCGACTGTTGTTGTTGGCTCGACTGTTGTTGTTGGCTCGACTGTTGTTGTTGGCTCGACTGTAGTTGTTAGCTCGACTGTTGTTGTTGGCTCGACTGTTGGCTCGACTGTTGATGTTGGCTCGACTGTTGTTGTTGGCTCGAATGTAGTTGTTGGCTCGACTGTAGTCGTTGGCTCGACTGTCGTTGTTGGCTCGACTGTTGTTGTTGGCTCGACTGTTGTTGTTAGCTCGACTGTAGTTGTTGGCTCGACTGTAGTTGTTGGCTCGACTGTAGTTGTTGGCTCGACGGTAGGTGTAGGCTCGACGGTAGTTGTTGGCTCGACTGTAGTTGTTGGTTCGACGGTAGTTGTAGGCTCGACTGTTGTTGTTGGCTCGACTGTTGTTGTTGGCTCGAATGTAGTTGTTGGCTCGACTGTAGTCGTTGGCTCGACTGTAGTTGTTGGCTCGACTGTTGTTGTTGGCTCGACTGTTGTTGTTAGCTCGACTGTTGTTGTTGGCTCGACTGTAGTTGTTGGCTCGACTGTTGTTGTTGGCTCGACTGTTGTTGTTGGCTCGACTGTAGTTGTTAGTTCGACGGTAGTTGTAGGCTCGACTGTAGTTGTTAACTCGACTGTTGTTGTTGGCTCGACTGTTGTTGTTGGCTCGACTGTAGTTGTTGGCTCGACTGTAGTTGTTATATCGACTGTTGTTGTTAGCTCGACTGTTGTTGTTGGCTCGACTGTAGTTGTCAGCTCGACTGTAGTTGTTGGTTCGACGGTAGTTGAAGGCTCGACTGTAGTTGAAGGCTCGACTGTAGTTATTGGCTCGACTGTTGTTGTTGGCTCGACAGTTGTTGTTGGCTCGACTGTTGTTGTTGGCTCAACTGTACTTGTTGGCTCGACTGTAGTTGTTGGCTCGACTGTTGTTGTTGGCTCGACTGTAGTTGTTGGCTCGACTGTAGTTGTTGGCTCGACTGTTGTTGTTGGCTCGACTGTAGTTGTTGGCTCGACTGTAGTTGTTGGCTCAACTGTATTTGTCAGCACGACAGTTGTTGTTGGCTCGACTGTAGTTGTTGGCTCGACAGTAGTTGTTGGCTCGACTGTAGTTGTTGCCTCGACTGTGGTTGTTGGCTCGACTGTAGTTGTTGGCTCGACTGTAGTTGTTGGCTCGACAGTAGTTGTTGGCTCGAATGTAGTTGTTGGATCGACTGTGGTTGTTGGCTCGACTGTAGTTGTTGGCTCGACTGTAGTTGTTGGCTCGACTGTAGTTGTTGGCTCGACTGTTGTTGTTGGCTCGACTGTTGTTGTTGGCTCGACTGTAGTTGTAGGCTCGACGGTAGTTGTAGGCTCGACTGTAGTTGTTGGCTCGACTGTTGTTGTTGGCTCGACTGTTGTTGTTGGCTCGACTGTAGTTGTTGGCTCGACTGTAGTTGTTATATCGACTGTTGTTGTTAGCTCGACTGTTGTTGTTGGCTCGACTGTAGTTGTCAGCTCGACTGTAGTTGTCAGCTCGACTGTAGTTGTTGGTTCGACGGTAGTTGAAGGCTCGACTGTAGTTGTAGGCTCGACTGTTGTTGTTGGCTCGACTGTTGTTGTTGGCTCGACTGTTGTTGTTGGCTCAACTGTAGTTGTTGGCTCAACTGTAGTTGTTGGCTCGACTGTAGTTGTTGGCTCGACTGTTGTTGTTGGCTCGACTGTAGTTGTTGGCTCGACTGTAGTTGTTGGCTCGACTGTTGTTGTTGGCTCGACTGTAGTTGTTGGCTCGACTGTAGTTGTTGGCTCAACTGTAGTTGTAAGCACGACAGTTGTTGTTGGCTCGACTGTAGTTGTTGGCTCGACTGTAGTTGTTGCCTCGACTGTGGTTGTTGGCTCGACTGTAGTTGTTGGCTCGACTGTAGTTGTTGGCTCGACAGTAGTTGTTGGCTCGAATGTAGTTGTTGGATCGACTGTGGTTGTTGGCTCGACTGTGGTTGTTGGCTCGACTGTAGTTGTTGGCTCGACGGTAGTTGTTGGCTCGACAGTTGTTGTTGGCTCGAATGTAGTTGTTGGCTCGACGGTAGTTGTTGGCTCGACTGTAGTTGTTGGCTCGACTGTAGTTGTTGGCTCGACAGTTGTTGTTGGCTCGACTGTTGTTGTTGGCTCGACTGTAGTTGTTGGCTCGACTGTAGTTGTTGGCTCGACAGTTGTTGTTGGCTCGACTGTTGTTGTTGGCTCGACTGTAGTTGTTGGCTCGACTGTAGTCGTTGGCTCGACGGTAGTCGTTGGCTCGACTGTAGTTGTTGGCTCGACAGTTGTTGTTGGCTCGACTGTTGTTGTTGGCTCGACTGTAGTTGTTGGCTCGACTGTAGTTGTTGGCTCGACAGTTGTTGTTGGCTCGACTGTAGTTGTTGGCTCGACTGTTGTTGTTGGCTCGACTGTAGTTGTTGGCTCGACTGTTGTTGTTGGCTCGACTGTTGTTGTTGGCTCGACTGTTGTTGTTGGCTCGACTGTAGTTGTTGGCTCGAATGTTGTTGTTGGCTCGACTGTAGTTGTTGGCTCGACTGTAGTTGTTGGTTCGACGGTAGTTGTAGGCTCGACTGTAGTTGTTGGATCGACTGTTGTTGTAGGCTCGACTGTAGTTGTTGGCTCGACTGTTGTTGTTGGCTCGACGGAAGTTGTTGGCTCGACTGTAGTTGTTGGCTCGACTGTTGTTGTTGGCTCGACTGTAGTTGTTGGCTCGAATGTTGTTGTTGGCTCGACTGTAGTTGTTGGCTCGACTGTAGTTGTTGGTTCGACGGTAGTTGTAGGCTCGACTGTAGTTGTTGGATCGACTGTTGTTGTAGGCTCGACTGTAGTTGTTGGCTCGACTGTTGTTGTTGGCTCGACTGTTGTTGTTGGCTCGACTGTAGTTGTTGGCTCGACTGTAGTTGTTGGTTCGACGGTAGTTGTAGGCTCGACTGTAGTTGTAGGCTCGACTGTAGTTGTTAGCTCAACTGTTGTTGTTGGCTCGACAGTTGTTGTTGGCTCGACTGTTGTTGTTAGCTCGACAGTAGTTGTTGGCTCGACTGTAGTTGTTGGCTCGACTGTGGTTGTTGGCTCGACTGTAGTTGTTGGCTCGACTGTAGTTGTTGGCTTGACTGTAGATGTTGGCTCGACTGAAGATGTTGGCTCGACTGTAGTTGTTAGCTCGACTGTAGTTGTTTGCTCGACTGTAGTTGTTGGCTCGACGGTAGTTGTTGGCTCGACTGTAGTCGTTGGCTCGACGGTAGTCGTTGGCTCGACTGTTGTCGTTGGCTCGACTGTAGTTGTTGGCTCGACTGTTGTTGTTGGCTCGACGGTAGGTGTAGGCTCGACGGTAGTTGTTGGCTCAACTGTTGTTAATGACTCGACGGTAGTTGTTGGCTCGACTGTAGTTGTTGGCTCGACTGTAGTTGTTGGCTCGACTGTAGTTGTTGGCTTGAATGTTGTTGTTGGCTCGACTGTTGTTGTTGGCTCGACTGTAGTTGTTGGTTCGACGGTAGTTGTAGGCTCGACTATAGTTGTTGGCTCGACTGTTGTTGTAGGCTCGACTGTTGTTGTTGGCTCGACTGTAGTTGTTGGCTCGACTGTTGTTGTTGGCTCGACTGTTGTTGTTGGCTCGACTGTAGTTGTTGGCTCGACTGTAGTTGTTGGTTCGACGGTAGTTGTAGGCTCGACTGTAGTTGTAGGCTCGACTGTAGTTGTTAGCTCAACTGTAGTTGTTGGCTCGACTGTAGTTGTTGGCTCGACTGTAGTTGTTGGCTCGACTGTTGTTGTTGGCTCGACTCTAGTTGTTGGCTCGACTGTAGTTGTTGGCTCGACTGTTGTTGTTGGCTCGACTGTAGTTGTTGGCTCGACTGTAGTTGTTGGCTCGACTGTTGTTGTTGGCTCGACTGTTGTTGTTGGCTCGACTGTAGTTGTTGGCTCGACTGTAGTTGTTGGTTCGAAGGTAGTTGTAGGCTCGACTGTAGTTGTAGGCTCGACTGTAGTTGTTAGCTCGACTGTTGTTGTTGGCTCGACAGTTGTTGTTGGCTCGACTGTTGTTGTTGGCTCAACTGTAGTTGTTGGCTCGACTGTAGTTGTTGGCTCGACTGTAGTTGTTGGCTCGACTGTTGTTGTTGGCTCGACTGTAGTTGTTGGCTCGACTGTAGTTGTTGGCTCGACTGTTGTTGTTGGCTCGACTGTAGTTGTTGGCTCGACTGTAGTTGTTGGCTCAACTGTAGTTGTAAGCACGACAGTTGTTGTTGGCTCGACAGTAGTTGTTGGCTCGACTGTAGTTGTTAAATCGACTGTGGTTGTTGGCTCGACTGTAGTTGTTGGCTCGACTGTTGTTGTTGGCTCGACTGTTGTTGTTGGCTCTACTGTAGTTGTTGGCTCGACTGTAGTCGTAGGCTCGACGGTAGTCGTTGGCTCGACGGTAGTCGTTGGCTCGACTGTAGTCGTTGGCTCGACGGTAGTTGTTGGCTCGACGGTTGTTGTTGGCTCGACGGTAGTTGTTGGCTCGACTGTAGTCGTTGGCTCGACGGTAGTCGTTGGCTCGACTGTTGTCGTTGGCTCGACTGTAGTTGTTGGCTCGACTGTAGTTGTTAGCTCGACTGTTGTTGTTGGCTCGACTGTTGTTGTTGGCTTGACTGTAGTTGTTGGTCCGACTGTAGTTGTTGACCCGACTGTAGTTGTTGGCCCGACTGTAGTTGTTGGCTCGACGGTAGTTGTTGGCTCGACTGTAGTTGTTAATTCGACGGTAGTTGTTTGCTCGACTGTAGTTGTTGGCTCGACTGTAGTTGTTGGCTTGACTGTAGTTGTTGGCTCGACTGTAGTTGTTGACCCGACTGTAGTTGTTGGCTTGACTGTAGTTGTTGGCTCGACGGTAGTTGTTGAGTCGGGTGGTGTTGTTGGTGGTTTCGGGTCGCCGCGCCAAATGATGACTATGTGTGCTGCGCCTCCGCCTTCCCTTGGAATTCCCCGGAATTCTTTTTGCAGCGTCCGGAGATTTTCACCGCACGTTCCTGTAGATATGTAATTGTTAAAATGTATTGTAAAAAAAAAAAAAAAAATCTTTTTTGTTCTTAATGAAGTACAAATATCATTGTAATTTTTTTTTGTAGTTGCACGTGAATTTTTTGATGTACACTCAACCAAACATAAAATGATCGTGATGAAAAGGTAGGGAAGCATCTCTTGTCTATTAATTTTCCGATTGCCTGTACAAACCGGTCAGACCTCTCACTCTAGTTGTTATCTCTCTCGGTGCTCGAGTAAAACAAGGGATGGGGGAGATATTGACGTCAAATAGAAACAGGTAATTTATCTATCCCATCAGCCTAGAAGGTCGAAGCCTTATTCGAATCTTGCTCATCAGGCTAACCCGATCGTGGTCTACCGAGATTTTGGCTCAAATTTTCTCAATAAGTTCAATCTATATTATGTTTCAGATTCATAATTTTAAAAGTGTATAATATGATCTTATGCTTTTCCTAATGTATAATTTCATTTGCAAACAATCCGATCTAAGTGCAGTTAATCAATGGAACAAAGTATACCTACGTCTATATAATGGATTGGGCTAAAATTACATAGGCTCTTTAAATTAATTTTATGAGAAAACGTAAATTTCAAAGTTACCCTATCATTGATTCATACAATATTAGTCTATACAAAAAAATTACAAATTGCCAATAGGACAGTTACGATTTATTTTTGAATTTATTTCAAACCTGACTTTAATATTCCCTTATTCATAACAAAAAATATGTAAATTTTCATTAATAAATATCAATTTGAAATTCCGTAAATATTATTCAGTATGTTGAAAATCAGTGTGATGTTATATTTATCAACCAACAATGATGTTGCCATGGCAACAATAAAACTAGGACAGCACATGACGTTAATTCTTTGTCCCGCAATAATGTGCACTGAAAAAATATTCATATTGACGGAGGGAAATTTGGGCTATTGAGTATCCTGACAAAATTAATCTACGCCCACTATTTAGGGTATTCGTAAGTATGAATCAAAGGAAAATTTTAGTTGAAAAGTCTGCGCCCTTAATATAAAAGTGACGTTGTTACCATAAACTGCATGCATTGCATTTTATAAAACAATGTATGTAACAATGATCTTATCTTTGTTAAGTGTGCGTCGTTAAATAAACTCACCAGCCTTGTTGCCGTGTGTGCGTCATTAATATTCAGTCAAAGCATGATACATTATGTGTATTTATTTAGTGAGAGCAGAAAATTTAGTTTTGGACATAAGATTTAGCTCGTTTATTAATTACCTTTTTTAGTGAAGAAATATTGTGAGTAATTGAATGCGGTAACATTTTCTGATATTATTACCGTTCTAATGCATCTCAACTAATTGTTCTTGGAGAGCGGTAGTTTCTTTACACCGGGGGTGTTGCAGTTAGTGTCCACTTGATGGATGATAAAAAGGTTACCGGTGGAAGGTGGGAAGGAGGCGCTCGTGGCTTATCAAGCGAATAAAGCAAGCGTCTTTATCTGAAACTTATAGCTCGAATCTCTGATTTTTTGTCTGTTTGTTGTTCTTTATCTATTTCAGGTCAAACGGAATAACGGATTAGGCCAATTTATTCACAACACATTAATTACTATCCTGATTGAGGACTTGATGATTTCTAAAAGATTTGCATTAGTTTCATCTTAAATACCTCCAGACTCCAGAGTGTTTATCGTTTAAAGTGGAAATGCATTTCCATGGAGTCATTCAGACTCAAGCAACTCGTTAAAGTCGAGTGTAAGAGGTTTGCGCACACAAGTGCAATGAGACATGGTGACAGCATCGTCACCGGTGATATGACAGTTCGTAGTGAGCATTCTCTACCTTCATTCCATTCTCCTCGGAGATCTCATACCCTCATCAGTGCGTTGTGTCTAATGTCCGTCTGTCCGACCGGGTAGCTCAATTGGTAGAGCTCTCGCCCGGCAAGTGAGAGGTCCCGGGCTCGAGCCCCGGTTCGATAGGATATTTTAACAACGCACATCCCTTCATAACAATCTGAATAATGGATAACGTTCATTTGTCGTTCGTGTTAATGCTTTTCATAATCTGTCTTATATTTTCTGTAAAGGGAATTTCAGTTCGACTTCGAGGTGTTGCCCGTTTCGGTGCTCGATCATCAACGCGTTACACTGGGCGTTTTCCTAGTTATTAGTGAAAATCATAGCATTGATTCTCGACTGAGGAACACCCACGACGAACTCAGTCAAGTTGGTCGGTCGCGGGAATCGAAGTCAGGACTTCCGGATACAAGTTTAAGGCGTTACTGCCTGAGCCAACTTGCTCCAGTAAAATTAAACTTGATGCATAAATTAGGCTTGGCGCTTAAAATGCAAGCTAAATGCTGCCATTTATTTAACTGCATCCCCTACAGTAGGTATCCATACAAAAAATTGTTAGGGAATATCCATCAATTTTAAAATAAGTTGGATTATAATTATTCAAAACAACAAGATGAATTTTGTCAGGATCTTCAATAGAAAATAATGTCCTTCATAAATATGAAATTTAATGTCAGTGAACATTATGGCGGGATAAAGACATTAATATCATGTTCTGTCATAATTTTATTGTTGCTATAGCAACATCATTGTTGTTTGATAAATATTACATCACACTGATTTTCAACATAGTGTTAAAGTCCCTCAAAGATATTTACGTAAATTCAAATTGATATTTATTAATGAAAATTGTTATATTTTGAGTTATGAGTAAAGTAATATTAAAGTCGGTTTTGAAATAAATTCCAATGAAAAGGCGTAACTGTCATAATATTGGCAATAGGTAATTTTTTTTTGTATAGACAAAAGAAAACTTTAATGTGAGTTTTATTTTGAAATTTAGTTTTTCTCGTCAAATTAATTTAAAGTCAATGTAGGATGTAAACCCAATCATTTATATAGACCAGTGGTACTCAACCTTTTTGACTTGCGGGCTAATAATACGAATTTGCTTTTGTTGGCGGCCCGCATTTTTTAAAAAAAAGTACAATAATGCTCACGTGTTCAGGTCGGTTCATCCATGCGCGTAGGAACTACTTTTATCTTGAGAGGGGTGGAGGGGGGTATTTCGACACCCGGAAGGGGGGTCTAAGGAGCGAAGCATGTAAATTTTAGCCCCGCAGGGCGTCATTTAAAAATTTTACAATTTAAAAGTGATTCAATTTCTGGTGCTCTAAAATGCCCGAACTGAATCAAACTACCCTCCAATTGTTGCCTCGCAAGTCGTTTTTTTAGAATTTAAGCTATTTATAAGTGGTTCTGGGATGCACTTATTTTTGTATGGTCAATGAGGGGTCAGTCTGCTCGGGTTGGGGGGATAATCCTCCATCCCCCAACCCCTTCTTATGTGTCTGGTTAATTCAGTGTATTTTGTTTATTAGGGAACGAATTGAACAAAGTATCACACGCCAAAACAATACACTATTTCACAATTTTCGGAATTGGTAAATGGCTTCATTTTCGTTTTAACAAGTATGAAGTTACATTTAAGAAGTTTTCGTCGCATTTACAGCCTGTTGCGTGGATCCTAACATGACAACTCTCAAAATTCCTCTCAAGTGCAAACAAGAAATTGTTAAAATCTTCTTCATATGGATATTTCATCCTGTTAGTTTATTTCTATGTAATGTTAACAGTTTCGATCAATATGTTTGGACCTTCTTCAGGACAAAACTAAACTTTAAAAAACCAAATCATATAAAATAATAAAACATTTCACATTTTTCAAATAATGTGTTCAATGAAACATTTTGTTATTTGTTATTTTTTTATATTATTTGCACAGTTGATTTTGATTGTGTGAATAAGTACGAGTAGGTATTGGAAACATCAACTGGGGGGCCACAAAAATTAGTTCCACGGGCCGCATGCGGCCCGCGGGCCGCAGGTTGATTGCCACTGATATAGACAGACGTATTCTTTGTGCTATGAATTGATTAACTGCACATACACCGGATTGTTTGCAAATGAAATTTAAAATTAGCAAAAGCAAAACATCATAATAAATATTTTTAAAATTATGAATCTGAAACATAATATAGATTGCACTTATTGAGAAAATGTGAGCCGAAATCTCGGTAGACCACGATCGGGTTAGCCAGGAGCAATATTCGAATGAAGATTCGACATGCTTAGGCTGATGCGATTGAGAAATTACCTGTTTCTATTTGACGTCAATATCTCCCCCATCCCTTGTTATTACTCGAGCACAGAGAGAGATAGCAGCTAGAGTGAGAGGTCTGACCGGTTTGTACAGGCAATCGGAAAATTAATAGACAAGAGATGATACTCTAACTTTTCATCACGATCACTTTATGTTTGGCTGAGTGTACATTTATGGTCAGGTTGTACAAAGGAACACTTCGTGTAAGAAAGGCAGCCAAGTCTCTTATCCTACTTTAAAAAATTTCAACGCCGAAAAGGAGTGCTATCAAATAGAAGCCTAACAGGAGCCAAGCTATCAAATAGGATAGCTATAGGATAGGAGTGCTATCAATTAGGAGTTTAACAGGAGACAGCTATCAAACAGGTGCCTCAAATAATTTTCCAAATAATTTATCTTATCTTTCTATTCAAATTATAAACATTGAGAAATACATTACAAAAGGACTTGACTTCACGTTTTTTAAATACATCTTTCTATCCAAATGTGGAATGAAATTTACAAGTACATTTTCCTCCGTCTATCAGTGTCAGTATTTACTTACTTATTTATTTATTTTTATTTATTTATTTATTTATTATTTTCCAAATACACACAGTGCATTTGCTGGCAGCAGGAATAGGGTAGCCCGTAACATTATGTACCCTGCTGCCAGATACATACATAATAAATAATACAACAATTTTCAATAATAACAAAATTACATAGCAATAAACTAATAAAAAAGAGAGCACAGTTATTATGCGAAAAATTAAAACATGATAAGATAACAACAATATTAAATTAATTGTAATGAAGTCTAACTCCTGTCGTTCATTGGTAGGGAGGGAATTGTACTGTGTTGCAACCCTTGCATAAAAGCCATTCTGATATTGTCCCGTCCTATCAAAAGGTCCTAACTGTTCCTAACTGTGGCTGCCTAATTAATTGAAATTCTTCCGAACGGATCCATATCTATTTTTATGTAATATCATTTTCTCTAAATATTTTAAACCAAGCTCTATTAAATGATTATCAAAAGTCACAAAATTACAAGCCTTTCTCATTTTGACCAATCCTTCCTATTTTTAATGAATCTAGTTGCCCTATTCTGAATGGATTCTAATTTTGCAATACTGTCCTTAGTTGTTGGGTGCCATGCCGGACATCCGTAAGACATTATCGGCCTAACCATTGCCAAATAAACAGTTCGCTTTACCCGTGGTCTAGCTCCGCGTAACGTTCTATGAACGTCTATAACTATATTTATGAATCATTCATGCTTCTTTTCGTAATGGCTGTTTTGTAATTTTGTCCCAAGACGATAGAAGAAAGATTTCATGTTGTAATTAATTAAGTAATATTAAGGTGGATAAATCAAATAACAATAAAGTGGGCTTATTGAGCAAGCGAAACGACCGACTCCTTTTGGCTCTTTTGGCACGGACATATGTTTTTTCCTGCTATTAACCGATACACAGGTCGCACCATTTCACCGATCGATCTGAAATTTTGCACACATATAAAGACAACCTTTTCTGTTTGCAGATTTTAATTTTTTTTTGAAATTCTTTTATTGGTTAAAATTTAAATAAACATATCCTGATTGGCTGAAAAATGAAAATGGTCTTCGATAAATCTCATCAAACTCATATTTCGCATGGTCATTGAGACCAAAATTTTTCTTATTTTACACATTTGCATCCCAATCAGTTAAGAACGTGTGAACTAATCGACATTTTTAATATCTGTCAGTAATGAAGTATCGACGTATTTGCACGAGTATTTACACGTACCCGTGCTCGCTCATCAACGCGGTACACTGAGCGTTTTCCTAGTATTTTAGTTATTCGCTAAATCAAGCTTCCGCTCTGCACTCTGGTGGTAGAAATGTGTACTTGAGGAAGGGTGTACGCATTCAATTCTCTATAAGGTACCTGTAGAGTTTGGATACCTCTACTTCATACACTATTTAACATAGAACCATAAAAATTGTGAGGAGTATAGAAAAGATTATGCTTTTTCGATCTGTCACCTCAGAAATGTATTTATTGTGTCTAAATAATTATAAAATAACTTTCCGTATGAAGCAAATACGGCTTAATACTGTAGCCTGATTGGTCTGTTGAACCATTTCCTGTCCTCTGATTGGCTGATGCATTACATGTTTGAACGATTATTACGCTGCAATTTAACCTCGGAGAAAAATTCTGAGGTGACAGATCGATAAAGCATCATCTTTACTATACTCGTTACTTTTTTCAGGGTTCTATGTTTAATAGTGTATGAAGTAGAGGTATCCAAACTATACACTTCCTTATGGAGAATTGAATGCGTACACCCTTCCTCTAGTACCACATCTCTACCACTAGAGTGCAGAGCTGATCTTGATTGTGCGAATTGAGCGAGCGTAGCGAGCGTCTCCACTTGAAACTTATGGCTCGAATCTCTTTTTTGTGTGTGTTTATTTGTGCATTTGGCGTCTCCTGCCAAACGAAGTAATGGATCAGGTCAATTTTTTCACAAAACTTATATTACTATTTTCGTTATGGTCAAAATGATTTTCAGCAAGATTGATCCATTGGGTTCATCGGAAACTTGATGTGTACTTGATGCTGGGCTTGGCAATGGGGATGAAAGAAACTCTGTATATCAATATAACTGCAATCGTTTGACCGATCATCACCAGAATTTGCATTGCCATTGGTACCAGCATTTTAAGTACCTGTTTTTTGACAAATCTGTAAAATCTATCATGAACTTTAAGAGTACCTAATAGACATTTTAATGACATTTTGTAAAGCTTAATTTATAATGGCTTGTAGCCACACCACCCTTTTTATGGTCTGATATATCTGATCAAACTCATATTTTGCATGGTCGTCAGGACCAACATTGCCTCTTATTTTACAAATTTTCATCCCAAACAGTTAAAAACGTATGAACTTATTGACATTTTTAATAGCTGTCAGATATGAAGTATCGAAATAAATATTTTCCAGCGCCACTTGAATTGAATCTGAATTGGTACCAGGGTGCTTAGATGCTATTTTCAAGTTTCGATGAAAAGCATACTCTTATGTTGATGGAGTGATCATATTTCAATTAAATATGGATGTATATTTTTTTGCAGTGTGTACGCATTTCCGGTTCGAGAATTTGCACGTACCCGTGCTCGCTCATCAACGCGTTACACTGAGCGTTTTCCTAGTTAAAAATTAACAAGGAAACATTCAATCATAAAGTCCGATTTACACGGTGCAATTTCTTGAACAACTTCCGTGACACAGAGGTTCTGCTCGTGCGCAGTATCACTTTTGAGATCATAAAGGGAATCTGCACATGTGCAGAACTTTAGTGACACAGAAGTTGTTCAAGAAATTGCACCGTGAAAATGGGGCTTAAAGGTTGAAATCGATCGGCTTAAAACTTTGTATGGTTATTAGGACCAATATTTTTTGGAATTTTTTGAGATTTTCATACAAGATTTCTGTTCGAGGTGTTGCGCGTATCCGTGCTCGCTCATCAACGCGTTACTCAGAGCGTTTTCCTAGTTCATAGCCAACGTCAATGCAATGTTGGGTATATTTGTTAAATTCTGTTTTTCCCCCATTGTGCGTGAAAACACAGCACGGGACATGAAAAGGTCACATTCGGTAGAATCACCCATATGTTGTCAGGTGGGCCAGAGCTCAAAATTAAGACATTCTCTTACAACAATGTGAGATTTTCCATTGTTGAGATCCTGTAGTCCCAACCACGGAATGGTTTTAATTCAAAGTTGTTAAGAGTCTATGATACTTGATGAAATTCATTTTTATGAATTCTTCTTTCTAAACGGCTTTACCGATTAGATTAGATTATTGGGGTTTAACGGCGCGTCAACGACGAGGTTATATTGCGCACATTAATTTTTGCATTTTTGCATTTAACTTTGTTGATATAAGTGGTGGACATGGGGAGGGGTCGACCTAGCGGACCCGATCCAGGGGAGTCCAACACTGGTGGGGAGGCCAGGCCGGTATGGGGACGGACCGGGGGGTGTGAGGAGTCGGGCCGGCGGAACCCGATTTCAGGGGGATCACCATCTCGAGGGGGAAGGCCGGCCCGAGGGGAGGGGAGGGGACCGCAAATTCAAGGGAGGACATGGTTAGGCCGACCCTGGCTGCTCTTTGTCTGGACCTCACCACTGACCTGCCCGGCATGGGTAACCCTTACACATGAGCATATGCTCGCCGGCGTAGCTGCAATGGATCATTGGCCAACGCAAACCCCACCACCGCGCTAAGGTGGCAGCCATCGGTGGGGGGCTTTACCGATTTCTTCAAATTTTCACAGGTTATAGATATAGAGTAGATCTGTGTCTCTAGTGGCCCCAACGTTTTATTTTTTGTTTAGTTATTTCAGGGCAGAGGCGCCAAAAAGACTCATATATTGGCCATGTTAGCACTTTTACTCTTTATTTCTATGCTGTTAAATTTTGAAAACAATCGTCCAAGCCGTTAAGAAAAAAGTAGGGGCCGCTTTTTTATGTTTTTTTGCAGGTTTTCAATATTTGAATTAAAATAACTTACTTCACAGCAGTATATGCAACATGCAACACACGATTAAATGTCACAAATGTCACATACAACCCATAGTTAATGCATTTTTATGTATTTCTAGGATTTTTTTACATTTGAATCGAAATTTTCTACGAGTATTGTCGACTCTTAAATAAATAAATAAATAAATAAATAAATAAATAAATAAATAAATAAATAAATAAACAAATAAATAATGAGATATCAGTCATGATGTTGCGTAAAACGTCGGTTTCTCTGACATTGGAAATGTGTGATTAGCTAAATATTTATTATATCCTACACTATCGGTAACATCTAGAGAATATAAGTGTAGGTAATCGTAAAATCACCGATTACCGAGATAATCACCGAGTTGGAGTTCTCAATCATTGTTCAGCTTATCGCTAATCCGTTAATAGCCAGCCATTAAGTGATTTAAAACACATCAAAGTCATTTGAGTGAACGTCTTCATTCATTTGATCGTGAGTCATGAATCGTTTGTGAGCTTGACACTTGACTCAGCAACTCTAAACAAGGTCGATAGTTCAAGGTCATTCGTTTTGGTGCAATTTTGAATCGCAGTGTAGCTGTTTGTGGGATTAATGAAAAAAATACAAAAAAATTTATCAGAGGGTTAAGAGGCAAACGGAAGCGAACGGGAATCGCACGGTTCGTCAGAGCGTTTTTTTGAAATGTTGTCTTCCCACTAAATTATTTTTTAAAAAAATCGTATTTAACACATTGAGGTCGTACCAGAAGTCATAATGAACTCCGGTGCGCGGAATTATTTAGTCTATTAGGCTGTTATGGGTCGTTACTATCTGATTTTTTTAAATTATTAAGTGGGAAGACAAAATTAAAAAAAAACGCTCTAAAGAACCGTGCGATTCCCGTTCGCTTCCGTTTGCCTATTAAAGAATATTTTGTGCACTTACAAAAGTCAGTCGTTGGTAAAATCGAATGAAAAATTATCTGCTTAGAAGTCTTAACTTTGGAACATTTGTTTAAATTGAGCATAGACGACTATTACAATAATATCTCCTGTTATCACAGTGAATTTTAATGCTCTTTTTTTGTTGTATATTATTTGTTAAGTGTGCAGACGATTAGTAGAATGATCTTTAATTGGTAGATTTTTATACAAACAAAAATTTACAAAAATTTGAGCCATTGGATACCTCATGAAGTGGTCAAGTGCACTCAAACCTATTCATGGTCGCCGGATGGGAAGAAATATGGGGGGAAGGGGGCAAGTGCTGTCCCCCCCCCCCCCCAACCCCGCCGATCATTTTTCAATTCAATATGGATGTATATTATGTTTTATGTGCGTTCTGTACGCATTTCCGTTCCGAGAATTTGAACGTACCCGTGCTCGATCATCAACGCGTTACACTGAGCGTTTTCCTAATTTTTACATTTGACCCTAAAAAATCAAATATAAACCCATTATAAACCCATAAGAGACACTTAATCCCACTAAAACACGTTGTAAACACAAAATATGGCAACCTTGATGGCATATTCATGAACAACTTTTTATTACGAAGAGATTGACTGCCATCAAAAACTATTTTCAGTAATTCCCCCCCAATTTCCAAAATTTCCAAAATTTTGATTGAAGAGTATTACCTTTACAAAAATATATAGATAAATTTACAAATGTCATCCTTTATTTAAATATGCAATTTCATTGTAATTATCTTGCCCCGTTTCTTAATTTCCCAAATTTGGATAATTTCTGTTCAAGGTCAAAATTCAAGGTGAACGGGGTTCCGGGCACAATCTCCGAGAAATTAGAGTGAACGTTATTCGTGTTGGTGCAATTTTTAATCCCAGTAGGATTCAATATCCCAGTATTTTTTGGAGAATATAAATAATTTACATTTTTAAAAATAGATACATGATCTTAACTTATCAGCATGCAACATACCCCATACCCCGCAAAACCCGCATACACGATGGTAGTACCTTTCGCCGACGGAATTTTCGTCGTCGGAACTTAGTCGACATTTCGGAACTTTCGCCGACGGAACTATTGCCGACGGAACTTTGACCGATGCAAGGCGGAATTTTAGCCGACAATGAAAAAATTTATATGAGGCATTCACGGAAAAATAATTAAAATTTTAGGAACTAATATGTGTCTATATAGGTATTTCATCTCTACAATTCAATCCAAAATAAAGTGTATTTTTACAATTTATTGTTTGAGGAAGGTTTCTTATAAATATTTATCTAAAATTTTCACAATTTTCATATATAAGATCAAAAGATAAGAAGTAACTTATTGTGAAAACACATATACACATTCTTGGAAAATATATCATATTTTCTTTTCAAATAGACATTTTGAAACTATATTAAATTTTGTATGTCTCATAAAAATTTGGAACATAATAAATTGAAAACAAATAAAAATCTTCACACTCAATTAAATATTTGTATAAATATTAATCTAACATTTTCATAATTTACATACATACCTACATATAAGTTCAGAAGATAAGAAGGTTTTTAAAGAATGTTTTTAAATTTTTTAAGAGATTTAAGAGATGTTGGGAATAGAAATGTGGGACGACCGAGGAAAAGATGGAAGGAGGCCATACAATAAGGCACAAGCTGGAAGCTTAGAGAGGAAGAAGAAGAAGACAGAGATTTGAGCTTGTTTTGTTTTTGAGATTTTTTTCTGGCGGTGAAAGTTCCTCCATGGTCAGTTTTACCGTCGGCGAAAGTTCCGTGCATTTTGGAATATCGGCGAAAGTTCCGTCGGCGAAACGTCCGTTTACCCGCATACACATATACATAGGGATATGTAGGGGTACATAGGTGCATATCCCGGGATAGTTTTTAAACTCAATTTCAACAGCACGAATTGCTTACATCTTCGGTATGATCTGTTAATTTTAATTTTTAAGTGTTTTTCACATATTATTTTAAGAATGAACCAACGCCAGGTTATCTACCAACAATTTTTTTCAAAATCATTTTATTTTGTTCCTAATAGTATTATTTACAATATAAGATCAAAAATTTTATACCTTACCGACCTAACTTTTGTGTAAAACGGTTTCAAAGTTCGCGATTTTTACATGGCTCTTATGGGGGAACGAATTAATTTCCTACATTATTCTAAATTATTTTTAATCCGCACCAACAATTTCAACAGAAAACTAATAATATATTCTTCGACTAATACTGAATCCCAGAAAAAACACTCCGTGTAAAAATACCAGCCAAGTCTCTTTAACTATAAAAAAAAAATAGAAGAAATCTAAAAATTCAGCACTGAAAAGGAGTGATATCAAAAAAGGAGCCAAGTCAACGAATTTTCCAAATTTTAATCGTACCATTGAAATAAAAATATCAACCCCCGAGAAATACTTAAAAAAAGGACTTGGCGCATCGTTTTTTTAAAGACACTTTTCTATCCTAAAAGTATAGGAAGAACTCTACAAGTATATTTTCCTGAGTATATCACATTCATTATCGACGAATCATACTACGTTTTAATATAACTAGTACTCTTACCTACTGGCAGTTTTGGTATTTTGTCAATATTCAGAGGAAATAAACGGATAAACGAATAACGAATAAACGGAAGCGGCCTAGTCTATTCGTTATTGCCACTATTTCTAGGGTCATATTAATCAATCATACTTCTCAATATCGTGACTGAGGGAAATAGCGAAAGCGCTCATTACAAGAAGGCCGTCAATGAGATTTGTATAAGTGACTAGTGCACTGAGCCATGCTGCTCAAATAATTACTGACTAGATTTTTATCTAAAGTAATACGTTATGTAATTTATGAATTTTTTTGGTATAAAATGTTAATTAATAGCAATTAATTACACGGCGAGAAGGTTCAAAGTATAATGCTGTAGTAGGTATGTTGATGTACCCACAAAACTATAGGTACCTACCAATCACAAACACAACTGTTCTGTATTTATTGCTTGTAAGACAATGCTATGTTTCTTTGCGTACTTATATTTAAATTTAAAATATTTTACAGAATGTTCAATATTTAATTTGAAAGTTTTGTCCCAATTTTTCTAGGCATTTCTGAACTACGTAGTATGTGAGTGGCATAAGCTTAAGAATAGAAAAATGTATTTAAAAAAACGATGCGCCAAGTCCTTTTTTTAAGTATTTCTCGGGGGTTGATATTTTTATTTCAATGGTACGATTAAAATTTGGAAAATTCGTTGACTTGGCTCCTTTTTTGATATCACTCCTTTTCAGTGCTGAATTTTTAGATTTCTTCTATTTTTTTTATAGTTAAAGAGACTTGGCTGGTATTTTTACACGGAGTGTTTTTTCTGGGATATCACTTCTTTTGTTAGTTTATTCATACAGCTTGTAGCACATGTCCGAGCAGGGACTAATTTCTTTAAAAAAATACGCCTCAACCGATTTGGTTACTATGAAAAGTTGCGTTTGGTATAAGATGAAAATGATTATCCAAGAAGAATAGCTTAAGTTTCGTTATAATCGATCCAGCCGTTTTCGATACATGACGTCACTTCCGGTTTTGAAATAGCGGCCGAATTCCGGTATAGGTAATAAGAAAACAATCTAGTTTTATCTAGTTGATACCTTCATGAACGACCATCTGAATTCCTAATCCCTATATTACCGTAAAATCGGTCATGCCGTTTGTAATATATGACGTCACTTCCGGTTTCATTTAGTGGTTCCTGCCGCCATTTCCGGTACCATTAATTTATTTATTCATTTTTCACAATTGATTTTTCAAATAAATAGCAGAATGAATACGCAGGAGCTAGTTCAGTTGCAATCGGTACAGGCGTTTTAGATATATGACGTCACTTCCGGTTTCAGGAATGGCGGCCGAGAACACTGCTACCTTGAATATATAAATTGTATTGTCTATGTTACAATTTTAGTTAATTATGTACGTATTTTAAGTATAATTTGTTGAAATAAGTTAAATATTGCGTATTTATGACGTCACTTCCGGTTTAGAAAATAAGAAAATAATATTTTTTTTATTGATACTTCATATAGATGACCATCTAAATCGAATGGCGCTAATTTCGTTCTAATCGGTCCAGACGTTTTTGAGTTATGACGTCACTTCCGGTTTCAAAATGGCGGCTTCCGGTTGGTTTTATAAAAAGGCACCTCAGACGCCAAAAGTGCACATGTGGTAAAAATTTCAGGTCGATCGGTTCAGCCGTTTAGGCTGTGGCGGTGATAGCGACGTTTCGTGATATCATCAGAATCATCATCATCTTCAGAATCAGAAAGTGGTGTAATTTCACTGTTTTCTCGGTCCTCTAGCGCGCAAATGGCATAACCTATTGTTCCCAAATTTGGTATATGTAGTGGGGTGGGCCATAGCTCGAAATTAAGATATTTCGCAACAATGTGAGATTTACCAATTTTGAGATCCAGTAGGCCGAAAATGCCATGTTGTTGCTTACAGTAAAAGTGTTTGGTCTGCTCCTCAGTTTATTAGGCATTTACGGTATGTTGAGTGACTGTGAGTGTATAGTACGACTTGGCTGGGTGGAGCGACCGCTCCACTAGATGCATTGAAAACTTAAAATACTCTTGTCACCGACTTAATTTCTGAGATAATGGCATTTAAATGTTTGTAAATCTTCATATACGGCCATTTAACATGGGACAACTGAACTAGTCAAAACCACTGCTGTATTCTTAACAAAATTATTTTACGAAAACTTTGTTAAAAAAATCCTCATCATATCGTATTATTCTCGACATATTACATTATAAAACTATGTTTAGAAGTTTAAACATGCGTTTTCTGAATTAATTTGTCTCATGTTATGAATATAGTCATTCAAAGCGATGGTTCATCCTTAATTCGGGGTGTGGGGGGGGGGGGTGAATACGCCCTTGATCCTGTCAAGTACCTACATACCTGTCAGTAGCAGCGTGAAAAGCAGCAGACACTCCAAGTTCCTGCGACGCCACATTGCACTTCCTGTTCAGTTAGCCACTAATTTGCCAATAAGTTGGTCTGATTGATTGCTATCTGTTGACAATATCTCAATGAAGTGTGTATTGACTGCACATGACTGGGAATCCCGCTCCATATTCTGTGCTTTATACAGACAGAGATAAGCCCGATTATACTAACACCAATGCGTATCGATCAACATACTTGCTTATCTCAGCAAATCTTACCTAACAATTCGAGTAATTGGAAATTGTTAATTGATTGATAGGAATATGGATTGCGAAGAATGTTTACTGATGTCCCATTTTTCAGCAACTTGAAGAGATATCAGAACTGTTTGCAATGTTGGGCAAAATAATCTGAAAAAGTATTTAAAATGCAAGTATTAAAAAAAAAAATCAGAGTATTTTAAAATACAAAATACATTAGTATTCTAAAATTCTCGAAATACTAAAATACTATCGAAAGCATTATTTTTATTATTGTTCCATTATTTTATTACTTTCGCAGTGGAAAACGCCGAATACTAATTATATAACTATATGAAGCTAAGACTTGAATGGCAAAAGAAATTGTGCCTGTACAACAAACATTGCAATGCTCACATTTTATTTTTAAACTGAGGGAATTTAGGGATATTTGACGAATTGCATTTCCAAGAAATCAACTCATTTATGTGACAATGATGGCTTTGTCGGCCGGATACAGGAGTGGTTGGGAAGAGAGAGTAGTGACTGCCAGCAGGTTGTTTCTGCCATAAATGTCTCTCACCAGTCAAACCACCCCTTTCACCACTTTCAGTCTTGAATGCCAAAAATAAGGGTATTATTCAAATGCATGTGAGCTTGCTTGTGAAGAAAGGAAGGAAAATAAAATAAAAAACGTGTTTTTCAACAGTGTACCGGATTTTTCGTCGAGAAAATCCTCATTTTGTATTGCCTGTGACCAAGGGGTCTATTCTTGAAACAGCTATCACGTCATAACTCCAAGTTATGATATCATAAGGAGGGGTGGGGTGGGCCATAGCTCGAAATAAAGATATTTCGCAACAATGGGAGCTTTCCCAGATTTGAGATCCAGTAGGCCGAAAATGCCATGTTGTTGCTTACAGTAAAAGTAGTTGGTCTGCTCCTCAGTTTATTAGGCATTTACGGTATGTTGAGTGACTGTGAGTGTACGGTACGACTTTGCTGAGTGGAGCGACCGCTCCACTAGATTCTTGCCCTTGCCCGATAATACTTCAAGTGTGGCATATAAACCAAGCATAACGTCGACAGTTCAAATTATCTTATCAGCTGGACTGGATAACTTTTTTTTTGTTGAATCATAATATTGTCGAAGAGTCGCGTAAGGGCCCACTCTTCTTGGGCTAACAATCTTTATAATTAAAAGTGCTAACCTAAAGTGTACGCGATACATGAAAATAATAATATCTTTATTTCCTTTTCTAATTTAAACAATCAGGTAAAGATTACATATTTCAAGGGCAAGTTACACATTAGGAACGCCGGTATGCCAGTCCAGACGTTTCTATAAAACAGAGTATGAGGCCAAATTCTATAAGTAAATTGAGTCATGAGCAGAAATGTAATTTAAATTAAATCAGATTTTATAAGGACATTTACTGTATTGAGCAAGCGAAGCAAGCGACACCTTTTGGCTCTTTTGGCACGGACCTCTGTTTTTTGTGTGTGTTTTTTTCTGTTACTAAGGCTATACAAGACCCAGTTTTTCTTCGATCGAGCTGAAATTTTGCACACATGAACAGACCATGTCTGGGCGTTGCAGATCCTAATTTTTTTGAAATCCACTGATTGGTTAAAATTTTAAAAAAATCATGTGATTATTGAAATTTAAACTAGAACCGTTTGACCGATCAACTTAAAACTACGCATGGTTATTTGGAAATATTTTAGGAATTTTTTGAGATGTTCATACAAGTCTGTGACGAAAATCAAGAATTATTGGCTTTAAAGTTTTAATTAAATTTTTTATGTCTATTACATTTAAGAGCCATAATTTCGGTTCGAGGTGTTGCGCGTATCCGTGCTCGCTCATCAACGCGTTACACAGAGCGTTTTCCTATAGTTTAATTTTATTAATATTCTAAACTGTTTTTTAACGAAAGCTGCATTTTAATAAAAATGCCTTAAAGAGAATTATAACTGCAATGTGGGTTTAAATAGCTCACTAGAAGGTTAAATTGTATGGGATCATTTTTAATAATCGCAATAAAATAAGTTTCATTATCGTGTAGTATCAAAGTTAACAACTATAGGTCGAGGCATATTATCATAAAATTTAATGTTCGTAGGTTTAAATTGATCTGTATTGCACATGATTGTAAGTAATTGCAATATCTAACCATTTAGAAGATGAATTGTTGATTCGTATTTAATAAATTAAGCGTTTTATGGACGTCTCAAAGAAGATGTATAATATTATGAATATCTTTACTTGGAATGGGATGGAATGGAACTTTTACTCGTATAGACAATACCTATTCATAGGTTACATGTGATGTCATCTCATTGTTGCCGTCGCCATCTTAATGGCACGCAGAATAGCTGTGATTCTCTGCTTATTTGACGATATATTAGCTCCCGAGATTACTTTAGTACGAAGAGAAATCACTAACATTACAAAAATACATCGATTTGCCTCAATAAAGTTATAAATCTGACCCGTCAACGTGCCAACGTAATGGGTGGACAATTCAATAATTTAGCATTGGTGATATAAAACAAAAGAAGTTCGTGCAAGCTATGAATACTATTGTTCCCCCCCCCCCCCCCCCCCCCACCTGTCCATTACCAAGAGAACGACAGCACTTGTTATCATTGCATTACTTTCTTTTCACTCAAGGACAATTCTTGTAGTGCCATGTTCGCTCAGTGATGGGGTTGGGGGTGGGGGGGGGGGATCATGGGGCCGAGGGCAGGGACGGCGCCATGGGTGGGCGCAGCAGGGCGCGCGTCCACCTAAAATTATCTACTGCCCACCCTCTGCCCACCCAAACAATAATCAAAAATTCCTTTATTATTTTCTTTGAAACTATTTTTTTTTTGGTTATAATTTTGAAATATGTTTCAAATAGCACAGATTGAAAATGTTTCTAAAATTACCCGCTTTCAAGTTGTTGAGCGAGCGAAGCGAGCGTCTCCTTCTGGCTCTTTTGGCACGGACCTCTGTTTTTTTTTGGCTGCTATCTGGAGCAGTAGAAGTCGCACCGATTAACCGATCGATCTGAAATTTTGCACACATGTAGAGACAACCTTTCCTGTTTGCAGGCCCCATTATTTTTTGAAATCCATTTATTGGTTAAAATTTAAATAAACATCTCCTGACAGGTTAAAAAATGAAAATGGTCTTCCATAAATGTGATCAAACTCACATTTTGCATTGTCATTAGGACCAACACTGTCTCTTATTTTACAAATTTTCATCACAATCAATTAAGAATGTATGAACTTATTGACATTTTTAAAAGCTGTCAGAAATTAAGGATGAAAAATTAATGTTTTTCCAATGCAACTGAAGCTGATTTGCTTTAGGTACTAGAGTGTTTAGATGCTATTTTCAATTTTCAGTGAAAATCAGATACTTTTATGTAGATTGAGTGGATTATATTTTTGAGCGAGCGAAGCGAGCGTTTTTTTTTTGTTTTTTTCCGTTTACTGACGCTATACAGGTCAGAGTTTTTCTTCGATCGAGCTGAAATTTTGCACACATGTGGAGACAACCTTTTCTGTTTGCTGACCCCTAATTTTTTTGAAATCCACTCATTTGTTAAAATTTAAATAAATATCTCCTGATAGGCTGAAAAATGAAAACGGTCTTCGATAATTCTGATCAAACTCATATTTTGCATGATCATTAAGACCAATATTGTCTCTTATTTTACAAAATTTCATCCCAATCAGTTAAGAACGTATGAAGTTATTGACATTTTTAATATCTGTCAGTAATGAAGTATCGAAATGAATGTTTTCCAGTGCCAATTGAAAATTGATTCTGATTTGCTTTATGAACCAGGTGCTTAGATGCTATTTTAAAGTTTCGATGAAAAGCATACACTTTTAAGTTGATATCATAATCAATTCAATATGGATGTATATGTTTTATGTGCGTTGTGTACGCATTTCCGGTTCGAGAATTTGCACGTACCCGTGCTCGCTCATCAACACGTTACACTGAGCGTTTTCCTAGTAATAATTCAATGTGGAACTTATTTCCAAACAAATCACTTCGATTTTTCGCAAAACTATGAACCTTGATTGACTTTTGGTAATTCGTAGTTTTAATGGCCGTGCTTCCTGTGTAACTACTTGGCTGAGTAGATATTTCAATAATGTTTGTTCTCTTCTTGTGATCAAACGTAATTTCAAATCTCTCCAGCATTTTGCTTATTTTCGTTGAAAAGTTTGGCAAATTAGTGTTCTTGTGAAGGTTTTAGTAAAGTTTCCCCGCTTTTATTGCAGGTGAACATTATTTATCGAGAGTTTTTGTCACAACATTGATATTTCATAATTGTCTTTTTCTACCTCTTACTTGTGGAAACGTTGGATTAATTCCGTTTATAAACTAGGTACTGTAACGTTTAATCGAAGTTTAATAACGTTAAAACGTTTAATAATGTTTTCTATGTGTTAACGCATCTTCGGTTCTATGTTTGCGCCCGTGTCCGGTGCTCGCTCATCAACGCGTTACACGGAGCGTTTTCCTAGTAGACTGTATAGGTACTATAGATCAATTAGTAACTTTACAATCCTGCACCCCTATTTTATAATATGATATTTAAAATCACATTATACTTAAATGCAATATTTTCAGCGCCCCAAATTCGTTTCTATTGATTTGAAAATCCGAAAACCACCCTGACCGGACATTTGACCACATTTTGACGAACATTTGACCGGAATGGCACTTTTGCCTCAACGCCACAAGATCGTGTGCTAATCTCATGGATGTAATCCAGTTGCATCGCTAATCTTGAGCATGAAGCTGTAAGATCCCGCTGCCCTCCATTGATGCGAATGTGTGTCATTCTACTCGTTATCTGTAGAGATTACCACATGAGTCAATATCTCTGTCCACTTGACATCTTGTCTAGACGTAATCTGTGAGGAAGTGACGCTACCTGCATGACGTCATCACACGACCCCAGCTTATCAGTCACAGACGACCAAGGGCGTATTCAGGGGGGGCGAGGGGGCCATGACCCCGCCCCCCGAAATCAGGATTTCATCTAAGAAAATATGCACATTTAAAATAATATGTGAAAAAAAACTTACAAATATACAGATCATGTCAAAAACGTTCCAAAATGGTTAAAATTGAGATAAAATCCAAAATATTTTCGGGGCTATGCGCCCCGGTCTTACATAATATTCTAATGAGTTCAATAAATTTTCCTACATATTCTTAAACCTTTTCGACCAATTTTTTGATATTTTGTAAATTATAATTCCCCAAAATAGTTATACACTGCGATTCAAAATTGCACCTAAATGAATGGCCTTGTTCCAAAAAAAATCAGGGTTTTTGGCCCCTAACCCCCTGTTTTACACTGTGATTTTTCAAAATAATAATAATGTCCGCCCCCCCCCAACACGAAATTTCATCCTGGATAAGCCATTGCAGACGACCACTCGCATGCACAGCTATCGTGTCATGCGAGTTCACACAGCTTGTCAGTCACAGACGACCACTCGCACGCACAGCTATCGTGTCATGCGAGTTCACACAGCTTGTCAGTCACAGACGACCACTCGCATGCACAGCTATCGTGTCATGCGAGTTCACACAGCTTGTCAGTCACAGACGACCACTCGCATGCACAGCTATCGTGTCATGCGAGTTCACACAGCTTATCAGTCACAGACGACCACTCGCATGCACAGCTATCGTGTCATGCGAGTTCACACAGCTTGTCAGTCACAGACGACCACTCGCATGCACAGCTATCGTGTCATGCGAGTTCACACAGCTTATCAGTCACAGACGACCACTCGCATGCACAGCTATCGTGTCATGCGAGTTCACACAGCTTGTCAGTCACAGACGACCACTCGCATGCACAGCTATCGTGTCATGCGAGTTCACACAGCTTGTCAGTCACAGACGACCACTCGCATGCACAGCTATCGTGTCATGCGAGTTCACACAGCTTGTCAGTCACAGACGACCACTCGCATGCACAGCTATCGTGTCATGCGAGTTCACACAGCTTGTCAGTCACAGACGACCACTCGCATGCACAGCTATCGTGTCATGCGAGTTCACACAGCTTGTCAGTCACAGACGACCACTCGCATGCACAGCTATCGTGTCATGCGAGTTCACACAGCTTGTCAGTCACAGACGACCACTCGCATGCACAGCTATCGTGTCATGCGAGTTCACACAGCTTGTCAGTCACAGACGACCACTCGCATGCACAGCTATCGTGTCATGCGAGTTCACACAGCTTGTCAGTCACAGACGACCACTCGCATGCACAGCTATCGTGTCATGCGAGTTCACACAGCTTGTCAGTCACAGACGACACAGCCGTGCCCTGAAGACCGCATTCAGAATGAAACGTAGGCCGTGCCCTGAAGATCGGTTCTAGGGTAGTTTACCGACGGACACATTACCAAAAAACAGGAGGGGACACTTTACCGATTTTTTTTTTTTTTTTACCTTTTCCACAAATATTTTTTCCAAATTTTTCCAAATTTTTATAAAATTTTCAAATGTTTTTTTCTTCAAAATATTGTCAAAGTTTTATACAATTTTTTTAACATTTTTTTTAGGATTAAAAAAAAATAAAAGAATGCTTAACACGAAACACGAAATTTTCATAACACCATAAAACGCGAAATTTCATTATCTTATGATGATAAATTTTGGAATTTTTTTTTGTAAAAAGTGTATAATTTTTTTTAAATTATGTGAAAATCCGGGAATTTTTTTTGTAGAATTTGTATAAAATTTTGTCAAAATGTTGGAAAAAATATTTGTTAAAAATGTAAAAAAATAATCGGTAAAGTTTCCGGGTAGATTTTGGTAATCTGACCGTCGGTAAAGTGTCCCCCCCCTGTTTTTCGGTAATGTGTCCGTCGGTAAACTGTGTGTCGGTAAACTGTCCGATTACCCTGAAGACCGCATTGGATCTAATGTTGGTAATATAAATAATAATATTGCTCAGTGTCATGAAGAGAGCTTTTGTATTGCACTTAATTTACCTTGCTGTATGATAGTTGCTGCCCTATTGTAACCTGCTTGAATGACACACATAATATGCAAGTGGGAAAAATTAGTATCACATTTTAGTGTCCCAACGGCACATTGAGCGCGGTCAGCGATTGGATGGGTGACCATTCAACTCTGCCTTGCCAGGTTGCTGCCGTTGGGTCAGAGAGACTGGGGTGTTTGGGGGTCAGTGTGACGACCTCCCTCCACCTGTTATCAGTCTCTCGACGGCGCGGGTTGTGGAGGCTCGTGCTGTGAATGTTACACCGTCCTTCGGAAGGGACGTTAAGCCGTTGGTCCCCTTGGTATCTTTCGTCAGGAGTAGGCTACATGCCGGTACCGGGTTTCCTCTCCTCCCTTCTCTATATTACATTCTCACTAGTGGAGCCTGGCTCTGTTGAGAATATAGACTTAATAATAATAATAATAAACTATTTTGCCAAATGTATGTGCTAACAGCCCTCACTATAATTACTTATACCTAACCTTTATATCTTGATCATAAGTTTTATATTTTAATCTCTGTCATTATCGCAATGTCGGTATTTCCTCTTCAAGGAATACTGGCAATGAACTTGCGTCCAAGTTGTAAATAAAAGCGACACACCTATGAGTTAGATTGCTCTTTCAACAATTGCATCAGCAGATATTGTGTTTTATGTCCTTTTATAGTTTTCTTGTGACACTATTA
Organism: Leuctra nigra; assembly: GCA_934045905.1. Classification (NCBI taxonomy): domain Eukaryota; kingdom Metazoa; phylum Arthropoda; class Insecta; order Plecoptera; family Leuctridae; genus Leuctra; species Leuctra nigra. The sequence goes on from OW203773.1 coordinate 10,366,610, forward strand.
TTGGAGCAATTCGAGAAATACCGACTGAGTATTACTTTCTCAAGAATGAAATTACTAATTGGCTTATTATTAATATCTTTACTGGATACTCTTTGTAAAATACCGAATAAAGGATGTAAAGACATATCCAGACAATTATTAATAGAAAAAGCATATTACTCAATAGACGAATTCTTGAATGATTAATGTATAGTAAACTAGGAAATCGATATTTTTATTTTTTATTTTAAGAATGTTTTAAATTCCCAATACTAAGTACATGTATAATAAAAAAATGTACTTAGAAATAGACTTTCCTTAATACCCTTATAAAGAGAGAATTAACTCTCAAGGGTCATGTTTTAAACAGACAAATGTATCTACCTACATATTGTATTGTAAAAACAATTGGAAATAAACTGAAACTGAAACTGAACTCATTGCCAGCTCTGTTTATGATTGGAATTGTTGAACAAGTGAAGCGAGCCTCTCCTTTAGGCTCTTTTGGCACGGACCTCTGTTTTTTGTGTGTGTTTTTTTCTGTTACTAAGGCTATTGATACAGGTCACAGTTTTTCTTCGATCGAGCTGTAATTTTGCACACATGTTCGGACATTCTCTGGGCGTTGCAGACCCTAAATCTTTTTGAAATCCATTCATTGGTTAAAATCAGGGACTGGAACAGGAACCGTTATTTTTCTTTTATTTATTTCGGTTCCATAATGGTCCTTTAACTATTTAATTTCGTCAAATTTTTCTTCATAGCCGACCAAAACTTAAAAAAGTATCGTCTGCAACCATCTGGCTCAGAAGTCAGAACACAAAACTTGTAAAATCAAGAGGCTGCATTTTGTTCACTAGACACATGTCGTCTGACCATGGAGGTGTATGTTTGGTCTGATAGGGACGGCACTTTTCATCTCAGCTCGTTGTTGTTGATACTTTATGGCCAAGTGGCGATGTCCCTACCCTTTTTCTGTGAATACTGAATGAGTCTAATGGACTGAAAACTTCCAGAGAAATGGGAATGCAGGAAATATTGAAGGGAAGGAAAAAGATAGACATTAGAAAGTACCACTTATTTCTTCTATTATCTATGCTATTTTCTTTGAAGAATGAAATGCTTTGACAATCTTTGACTATCATTTAAAATCAGATTTATTACATTTAAATCGAAAATATCATTTCATAAATATTATTCAAGTGTGTTTTACAGAATTTCTATCATTTTATTAAACACAGTGTATTTCTCAAACAATTAAATATAACTTCATCAAGTGTTTATATTTAAAAAAGTGTTTATTTTATAATCAGTGTCGTGTTTGTAAAAACTTGAACAAAATCGTTTTATAATAAATCAGTGTTTTAAAACGGATACTCCAGGATTTCTCATATACAAGGATATTCTGTCATCGAGGTGAGCTCACAAGGTAAAATCAATCTCCCTTGAATCCCTTCCCAATCATTTCATAAATCATCTTCTCAAAAAACATAGTAAAATCATTTTCACTCTAACTCTAGAAAGAAATACTTTAGATATAAATATCAGTGATATTGATAATGATAGTGATACTGATACTGATACTGGCATCAGTATCAGTACTTTAAATTTAACCTGAACAATACAAGATTTTAATATTTCATTTAAAACCAATCAATAGATATAATTTTCAAAGTACGACCTTTACTCATAAACGACTTATCACTCCGAGATATTCCACAAGATTTCATTATTTTTTATATTTCATTCTGAACACAGTAAGATTTTATTCTTCTATTTATTCAATCAAAGAAAGCATTTTTCAAAGAAAGATTTTTACTCCCAAACTACTCATTACTCCGAGAACTTCCACATCTTTAAACGTTTCTATTCTTACACAGCTTCACAGCCTGTACCCCCAGCGCCTTCATTCCAAGGTATAATATCTTCACAAATCTTATAGTTCGCCCAGCGAGCGTGGAGAAACTCCTTTCATAAGATGAGCAGTATTGTTCGACCCTCATTTTACGACATGCCACACCTTCCACCTACACTGTTGCCATTTTAAACAACTTTCCTTGAATTTTAAAAGCCAACTGCATTGAAAGATATTTGGCACCACAACAAAACAACCCTTTCCCGAACACCTGCAGTGGTTGAGAGAAATTTACAACCAGACACGCGTCAAAACACTCCGGATTACAAGCTAAGCCCATTGTTGAATTTTACACAGCATTTGCTGAACTTTCGCCACGCTCGCTGGGCCAAGTTTACCTCTTTCTGCCGTATTTTTATATTAGCATAAACGGTTTTGTCTGTCTTCCACAATAGATAGACTGGTGTCAGAAGTCCTGACAAAAAAAGTTATTCATCCAATCTCCGCTCTTAAGGCTAATAGGCACCGAGTGTTGACTCACTTTTGTTTCTGAAAATGAGAAACAGCGCCATGGGTGGCATAAATTAGCAACTCTTGGTATGATCCTCATACCCTTAGTTGCAGCAATTAGTAAACATTACTCATTGTATGCATTGTTACAATAATACTCCAAATGATATTTCGCTGTGAAAAATGTATGAAGTGTCAAAAATTCCACTGAGTCTGATAAAATTATTAGTTTGCTCCTCTCTTTTACCTATTTTGAGCTATTTTGAGTTATCTGTGGATTTTTTATCGGTTGCTATGGCCACGGCCAATGAGAGATGATAAAATTGCTGATTCTTCGCCTCACATTTTTGCCGATTTCTCTCGCTAGTGGCGCTTGGGGTATGAAGTGTTTATACCCCCAGCGCCACTAGCGAGAGAAATCGGCAAAACTGTGCAGCGAAGAATCAGCAATTTTATAATCTCTCATTGGCCGTGGCCATAGCAACCGATAAATATCCACAAATAACTCAAAATAGCTCAGAATTGGTAAAAGAGAGGAGCAAACTAATAATTTTACTAGGAAAACGCTCAGTGTAACGCTTTGATGAGCGAGCACGGATACGTGCAAATTCTCGAACCGGAAATGCGTACACGACGCACAGACAACATATACATCCATATTGAATTGAAATATGATCCACTCCTTCAACATAAAAGTATGCTTTTCACCGAAACTTGAAAATATCATCTAAGCATACCATGGTACATAGCAAATCAGGTTCAATTCAATTGGCACTGGAAAACATTCATTTCGATACTTCATCTCTGACAGCTATTACAAATGTCAATAAGTTCATACGTTCTTAACTGATTGGGATGAAAAATTGTAAAATAATAGACAATGTTGGTCTTAATGACCATGCAAAATATGAGTTTGCCCAGATTTATCGAAGACCATTTTCATTTTTCAGTCTATCAGGAGATGTTTATTTAAATTTTAACCAATGAATGAATTTCCAAAAAAATTGGGGTCAGCAAACAGAATAGGTTGTCTCTACATTGTGTGCAAAATTTCAGCTCGATCGAAGAAAAACTGTGACCTGTACAGCCTCACCCAACAGAAAAAAAACATAAAAAAGCAGAGGTCCGTGCCAAAAGAGCCAAAAGGAGACGCTCGCTTCGCTCGCTCAATCAGACTCAGTGAAATTTTTGACACTTCATACATTCTGCACAGCGAAATTAAATTTGGAGTATTATTGTAAGAATGCATACAATGAGTAATGTTTACTAATTGCTGCAACTAAGGGTTTGAGGATCATACCAAGAGTTGCTAATTTATGCCACCCATGGCGCTGTTTCTCATTTTCAGAAACAAAAGTAATTTGGGTGCTTTTATCACTAAATGCACGATTGTTTATGCTAATTAGCTCTACTATACAGTCCGGCCTTGCTGAACACCAGCTATGTGATGTCATTGAGTGTGTCAGCCTCGGTGTTACAAGCAGTGAGTTGTGCGAGACAATGCGTTAGACAAGAAGACATTTTTGAAGTTGATGTCCAGTTCTTCAGTACTCTGATAAAATGTATTAATAATTTACTTAAAAACCGGCCCTATACGAGTTAGTTCAGATTCGTGTGTAAATATGTACATTTAGTGAAGTACTTTGCAGCTATAATGTACACTTGGCCAAACAAAAATTGAACGTTCAATAAATCTGATAGGCTGCTAAATGTCAGATCGCACCATCAGAAGTCAATCTAAGCGATCACATTGTCTCACTCTAGTAGGTGACCTCACATTTCAATGATAATAACAAACTTTGATTGATTATGGGACATGACCAGCAGTCATTCAAATTTGGTCAACGTTCCATTTTTGTTTGGCCGAGTGTACATTTAGTGAAGTACTTTGAAGCAGATTCGTGTGTAAATAATGTACATTTAGTGAAGTACCTACTTTGAAGCAGATTCGTGTGTAAATAATGTACATTGATGAAGTACTTTGCAGCAGATTCGTGTGTAAATAATGTACATTTAGTGAATTGAATCAACAGTTTATTGCAGCCCACTTGTCATAATCAGAAAGTAAGTAAATAACTGAAATTACATGGAAATCACATTGAAACGTATTGTAATAAAAAAATGGTAAGCCAACAATCTTGGGCCAGGTTTTAATTCCCGATAAGTCAATTAAAGTTCAATAGAATTAGATAGCTCAAAGTGATATCTAGCGGTCTAGATGGCTGTTTCATTGGCTGTTGCCATTGTTTCAACCGACTACTTTATTACTTATTCAAAAATAATTTCAAAATCAAAATATTTTTGGCGCATCGTTTATTGCATGATTGGCGATTGCATATCTATACTTGACTATTGGGTGTAAACATGAATCGCATTTTTTATTTTTATTTTACAAATAAGTATTCAAGCTTATTGCCTTGGCTAATTTTTTATGCCATTTGTTTCAGTTCTGAATTTTTAGTCTCCCCCATTTATTTATATTTTTTTGTATTTTTACAAGGAGTGTTTTTTTACGGTGATATTTTCCCTTAATTAATCGCGAGGCCAATGTTAAGAAGGTTCTCCACTTATAGTTCCCGACCTCATGCTTCCCACCATCCATCATCACCTATTCATCTTCACCATAATCATTCATCCGTTAACAATTAGCCTTGTTGCAGAACTGAAACAACAATATTTAAAATATAAAATATTATGAGAAATCATGTTTAGTTTGCAATTGGGTGTAACAAGGAACAGGTTTGAACTCCCGTATAATAGTCACTTAGCTTTAGCTTATCTTTAGTTATATACTTTTAAACTAATCATGTAGCTATCATACCTATTGCTTGATTACGGATAGTGTCTAACAAACGCTTTGTAGTAGCTCTATAGTCTAGGTAGTATTTATTAATTTTTTATTTTTACCTTTCAACCATTGTATAACTATTTTGACTATTACTTTCGCAAGTATGCCTACGTATGTGGTTTATTGTTCAGTGTGACTACTATGTTAAATAGATAAAATGTGCTAGTTTTTTTTTACTAGGTTACATGGTAGATCAACAATGACCGATATACTGCGTTCATAATAATGATGAATGTCGCTTTTTGTGTAAATTGCGAATAAAGTAAATTGAAATTGAAATTGAAATAGAGCAAGCTGTTCTCTGTCAGCTTGTCTGTTATAATGTTGGAGATAAGCGGTGAATCAAGCTGTGATTCTCAACTGACACCTCACCAATGGACTGCTACCTTGACGCGGTGGTGGTTATTACAGGCTGGTCCCAACTAAGGTCCACTTAATCTCCGCTCCTACTAGCGCAGCCACAATGTTAAACGAAAAAGATGTCCGCCATTACGACTCTCTACATCCTGATTGGCTGCTTCAAAACTTCAAAGCATGCCCTCTCATGGCTTTTGTGGCCGATCAGCTGAACTGTCATCTGACATCTGATCTGTCAGTCGAAATAATTACAAAATAATTGAATATTGATGGGTTCTTTTGGCTGGGGCTTAACGTCGCACTGTTCTGCAGCGAGGCTAATGGCGACGGATGAATGATTATGAGGATGATTGGGAGATGATGGTGAAGAGTAGATGAGGATGGAAGGTGGGAAGGAGGCGGTCGTGGCCTATTAGTAGGGTACCTTCCCAGCATTTGCCTGTCGACTGGGGGAATACCACGAAAAAACCTCAGTGAAGAAGGACGGCCGCGGGATTCGAACCCGGGCCTCCGGAATACAAGCTCAGAGCAAATTAAAACACTTTATTTAATACACCACCCAACTCTTTATTATGATTTAAATAAGAAGAAAGTATAAATTACATCTTGCCAAGGATGTTTCTGAAATTGTATTGATTTATGCAGTTGTCATGGTTACACAGCCTTCTTCAACTCTGAATCATTTTCTTCCCGATTGCCGATTGCTTCAAGGTTCAAGGTCATTAAGAAGGCGATGGGATTTTTACACAAAATGGCGTCTCGTGCATTAACCTAATTTGGCGGTTCGCCTGTTCTCCGCTAGGAGATGATTTAGTGGACCTTGGTCCCAACTAAGTGCAGTCCAGGGTCGACCTAGTCCCATGCCCTCCCCTCGGACCGGCTTCCCCCCTCGAGATGGCGATACCCCTGAATTTGGGTCCCACCGGCTCGATGCCTCCCCCCCCGGTCTGTCCTCATTCTAAACTGGCCTTCCCACCAGTGTCAGACTCCCCCGGATCGGGGCCATTAGGTCAACTCCTTCCCATGTCCTCCACGTATTATCAACAAAGTTAAAAGAAAATATTAATGTGCGCAAAATGACGTAGTTGTCGACGCGCCAACGAATAATAATCTAATCTAATCAAAACTGACTTGAAGTTCGCACAGAAGCAAAGTAGTGAGCAGTGAAAGTGGTCACGTGATGTCGAGTGACCTTGCCTGACATGTTCCATCTCTAACTCAGGGAGTATCAAACTGTGTGGCTCTCAACACACAAGTAGAAAAGCAATGTATTCACAGTGCGAGAACCTAATTTTTTTTTACATCACCAATACAACACATTGGATTTTACCTAATGATGGCCATTTGGTTAGCACATTGACAGCTCAGATTAATATATGGAGAATAATGTCAGGGTTTTATAGAGAAATGAGTGATCCATTTACATGTTAAATATGTCTTCGGAGGCTACCATCAAAATATCACCAAAAACACAGATATGACCTATTCTGAATTGTGCCATCAATATTGGTGGTATTTGATAGGTATGTGCCGAAAGTAATGCAACCTGTGACTTACTTCTCTGTTAATTGAAATATAGCGTTCAAATTGCTCATGGTGAGAGAATTTTCCTCTATTCAACTTTTCCACTCAATATTCTCTGCGTCACAAGAGATGCGATTGCGCGATCGTCTTACCAAACTCTCCAATAATTCAGGCAAAAACATTTGGGTGCTGTATTACCCAGTTCTTCACAAGAAATACTTTGATTATGTAGTCAAATCTTGTCCCCAAAGACTGCCGTTAGTTTAACAGAAAGGTGTAGAGTGTAAGATTCTGGGTGTTACCTTGATGGGAATACATTGACCGGCCCAATCTGCATGCCTGTGTTATTGCGAAACAGAGCACATGGAACCTGCATGTAGCCTACTCCTGACTAAAGATACAGTAATTATTTGTAGTTGAACCTGAAGACCCACGGCAATGCAACCTAGCAACCCACCGGCAATGCCCGGTGGCGTCTTTCCATACCCTAATCGAGCCCAACTCATTTGTGGGAAAAAATTGAATTTTACGCGCATTTAATAATCTGTCAAACGTATAACCAACCTTTCTGAGACACTCCCTTTAATAAATAAGCAGCTTAGTGAGTTGTTTCCGCAATATTAAAGCATAAGTTTTCAATTTGAAAGTAAAGAACATTGTTAGGAAAGTATGGAAAGTATAGATTTAAATATTTTATAGGTAAGAATGTACAATTATCTGCAGGAGAACAAAATTCGAACACGAGACAAAAACGCAGTTTTAGTATATTCAAGAGGAGACACAGGAGCCGAAGAGGTTGATTTAAATCAACAATAATAGGAACAACGAACTTGCAAAAAAAAATCAGATGTGTAAAAATAAATTCCTGTATCAGATTCATGTATAGGCCGATGCACAATTGACGCGGACGGACGACGCGGACGGACGACGGAGACGGATACGATGTTTAGGTATGACAAATTCACTCTAGCTGTTCACAATCGGACGCGGACGGACGACGACTTTAACATTGTATCCGTCTCCGTCGTCCGTCCGCGTCGTCCGTCTGCGTCAATTGTGCATCGGCCTTGATATGCCAATATTTCAGGTCATCCCCATAGGCCTGCGCAAAAGTACGATACGTACACCAAGCATCTACTTTTGGACTTTGCATATAGATCAGACCAGATTCTCTAAAATTGTCGGCTAGGTTCTAGTAGGTACAATATACCAATTTAAAATTGTTGTTATATAGGTGTTTTTGTGTGACAAAACAGGTACCAGGTGCTTATGTGCTTAGGTACCTACCTACGGTAGTAAGCATTGACAGTAGCAATTTCATTTAAAGGATGACATAATATAGGTAATTTGAATGGCTAGTAAATATTTTGTTCATTCCTTTAGTCTCTAAACAGCAGTGTTGAGTTGGGCTCGATTAGGGTATGGAAAGACGCGCCCGGCGTCACACCGGGCATTATCGGGCTGTTTTATGACATTTAATTGAGTTCTATCAATTTGCTCTAATTAGACGTGAATTGCGGTAGGCGAGAACACTTTTATGAAAACTTCATTCATTGCAATTCACAGAGAAGACGGATGACTATAAAAATTCTGAATTTTTGTGCACATCCGAAATTATTATAATTTTTGAATTGACTATGTTTAATTTAACGTCATTATTATTTAATTAGGAAATAAATAAATACTGAAATTAAATTAATTGTGATTATGTTAGTGAGGCCTTAAGATATTTCAGTACTGAGCTAAACGCCTACCCCAACTCAAGAGTTTCATTGTTCACATTTTCCCATACTCATACTCATACCCAATTCCCATACCCTCATAAAATAAAACTTTTTATAAATCCTTTTGGTCATTTAAATAATCTGTTTACGGAATTTTGTCGGTCATTTAACGTACACCATTTTAATATTTTTGATTTTACCAGTAAATAGATAATTAAAAATAGATTCTAATATTTTTTGATTTACAAAATTCCGTTCATACACTACAAATTTGATACAATTTATTTCATCCAATGAGCCAATTTTACAAATAAAATGCGATTAATCTATTTTTACTTGGGAATTATTTTGACAAGTCATAAAATATGAAAATTGTATTTGTTAAATGATCTACAAAATAATCAATAAAAGGGCAATAAACCTTTGTGGCCACTTCCGATCTTCAATTAAAGAAATCGACCCTTGTTTTATTGGTGCAAGAAAGTGGCAAGACAACAATGGCAGGTATAGAATGACGGAGGTGCTCGAACCACCTTAACAGGTGGAGGGAGGTCGTCACTTGATCCAACGTCATTCTCAGACAAGAATCCAACTCTTGGTACTTAGGTCGATATCTATTTACAGAACACGATATTTTAAAGTTATTTCTACTTATAATGTAATATTTTACGTAGTGGTACACTTTTATATTACTTTGAAACCTGCGGGATTTGGCTCAGAGGGTAGAACACAAAGAATCAGCAATATTATAATTTGTTTATTACAAAGAAAATAAATGTTCATTGATGTGAAAAGAGCAATCAAAAATTATGAAAACAATATTACGTTCGATACGTCGGCAGTAGTGATGATGTCGTCTGGTTTGTTTACTTCCGCGTAAACAAGTGGATGGCGTTGACTCCTGCGTAGTGTGTCCCGTGAACTCCAGTCCACCAGCAGCATGAAATGACTGGATATGTCACCTCCTTCAGCTGCGATGCGATGATGTTGTCTAATAACCCCTTGGTTACCAGGACGTCCAGCAGTCCGTGCACAAGGAGTGACCTCCTCGAGCAGTTGGATCAAGTTGGCTCAGGCTGATGACGTTCGTGGCTGCAGACTCGTCGGTTTCTCCCGGAGTTGCAATTCACTAACTTTTATACTTCGATCACATCGGCACTGTCTCGCTGAAATTATACTATGTTGTGTGCACAAGGCTTCACGGTTCGCGAGGCAGGTCTCACTGCTCTGAGAAAACTCCGACTGATGAAGTTTGGCTGGTAGCTTGACGTTTTTATACCCTCTCACCTCGGTTTACCGCCAAAGAATATGATTGGTTGGTTTCGTACACGTGGTAGCTATTTTTAGGCATTCTGTCATTTCTAAAGCCCGCGAAACGACTTTCTTTCTGCACGTAGGCCCATGCTTTTCTTGGAATCACTGAAAACTAGTCTGGCTGACTGGTTTTGTAGCGTTATCACAATGACTGGTTCACTTGTTATTACGTGGTGACATCACAATTTAGGTAAGGTCACATACTTTTTATATGGATTCACTCACTTTCTTGATATAATTGCACATTGTTAAACTTATTTGATTGCTCGTTATATTTTTGTCTATATTTTGATTGCTGTTGAATTTTAAGATTGTAAGTTTACATAATGATTCTAATTAATTACTTTGTGTTCAGTTAACCTTGACTCTAAGAATGCCATGCTACAAGCTTGTTCATTCTTTAAACCTATTTCAAGCAAACATTATTATTTTTTTAAAGTTAATTTTCTAACCTAGATAGGCCAACTTGTTACAGAGCCCCCTGAATTCTTGTTGTTCACCTTTTGACTGAAGTCAAATTTGAAATACATTGAAATTTTGAATGAGAAAATGGTGATAAAACAAGGATTCACATAGAGACTGGACTATCTAGCAGGAATAATTTCTTCCTTTTGACAAACAAAAAGTTTCCCTCAACAGATGCAAGTTTTTTTCCTCTTACAGCTGTCTAATCAAAACCTGAATGAATGAACTCACCCCTCCACCTACCAAAACAAAAACAAACCTCATCCTACTTCCCGGAAACGATGCTCGACTCAACCCTCTCTCTTATCACAATCCCGTTATTGGCCTAGTGACCTACTTCTGCTGGGTCATCATACCAAACATCAACATTACTTCTTGTTGTCACTGTGAGAATCAGCTGATCGATGTATTATATTTCTTCCGTCCACGATCATATGGGAATGAAACTTCTGCATCTTCGTGAACATCTTGCGTTGGCCCTATTGAAATTATCTCAACTAGGTGTGTCCAGAAGAATTCTTCACCCTTATTCCTTGCAGTGGTCGATGTATAAGTTTCATTTTCTTTCTTGACTTCCGTTTCAGTTTCTTCGTTACTCTCTTCATCTTGAAAGTCTTTATCTTCAATTTGTAGAGATTCTTGCATCAACGGACATGTAATCTTCATCATTTCTTCGTATGCAATTTCTTCGAGCATTTCCATGTTTGCTACGTAATCGAAGGGTTGTATTTTCTCTTCATAGCTGGTTTCGGTCAACTCGTCGTTCAATGTTATTAATAACTCGTCATTCACTCGTTCAGTAATACTTGCGGCAGGAATCGAACTAAGCTCCGCACAAAAGTTGTAATTTTCGCTCTTCTCAAATTCTTGGACAAAACTAGACTCGGATTTAACTAATTGTTCTTGATCTGCTGCTTTTTCTTCAATAACTATGGTTTCAGTAACCATCTCAATAATCTCAATAATCTCCTCAATATCTTCAAGATTCTCAATAATCTTCACATCTTCAGTACGACCTTTGCGTCTGAAATCAACAAATTCTTCCTCCTCCAAATTCAATTCAACAACAACATTACAGTCCAGATCCTCCTCACAACAAACAGTCTCCATTTTATCGCCGTCAAACTCAATATTGACCAAGGCTTGTCTAGTCACCTCAAATTCTTCATTTTCATCTCGTGAATTGTTCACGGTTTCCTCTGCAAATCCCTGTACCAAACATTCTGGAATGACTTCATCTTCGAACGATTCGTTTTCTTGACTCTCTGCTTTCTTTACAGCGTCTTCTTTAACACCTTCAATGACAACTTCACATGTCTTCAGCTGGTCTAAATCTTTTTGCTCTTTCGTGATGACGTCGTTGTTCTGCAACTCAACTTTCTCAACTTCAAATTGTTCACTGGTTTCTTCGAAATTATCTCGTGGAAGTATAATCTCGGCATCTTCTTCAATTTTCTCTCGTAGTGAAATATCGGCGATTTCAACACGATTCTGACTCTGAATCTTCGTTTCTTCTTCTTCCTTCTTCTGTGTCTTGGGCAGACAAAAATCTTGAACATCTTCTTGCGGCGTTGTAACCTCATAAAAACTTTCTTCAACTTTGTCAGGCTGCTCACAGCTCTGCTCAGAATTCACATCTGATTGCAACCTATTGCAGACAACTTCTTCTTCTTCTTCTTCTTCTCTCGTTGAAACATCTGCTTCGAATGCAGCGTCTTTCTCCAGTTCATCCTTCCATTTTCTTGAAACTTCACGGACGTATTCTATGAGATTTACGCGTTCCCAATGCCACAATTGCTTCAAATCTTCACTTTCCGAATCTGCATAATCATCATAATATGCTGCTCCGTACACGTGGTCATCATATTCGGAACTTTGCTTGGAATACGTTTCCTCTGCTTCATATTTGTATTCCCTATATCTTCTCCAATTTTCGTCTTCTTTGTCGTATCTCCTAAGTAATTCTGCCCTTGCCCTTTTACTAATCTGCGCATTTTCTTCTGTCCTGTCGTGACAAATACTCATCAACTCTTCCTCATCCAATGCAGCAAATTCTTTCATCGTCCATTTTTCTTCTCTTCTTCTTTCAAATTCTATATAGATTCTTCTTGACAATTCATCAATTCGTTCTGTTCTCATTAAATGGTATAAATCCCGATTACTAAACTCGCAGAATTCTAATTTGACACTTCTATTTTCTTCTTGTTCTTCATATTCCTTCTTATTTAGCTCGACCCAGGATTTCCAATATTCTTCATCTTTTTCATCCATCGTAAAAGTTCTTTACGACTTATTCTTCAATTTTCTGAATCTTTACATCTTCTTCAGACGACTTCCGTCAACAATAATCAGCGACTGGGTTAGGTCATTTCTATCGATGCCTAATCTGGTTCCCACGGTATCAATAACAACAAACTTGTTCCCATGACAATTAACTACACAGTTGATGTTTCTGCCCCCCTCTATCACCTGAATACTCGTGACCTCTGACTCACTAAGCTCTGCCCCCTCTACAGTATCATCTAAATTCACAGTTGACGATAAACTTGCATCTCGATCTGCCATCGTAACAGATGTAATGAACTAACATGCACAAATCTACAGTTGGCTTTATCTTTACGTTAACGGGTTGATTCTATGTAAAATTTCCAAATACATGAAAATTTTACGCAATGCCTGTGTCCACAAGTTTCAGAACAACTGAGTAACTCTTTCACAATCAAGAAAACAATTATTTCTTTCAAAACAATTGCTCCCAGGAATGTTATTCGAGCCCCACACGTTGAGCGCCACTGAAACCTGCGGGATTTGGCTCAGAGGGTAGAACACAAAGAATCAGCAATATTATAATTTGTTTATTACAAAGAAAATAAATGTTCATTGATGTGAAAAGAGCAATCAAAAATTATGAAAACAATATTACGTTCGATACGTCGGCAGTAGTGATGATGTCGTCTGGTTTGTTTACTTCCGCGTAAACAAGTGGATGGCGTTGACTCCTGCGTAGTGTGTCCCGTGAACTCCAGTCCACCAGCAGCATGAAATGACTGGATATGTCACCTCCTTCAGCTGCGATGCGATGATGTTGTCTAATAACCCCTTGGTTACCAGGACGTCCAGCAGTCCGTGCACAAGGAGTGACCTCCTCGAGCAGTTGGATCAAGTTGGCTCAGGCTGATGACGTTCGTGGCTGCAGACTCGTCGGTTTCTCCCGGAGTTGCAATTCACTAACTTTTATACTTCGATCACATCGGCACTGTCTCGCTGAAATTATACTATGTTGTGTGCACAAGGCTTCACGGTTCGCGAGGCAGGTCTCACTGCTCTGAGAAAACTCCGACTGATGAAGTTTGGCTGGTAGCTTGACGTTTTTATACCCTCTCACCTCGGTTTACCGCCAAAGAATATGATTGGTTGGTTTCGTACACGTGGTAGCTATTTTTAGGCATTCTGTCATTTCTAAAGCCCGCGAAACGACTTTCTTTCTGCACGTAGGCCCATGCTTTTCTTGGAATCACTGAAAACTAGTCTGGCTGACTGGTTTTGTAGCGTTATCACAATGACTGGTTCACTTGTTATTACGTGGTGACATCACAATTTAGGTAAGGTCACATACTTTTTATATGGATTCACTCACTTTCTTGATATAATTGCACATTGTTAAACTTATTTGATTGCTCGTTATATTTTTGTCTATATTTTGATTGCTGTTGAATTTTAAGATTGTAAGTTTACATAATGATTCTAATTAATTACTTTGTGTTCAGTTAACCTTGACTCTAAGAATGCCATGCTACAAGCTTGTTCATTCTTTAAACCTATTTCAAGCAAACATTATTATTTTTTTAAAGTTAATTTTCTAACCTAGATAGGCCAACTTGTTACAACTTTGTGTTTTCATGATACTTTTTTTAATGAATATTATCTGCTATTATATAACTTGGTTTGCAATAACTGTAGTTTTATGTCTGTACACAGATTGTCACAAATCATGATGAGATACGAGAAGCTGCCCGGAGCCGCCAACTTGCTTGGCCAACAATATGAATACAAGATGGCGGCACTCTTGCTCATGCGCGGCGTCAATCAAACAGCTGGCTTCTGCATGGGGACCAACGTCGCCGGCGCAGGCGCGTTCGATGACGTGATATTTAAATATAAGCTTAAAGACGATACAGAGTTCAGGACTACTTTCATGCAGTTGAAGCATAATGAGAAAGGAAACTTGATCATTACTCTTGATCAGCTTGTTAAATCGTCTGGTAACTTCAGCATGTATAAATACTACAAGTCTTGGTGTGAAGTGGCAATGAATGTGGAAAGTGAGACAGGAAAGGCGCCTGGGCTTTTTGATGTTAACTTCAGCAATTGTGACTTCGTTATTTACACGAATGGCAAGATTGAAAAGTCGTTGACTGAAGAGAGTAATTTGGGCAAAAGCAACACGGATATGTTTGCTACAAACAAGAATTATCCGCAATGTAATCCATCAGTTTTAAATGAATCAACAGCTGACAAGTTGAAAGAAGAATGCGACAAGCAGATGGAGAAGGACAAATCTCTGAAAGACGAGTTGAAGGAGGTCATGAAGACACATCCAGTAGAAGAGTTTCTGCGAAGTCTTCAGTGGTTTACTGGACAAACTTCAGAGAAGGATCTGGACTCGATCATTGAAGAAGAGATCAAGAAGGCATTGGAAACAAATGAGAAGGACACAAAGATGGTTGTCAAGACTTTCGTAGAGCAGATGAAACTTTGGTGGGAAGAAAAAGAAAATGGAAAAGGAATCGAAAAAGCAAAGGAGACGTCGACTGTCCTCACTGAGACTGCACAGTTGTGGAGAGACGTCATTGTCTCGCGTCTTGACTTGATGAATGATTCGAAGAGGAAGGAGATGGAAGCGTTGAACATCAGCTTCACTGACCAAGAGATCGACTCCTTCGACCAATCACTGTCTATCAAACTTGTGATTAACGTGAAGTCACCACATGTCAAGCTGACAAGCATGAAGACTAGCCAGATGTTGGGGAAGAAGCACAAGGGGCGATACATCTTCATGACCCAATCATCTCTGTTGTCAAGGCAACGCGAGGTTCTGCGCGCGTGGCAGAGTGAGTGGTGTGACGTGCTGGTGATAGAGTGCAGCACTGATGCCAAGTCACTTGCTAAGGAGCTGAGTAGAGCCTCGCCAGGCAAGAAGCTGATTCTTCTCTCAGAGTCTGGGTTGCCAGGATACCAGCAACATCATGACGTGTTTAGCTGGAATCAGCTGGAGGCGACGTCACAGACATTGCTACTGGAGAAGAAAGTAGACTTCCAGGGCTGTGACGTCAGTCTCGGGTCGGTGGTGGGGGAACACTGCACGCATGCGCTGACTGGAGGTGTTGTCACTGAACTTATATCACCAGGCGCCAAGCTGACATTAGGCGAGAAGATCCCCGACAATATCTCGTATTACATCCCTCGCAGCTTGGAGAGGAGCGATTACATCCAGAAGGAAATATTCAATCCAAAATACCAGGATGATTATTTCTTAATCAGCAACGTGAAAGAGCAAGATGTCACCAGCTTGGAGGATTCTTACGGCGTGAAGTTGAAGAAGTACGATGAAAACCAAGACCAAGTTCCACATCACTTCTACTGGACTGACAACACTTTCAATGTAGACAGCTTTACAAGATTCTGTCATAAGATTTCCGGCAAGAATGTGCATTGGATGTCAGTGGATCACAGTAACCTTGTGTATTGGAAGCAATCATTCAACAACATGGATGTGATAAATAGCAATATTGATAAGAGTAAGAAGATAATAATCACAGCCGAATACTTGAAAGTAGTGAATGAGCGAGTTGTTCTTGTGGCTGCTGAACCTGGGATGGGTAAATCCACTTTCCTCAACAACGTGGCCAAAGCAGCTAAGTCACAAGACAACTCACTCTATATAATAAGAGTGAATTTGCACGATGTAACAAGACATCTGGAAGAACACACAGAGCAGTATTTCACAGACCATGAAAATATAACAGATTTCTT
This sequence comes from Leuctra nigra, assembly GCA_934045905.1. Classification (NCBI taxonomy): domain Eukaryota; kingdom Metazoa; phylum Arthropoda; class Insecta; order Plecoptera; family Leuctridae; genus Leuctra; species Leuctra nigra. Next base: position 10,383,219 of record OW203773.1, read on the forward strand.
AATACATGTAGTGGGTACTTGTTATATTGATAATGACATTCTTCGATCACGATTGAATCGAACTGGAAACGTTAATATATATTTGGATGGTTTTGATGAGATAAGTCCGTATTACAATGTCAAAGTCACCAATATGATCAAGAGCATGATAAAACTGAAAGTTGAACATATTTGGCTGACATCCAGAAATGTTATGCGACATCACTTGGAAAGCAAAACTGTTTCAATCTGTTACTCCATGAAGCCATTTACTGATGGAGATCAAATTAGTTTCCTTGTCAAGTTGTGGAACGCGAAACATTCAATCCAGATCGATGATACATCAAGAGAATTTGCTCGAAATCTTCTGAAAAAGGCGTCCGAATGGTTCAATGACAGAGACAGGGAGTTCGCGGGGATTCCCCTGCAGTGCATGATGCTGGGCGAGGTGTTTGCTGGATGTGTTAAAAGAGGGGATCTTAATCTTCCAAGCAGGCTGGATTTACTGCAGTTGTTTGAATCATTTGTATCTGAGAAATTAAACATTCTTAATGCTGACAAAGATAAACGAGACACTTCGAATCCAAGAGAAATTGCTAAACAAAATAGTGAAAAAAGGAAAATGATGAAAAAACACTCTCATGCAGCAATATTGCTGCTTCTTTCAGACGAAGAAATAGAGTTGTTAAGAGTAAACAAAAACAAAATGTCATCAAATGTTGAGGAGAGATTGACAGTTGGTATAGAATGGACGGGATTGGTTGATGGAATGACAGACAGCAAACCAAGTTTCATTCATCGATGTTTCGCTGAGTACTTCCTGGCTTGGTGGCTGTCAGAGAACATATCGTCGAGCACTGATTTCATCGCACAGAACCTGTTTGAACCTCGCTTTGTAATCGTCCGCCAGTTCTTCGACCGACTCCTTGCGAGAGATTGTCCGTTGCACAACGCAGTGTTGAGCGCTGACAGAGAACAAGTTGAAGCCCTGCTGATATCTGGCGCTGACGTGAACCAACTTGACAAGGAGGGTAGATCAGCGCTCCACCTGGTTGTAGATTACTGCGACACTGACAGGGACAATGTCTGGACATATTATTGTGGTTTTCTCGGCACAGCTGAAGCTAGCACCATGCAGTTGCTTCTGACTTATAAAGCTGACGTCAATATGACAGACAGAATACTGCAGGGACCTCCTCTGAGATATGCAGACAAAAGCAAGTCGTGGGGCAAAGTGGAACATCTCCTGAAGAACAAAGCAAACACTGATGGTTTGGTGGAGCTGAGAAAACTGATAAACACAGCGAAGGAGGAAGAATATGACATTGATCAAGGTAATTATCATGATGAGGGCAATTAAGCTAAACAAGGTAATTACCCTGACTTTGGTAATTTGGCTTAAAAATGTAATTACCCTGATTTGAGTAATTTGTCTAATCAAGGTAATTTCCCTGATTTGGGTAATTTAGCTAATCAAGGTAATTCGCTAAAAAAAGATCAGCTCTGCCCTCTGGTGGTAGAAAAGTGTTACTTGAGTAAGTGGGATACGAGCGGCTAGAGACAGAAGGTGCTCCAATTGCGCGCGTATAAGTTTTACTGGGCAGCCTAAGGAATAAAACTCTCTATGGGTAGACAAAGTCGAACTGGCGAAAATTAAAGCTGGGCAACCTAAAAAAATAACTCTATGGTTAGGCAGATTATAACTTGTGAAAATTGCAAATAAAAAAGTACGACCTCTGTCGGTTTCGAACCGGCGACCCCTAGCACCGCAAGCCAATACGCTGTCCATTGCGCCACCAGGACAGCGATACCCAACGTCGTTCGTAACCACTTTATAAATAAAAACTTGTGAACCGTTCGCGCATCACGAACTGCGCAATGTAAAACTTGGAGCACCTTCTGCCTCTAGCCGTTCTTAGTGGGATCAGCATTTATTCTCCATAAGAATCGTGTAGGGTTTAGATACCTCCAAACCATTCACACAATCAAGATCAGCTCTGCACTCTAGTGGTGGAGATGTGGTACTAGAGGAAAGGGTTCAACATTCAATTCTCCATAAGGAACCTGTAGAGTTTGGATACCTCTACTTCATACACTATTAAACATAGAACCCTGAAAAAAGTAACGAGTATAGAAAAGATTATGCTTTATCGATCTGTCACCTCAGAATTTTTCTCCGAGGTTAAATTGCAGCGTAATAATCATGCAAACATGAAATGCAGCAGCCAATCAGAGTACAGGAAATGGTTCAACAGACCAATCAGGCTACAGTATAAGCCGTATTAGCTTCATACGGAAAGTTATTTTATAATTATTTAGACACAATAAATGCATTTCTGAGGTGACAGATCGAATAAGCATAATCTTTTCTATACTACTTACAATTTTTATAGTTCTATGTTTAATAGTGTATGATGTAGAGGTATCCAAACTCTACAGGTTCCTTATGGATAATTGAATGTTGAACCCTTTCCTCTAGTACCACATCTCCACCATCTCCACATCTCGACACAGTCAAGTGGCTGGTTGATGCAGGGGCTGAACTAGACGCTAAGGATAAAGACAATGCGACGCCTTTGCATCGGGCTATGAAGTACAAACATGTAGAAGTCGCCAAGTATCTGATTGAGGCTGGAGCTGATGTGAATGCTAAAAACATTCGTGATGACGTCACTCCCTTGCATTATGCAGCTGAGTCGGGAGAAATTAACACTGTCATGTTGATGATAAAAGAAGGCGCTCAACTCAACGCTAAGACGAAGAAACAAAGGCGTTGGATTGCTGTTTTTAATGTCTGGGAGACGGTTGGCAATGAGACGCCTTTGCATTGGGCTGTGGATAACCAACATGTAGAAGTCGCCAAGTATCTGATCGAGGCTGGAGCTGACCAGCACTGCGCTGATATATTATATGGAATTAGCCCAGCAAAACTAGCTCTATATTTAGGTCCTGAGTTCATCGAGTGGCTCTCTTTTAGAAACAACAAGTAAAATATGCATGAGAATCTGAATGAAAGTGATCAAGGTGCGGTGCATTTCCTGTTAGATATAAAATATGTTCATGTTTCAAAATAAGATTCAACTAGCTATTCGATTCAAGACAAATTTAGTTCAAATGATGGGAAATATTTTGTTGATGAGATTGCAAAATTTCAGCTTGATTGGAGGAATATAAACTCTCATCCATTTAGAATCTTAATAAAATGTAATAAGCTGTTGAAATGTAGACTGACAGTTCATTGAATTTACATCTTGCACCGGTGTACATTTTCGTGACGTCATACCCTGTGTAGTGTGTTGTTTAACTTGTAACAGTTTAAATTTGGTATATATTTATAGAGATGTGTTGATTTAATATAATAAATCTGGAGGGCGCTGGTGGAGAAGTTGGAGGAAGGTGACGAGGATGAAGAAGAGGAGGAGGAGGATGAAACGTCAGGCCTGGCCAGCCGGTTTGGAAGAGATCCGAGGCCCTAGACCCGGTGGGAGCTCCCACTGTCTGACCTGACAGCATTGTCGGAACCAGAAGAAGATTATTATTATAATAAAAGATTGAAGTTAATGATGGTGTATTGGGATTTTCTTAACTCTGTTTCGTTTACAAATGACCAGCAATCAAAGTAAGTCCCCATGTTATTTTCCTTAAGAGATAAATCTAAAATGCTCCGGAAGTGCCTAGTGGGCGTGGCACTCTAGTACCCTATTATTTTCCTACAGTCCAAAAATACAAATCGTTTTGATACTGTGAAATAAATGTATAAACCATGAGAATAGCTCTGTAACGCTTTGAAATGCGTGTGAAAGTTGCTGCTCACAGACCTAGGAAAGAGCCGAAATCGAAATAAATCGAAGAAAATGCATTTTAAATTACTAATCAAATTCACAAATATTTCAAACCAAGGATGGTATTTAAATATCTTACTCCTAATGTTATTAATTAACAGACTTGTCTGTAAATTGTCAAAAACGCCTATAATAATTACCCTAACCCATAAATGGGTCACAGGTATAGCGTCATAAGGAATAAGGTGATATTCGTTGTGTGACAGGGTCTTTTCGCAAATAGAATAAGGTCATATGAAATAGTCCAGTTCGTTATGGAAATTCGGGGATTCCCAAATTGAAAATTCCCAATCGTTCTGTTGCCATATGACTTTATTCCTCCAGAACAAAGTCACAAATAATATGACGTTATTCCTGTAGTAAAACTTGAATTGACGTATGACTTTATTCCTGCGGAAAAATATGACATAATAGATGATAAAAATATGATGTTATTCTGGTAGTAAAAATTTCAATTGTCAAAAATAATAAATCGTGTCGAAAATAATATGACGTAGACTTTTAGAAACGTAACGTTTTATCTCTCTATGGCTTTACTTTATCTTGGGGTTCGAAAAGTAATGTTGGTACAACATGCACTACACTTATGTAATATGGATTGCCTACCGCACGCGGGTGGGGTGGGGGGCGGAAGTTAGTAAGTTTTTACCCAATGAGCGCATTCACGCAGTGCATAACGGACGTCATGCTAAAATTATAATATTTTGCCACCCTTCCTCCCCCTTGTGAAACTGATGGTGTTTTTAGTGGGCTTCGCCAGGTAGCGGCTTACTCCAGGGCGAAGTACCGTTACAGCATAGAGGTAAGAAGGGTTTTTGTAATAGTTATCATTAAATAGAATAAAACACCAAGATGGACTTCCCATTACAGTTGCTAAATCTTTACTGAATCTGTTATCTTTTGTTACAACAACTTGGTTGTCTAGCAACCAAGGTCACTATATAACATCTGCTCCATTACTCTGATGATTATGATGAATCTCAGTCACGGAATCTTATAGGCTTGGTGACGACCCGTCCACTTCGTGTAGTCGTCACAGATGGTTTGACGGCGGGTCCAACTTGATCTTCTTTTTCCAGGGCCATATTATGTATTGGATCTGCTTCTGATTGATCGACTTTTTCTGTGGCCATATTGGGAATCAGCAAACCAAAGTCATCCTCTGTGTGCTGAATGTCTTCCATTTTGGATTGTTGAAGACTGGCTGTCGTAGCGATGGTCTCAGATCACGCCTGTTTCTTCTAATGGTATTATTATTTGACGTTTTGATAAGATATGATCGGGGTGTCTCGTGCCTCTGAACGACACGAGCTGGTTCCCATACTTTATCTCTCTTCAGGTAGATGTTATCACCTGGGTTAAGAGGCTGGAGATCTTTGGCACCTCGGTCATAATATGTCTTCTGCAGGCGTTGTCGATCCACAAGCTTTTCCTTGACACCAATATTAAGTTGTGGTTTCAGAAGTTTCGAGCTGATGGGTATCTTAGTCTTAATATTGCAGCTTAACAAAATCTGGGCAGGCGAGATACCAATACCCTTTAAAGGGGTACTCCGGTATTCCAGCAACGACGCATACACATTCTTGCCCTCTTCCTTTGCCTTGCGCAGCATCTGCTTTGCTATTCCGACAGCTCCCCTACAAACACTGGGAGGTCCCTGGACGCGTCCTAGGCCGTCCCAGATGGGCGTACGGACCTGCCCAGGGACCTCCCGTCTTATGGGTGATTAGCATGGAGTGAGACTCCCGGGGCCTGCCACTGGGAATAAGCCCGGGCGGCGGCCTGGGCCGTCCCTGGCGGCCCGCGCGGGAGGTATGGGCCGTCCATTGACCCTCCCGGGCGGTCCGCGCGGGAGGCATAGGCCGGCCCTGGCCCCCGCCCGGGCGGCCCGCGCGGGAGCAGCTGCTCGCTCTGTAGCCCCCTCCCCTTACGCACATTCCATAACGGTCACGTGCTATCCAGCTAGGTACACTCTCATTCAAAATGCAGTACCTTCAAAACGTGCCTCTGATCCAGACACGTGCATGTAGGCACTAATTTTGAATGCGAATGTATCTGGAAAAAATACGTTTCATTAAGAAACAATTGATTGCAAAAGTGAATAACAAGAAAAACGGGATATTTTATTTTTGAATGGCGTGGGTAGCTCTGCGAAATTGAGACTACTACTTTCCTTCCAGAGTCAGTGCACTAATTTCGAGGAATAATTTGAACACGTTTGTGTAATTGGTGTGCGTACCTATACTCCAAAAGAAAAGCATGTACTCATTTATCGCATTAGAAATGAATTACAATTGTAAAATATTGATTTCAAATATGTATGTATATTTCAAAGTGCGGTGCATAACAGAGCAGATACATGATTATTGTATGGTTATTACTCACGCGACATTTTTAAACAATATTACAATTAATATGGCTCTCATAGAGGTAATATCCATAAACGTATAGAAACGTAAAAAACATAGGTACTAAAGGAACTTAGTGATCACTATTATGAAAAGTACTACGTGACAACGAAATAAAATAGTACGCTGTCAAATTGATAAGGAACTTTATACGTCATCATCTCTCCGTTGATTTAGATTAAAGTTATATTAATACTTCGTACTAGATACTTTTTCAGATTGCCATGCAGAAAAGTAATTGCAAATCAAATAATATAAAATTAGTAAAATTATGAAGGAATTAGAAACCATTAGGTAGAGGTACCTGTCACAACAAAATAAACTTGCTGGATAAATATATTGACATGTAGGTACTTTTACTATAATAATATGGAGTTTAAATACCTAGGTCATAGCTAGGTACTCAAGTAATAAGTGCTATAATAGGTAGGTACTAAACAAAACAATGTCATCTCTAATAAGTAATAGGGAGCGTTATGTTTAAACATAATTACAAATTATCAATTTATAAAACTGAAATGATCAGCATTGTTACATAATAACAATGTAACAAACTACAATTTAAAAACAAAGTATCATTGGTAACCATTTACCAATTAATCGCATAACTAATAATAATTCTTCTGACGATCTACATTCTACTATTGTGAGAGTGAGACTAGGTCAAGGTCAACCGACCAAGTTACTGACAAGACTGACAGTATGATATGAAACAAAACAGTCTGAAGTCCTGAGTTCGACATTGAGATCTCGATGATGTAGCTACCGTGTTGCTCTTATAAAAATAAAGGTAAGTATTAAGGCTATGCCCGAAACAGTCCATTCATTATGCAATATTATTTATTAAAAAGTTATTCTGTAAAGACTTTATTATTATAATTTTTCACAAATAGCTACCTACCTAGACCTTGAGAAATTGATTCGTTCTAACATAGTAGTACCTACTAGGTAGTACTTAATGACACGGTAGGTAGGTAAATGAGATACCTTCGTAATTAGAGTTTTGTGTTATAACGCAATAAAGTTATGCCGGTCTAGGGCTTTAAACCTTCTGTGATCTGGCCCCTGTACCTTAGGTATAATGGTCGGATTTAACCTACATCTATAGATGTATTTAAGTACCTAGGTATAATAAAAAAAATAAACTGGCCTTAGATGGCAGCTGAGACTTTTACACTCTTCGTGGCAGATTCTTCTCTTTTCAGCCGGTCTTCGGTATGGTGAAACCACAGGCGAAGCCCTTCATGGATGTTGTGTGTCGTCGCCTTCGCCAATGCTGGTGTCATGCGAACTGCATCTGAAATGAAAAATGTATCCTCTGATTGGTAAGAGAGAAACCAAGTGTTAAATGCTCAGAAAGTTAGGTAGTGGAATAGAGTCTGGTGCTGGTAAAAATGATACAGAACACAATGTATCCATAGACATAGGCAAGGTCGGGGACAAGGAATGATGATCCCGCTCAATCATGGGCCGGCCTATACCTGGCCATGCTAAAGTGGGGTCATCTTTGCCTGTCTATTCCAGGCATACCCAAGGGGGGGCAAAGCCACCCCTTGGACTTATCAGTGCCCCCCCCCTTGGAGAGTTTTAAAATTAAGTTAAATTATGTATAATATATTGTAATATATAAAATATATTGTAATATTTTTAAGTATTTTAATTCTAGATTCATTTACATGAATATAACAGAAATGTGAGTCTATAGTCTACAATAATACTACAATGGTTTTGGTTAACTACAAGGAAAGTCACGTGATCTATAACCCGTCTACACGGTATTCGTCAAGTTACTTCATATAAATTATAATTGATGAATAGTACCGTGAGTATTCATGTATACCGTGAATACTTTCCTTATAGTTGGCAACACTAATTATTTTCGCCCAACGATCATTTTTACTTGTGCCAAGTGTACCTATGTCAAGTGTACCTACAGTCGGGACGCCGAGTGTTTGAACTCTCAACAGAATGCGCTGTTAGGCAGTTTTTCTGCTAGGCCGAGAAAGACTTCATTGCATGCTCACCTTGCAATGACGTCTTTCTCGGCCTAACAGAGCAAGTGACGGTACCTCCATCTGGTGAGAGTTCAGACATTCGGCGCCCTGACTGTAAGTCATCAACAATGTGGGAAAAAACAAAACAAATGTCCGTGTCAAATGAGTCCAAAGGAGTTGCTCGTTCAACTAACCCTCTGCAATGCCTAGTTACTTATGTGAATCAATGAGATTGGACTTACCATATATCACTTGCATGAGTGCATTGTGTGTGTCCAAGGCTTTTTTTACTTTTGTTCCTTGCAGGGTATATGTGACGGCCAGCGTAGTGCTCAGCAGACGAGGCATAATCTGCCTCACGGCACCCGACGTGTCCTTGCCGCCAAGAAGGCCAATGTGACGAACCTGAAATATAATAATGAAATTCAGTGGTTGGTATATTTGAGAATTCTTCGATTCAAAAAATGAAAAGTATTGAAATCTCACCAATGCACGACGCATGTTGTTATCTGACGTGATCTGGGCATCCACTGCATCTACATCATCTGCAGAGTTCAATGGCAGTGGTAGCAGGGGTGTTTTTGGAATATTTATATCCGTTGCCTGACTTGGTGTATTGTGGCCATGCTGAATTTCGAGCTTTAACATGGCAATATCTTTTGCCATTTGTAGTTGGTTCTGAACCAACATCTTGCAGTAGGTAAGAATACTGCCTACTTGTTTTGCCATCTGTTGCAATTGTGCTGCTTAAAAAGAAATAAGTACCTAGGTAACTAAATCTAAACAATATTCACAGCTACCTACACTATCCTGCCCTGCACAAAGCACTGGAGGAATGACCATGTAGACATTTATTTACTGTACTAGACCTATTTACATACATGGACAAAATACTTATTAATAGTAGTGAGATTATAATTACTTTATTATTATTACTTAGATCTTAATTTTATGATTTTAAAAATGTAGGTCCATTTTCACTTACCATCTGATGAAAGAGAGGCATTCTCACTCGGTTCAGTTGAATTTGTTTGATCCAAATTCCACTCATTCAAGTCCTCAGCAGCGGGGGAGTTTGACGCAACTGATATGACATTTTCTTCATCTGTAAACAGTGATATTTGGCAGAATAAAGCATATGAATAAATTTTGAAGCCATGTGCAAAAGAAAAATTTGGATATCCAACAACCTTTAGGGGTCCTGGGAAAGGGGGAGGGGGGGAATGCAAAAATGTCAGCAAATTATGGCAACTTTTAAACTTTGTCATAATCTGAAACAGAAATTGGTTTACAAACTAAATCCGAGACTGACTGGTTTGCATAACCATCATTCCATGCTCCTTGTCATACTCATGGCTGTAAGATTAGAACAATATGGTTTGGCTGTCAGTGTCGGATACATACTAGCAAAGACCTTTAAGATGTTATGGTCTTTGATGCTAGTGTCACTTCAAATAAACTTTTTTTTTTTTATATTTATTTCAGGTTTACTTACGTTGCGAGGCCTGTGAAAAGTATGTGTTGGAGTCCACATCTGTGTTGACTACTGGGGATTGAGTTCCAATGATACGCCGGTTGTGTGGAAGTGTCTCACCGCCGAGAGATTCCGTGGACACTGTCATGCGATGTGGAAGCCCAATGTTGAATGTCACTGGTCGGGAACGTTCTGATCCTGAAAAGGTATGCATGCATTAATAAAGAACACATGGGTCCAGTTCTAGGTGACCGGTGACCCTTTTATGGGGGTGAGGTCCACCACGCCCCCCCCCCCCCCCCCCTCTCCCCGGGATTTTGTGGAAATTGGATGAGCGTTGAAGCATTTTTGAGTATTTCTGGAATATATTTTAGGTCAAAATCATCTAACACTTAATACTAATAAAATATACTGTACAATGAAAATGTCATGTGTTCTTGTGGCGCCCCACTTGTTGCTTTTGTTGTCCCACTGTTATATTTGTGGAAATTGGAAATTAGTGTAGATAAAATCATTTTTGAGTGTTTTTTGGCAACTGGCGAGGGCCAAAATCTGATGATAAACTAACGAACTGGTCCAAGGGATAGTACCTAGAGACTCGATATCACGGAAGAAATTCTCGATTACTAGGTCTAGGTACTGCAAAACACTTTTATTTAAAAAAATATCTGTAGTAATAAGTTTGAAAAAGAAAAAAAATTACATACAAGACAAAAATTTGGGTGAGCAACTGCCCACCAGGCCGCCCCCTAGAACTGCGCCTGAGGACACTACCACCCAAAATAATTTGCTGTTTATCAATAACAATAATTTAATTGATTGAGGGAGGTATAGTGATAGTGATGAATTTTTATAAAATCTGATACCTTTGACTACAAAATTTGGGGTTGTGTGCATGAATGAAATGTGTGTCATTGCAATAGCTAGGTAATAAGAATATTGAATATATGAAAATACCTGATTTGCTGGCAACTGGCGTGCTTGCAGATATGTCTAAAATCACAGGGGATTGACAAGGGCTGTTCGAAGAGTAGGCTGGCTCGTTGCATTGTTGGCTCCAAAGTGTATCTATAATTGGAGTCATCCAGTTTTAAAAATTATTAAACATCTTTTCTCAATGCCTGAAATAGTGTTGTACTGCCTTGAAATGTACCAATCAGCATCACATGGTATGTGAAGAGTCGTTACTTTTAGCTAAAGTTGTGATAGCCGTACGTACCTGGAAAAGGAGGTGGAACACGAGTGGCGACGTGATGAATTTGATTAATGTTATGAACTGCCAACCTCTTCTTTCGGGGGCTCTTGGGATCGTCCTCATAGTAGCTGTCATCATACCGCGAGTTGGGCTTTATGGGCCGATGTCCTCGCCCCAGCTCCTCCTCGTCACACTCACTCTCTTCTAGAGCTCTCTCCCGGCCCTGAGCAGCCTCTTTGTATGTTGCTAAACAAAAATTACAAAATATTTACCCTTCCCTTCTTAAACCATTATTGAGGTTGATCTAGGGAGTCTCTGAACATCCTGTATCTTACCGTTACGTGCGGGTACTTACCGTATTGTGCAAATATTTTACAATGGCAAGGAGATGAATCTGGTGGCGGGTTGGCACACTTTCTTACTAAGTCATGCACAAAACCTCTCTTCCTGTTTGTTTCTGACGGCCATAAACAATAAGTCTCATTATTTATGACTCGGATCCAAGATGATGGAACAATGTCCACCTCTCGTAAATTTGGAAATATGGCGACTGTGAACATTCTGTAGAACCTGAAAAACAATGTATTGGATCACACACAATTAAAACTAGGGAGGAACTTAGTTTTTGTTGAACATTATTGTTACAGTAGGTAAGCCTAGACGTAAATCATTTTACATTAATTTCATATTTTCTGCAAATAGCATAGTGATTGCTAGGTACCTATGTAAAAATAAAATGAAAAATGTTTCATCAAGACAAAGAACCTGATGACAAAGAACCTAGGAAGGTAGGCAGGTACTCAAAATATAATGCAAAATAAAATGCACAAACAGGAAAAATCTTGGAATATTATTAGACTTTTAAATTGAAGCATGTTGAGTAAATATGTAGGTAGATATTAGCTATAAAAACTTTAAGATTATGATTGACGATTGCTCATGTATCATTTCATCAAAGAAACGAAATTAGTACATTTTTCATCTAAATAGAAGAATATACCTATTGGCAATTAATTACTAATTATAGTGCTATAGGTAATGGAATAAAGTCAAGCCGGTAGGTAGAACCTATATGGTTTAAAACCTTGAATCGGCCCCTTTGTTAATGATTTCATGTAGTTTTATGGAGATTTATTGCTTTCTTAAAAATGTATTTACTATTTTCAAATAAGCATCTGAAGCTATGCTATTCATTTAATTAACAATTACCATGAGATGATACTGTGCTATGGTATGATCTATTTCATTAAAGATATCTCTGAGAAAGTGCATGTAGGTACCTATTATTTTTTCATTTTAGATTGTGCAAGAAATTCTGTAGTAATGATTCGCGCCTAAGGTTTGAATGAATCATTTTATTTCTCGGTATTGCCGCTAGGTTTCCTGTAATCTGTACTCTGTAGTTGAACTGTCAGTGTCACTCACACTGACATTAATTGTTGGGAATAGTCGATCCTGTGATATTTACCTTTTATTATTGATGCACTAGCAGGTACTTCGTTTAAAATATTAGATGAAACTGGTTAATGTAAGCATTAAGACACGTGATTTTGATAACAAAGCAATGTTGGATGTGTGTCTTATGTCATCTTGAAGATTTTAGTTGGAATGGCGCAATGGTAAAAACACATATTCTCCACAGCCAACAGGTAATCGGAGCAATTTCTTTTTAACGTCGTTGACATTGTAGGTTTTATCCTGAGAAAGTCTTGAGGCTTTGACGATTCCGAGCTTCGATGACTTGCAAGGAGTGTCATAAAAGTCGGCTGAATCCATGTAGCACTTCCCTGTTAAGTAGATGCCGGTATTATCTTGCGAAAAATGCTCAATTAATACAATCGTATTATCGGTGAGGAGGCAACAATTGTCAGCTGTGCTATTCGTCAGAACAAAATCTTTTAGCCGAAGAGAGCTGGCATTGCGACCAAAGAGTGTTGGACTGTCTTTCTGCAAATCTGCGACATGAGGACTCAATTGTTGTTCTTCTACCCATCTATTGTGTACCTGCTGAAGTGGCTTGTCATATTTCCGTAGGCTTTTCTTCATGGTTTGTAGATGGTTTTCAAAGGGAAAAGAGCTGAATGAATCTAAATGTCCGAACTGTATTGCGTCGTCTGCCAGATGAACCAAACCATGCACATTATATGACATATTTTCAGTGCCATATAAACCTCTGAAGGTTTCCACAAAGAATTTCAATATCTGTCCTGCATATGGATACAGTGCCCTGTAATCGGCACTAGCTAATATGGTAACGGCCGAGTGCAGGCAAAGAAAATGTTCATATAAATTTTTTGGCAAACAGTTTTTTAAAACAACTATCCCTGTGTATAGTACAAGCTGTCTCCATTCTGTTGCCTTCCAATAGTTAACCTCTTTCAATGTTCTAGGTTTTCGGGCAAATTCTTGGCTGATGAAGGGCCGTAATGACAATAAATGGTCGGAGCATCGAAGTGTCATTTGATAGCCCCAACGGACCGAGAGTTTTCCTTTCAGCCAAAGCCGCATAAGCTTTCGAGTGACACCATAACAAATTAGATGTAGGTACTCATATGGTATACCAGTGACCATGTTGAAACCAATTGTCTCTAATGGTGAATCGTTCAGATGATGCTCTGGTTGCCGACGCTCTGCAAAATCGAGGTCTGTCCGCTGTTGGGCTGCGGTTTCAGGGAAGACAACTCTGTTGAGGACATATTCACCCTCCTGCCAACATTTGCCGCACCCAAAGTACCCGGAGTGGCCTTTAATTCCTGCAATAAATGCACGAGCAGGCGCATCGCAAATAAAACCTTTGATTACTATATCAACTCTCAGTTGATTGACAAGAATGCCATTTTGAAGCAGATGTTGAGTTTCTTCAAGAAACGGTTGTAAATATGCTTCAACAGAATCTGGCTTGGCATTGCCGTGGTAAACTCCAATGACAAATGGCTTCAGAGCAAGGCTGGGAACCTGACCTAATATTGGCCAAAATTGACTATTGGAGCTTTTTGCCAATGGTATCCCATCTACATTAATAAAAACATCAATGCAGGTTGTCATTGATGCATTTGGTGAAGATGCTAACACATCCCTGATGCCATTTTCCATGCCAATGTGCACATACTGGCCAGGTGGCATTTCAACAACATTTGACGATTTTGGTGTATTTAGCACAGTTCTTGCATCAACTTTAATGTGTTGAAAACACTCGTGGCCATCCCTCAAGATTTTTAATAAATTGGTTAGGTTCGTCTGTGTGACATTTCCCTTGACAGACCATGCTGCAATATTTTTTATTAACTCGCCCACTCCAGTAGGATTTTCATTGTAACTATCGTCTTCGTCATCCGAGCTTTCCACAGTAAAACTGTCGTTTAATTCTTCACAGGAAGAAAATACGTCGTCGTCGGTGTAAATTGACTCATGTGCTGGCATTTCATTTCTAGGATGATCGCCGATGACAACCCCTGAACTCTCATCAACAACATTATCAAGAATAGATGGAAGATTGAGGAATTCGAAGCCATCAGCGTCAGGAGTTAGTTGTGTGGGCGAAGTCACATAGTTTCCTACTACATGGGCATTTGCTAAACGATATTTCGTAGCCCTGCTTTTTTCAGTGGAAGCCATGTCTATTTAATCATTCATTTAGTAGGTACATAGTAGAGCCTACACAACTTTCTCTTTATGCCTCTTTGGAAATGAACTGAAATATGAACAAAAAAATAAATCAACTTGAAAAAAAAACTAAATAAAATTGTCTGCCTATTAATTGTACCTATCTACCTGGTATACCTACCTACCTACCTGCCTATTCATTGTTTTACTACGATTGATTTTATATGAATGTATGCAAAATTATTTTATTCAGTAGCCTACCTTCCTACCCACATTTGTCCTACCAATATATTTATTCTAGTAGCTTTTCTAGCAAGTCAAATAAGGGGCCACTGATGGGTAAGGTGGAGTATAGGTATTTTATCAGTGAAAATGTGTCTGCTATTAATCTATCAAATACCTTATTGTATGATGGGATTACTATAGATGTGATTACTACTTGAAGCTTCTTACCTTGTCAGAGATGTAATTGACTCAATTGAAAACAAAGATTGAAAACACTTTCACAATCACTACTTGTTCGCGCGTGCTTCATCCGAGTCCGACGCTTTGGGTTGGGTTGATGACGTAATGCAATTGAATTTTCAACCGCGGATTTCTAGTTCTGGTAGGCGCCGCACGAGGCAGGAGTTGTAAATGATCAAATTAATACTTGTTTAATGTTGAATGAGCCATGTATATTGTTTCAACATTTTAATAATTATATTTATTTATGCAACTAATATATACATACACAACTTAAGTGAAATAAGAATACAACTTATTTAAAACTACGAAAATAGTATGTCACTCGAGTCCCTTCATCAGAGATGATCTCAGAGCCCATATGGGAGTGCCCATGACTGCGCCCGGGCGGGCGCTGTTAAATTCAAACATTCGTAGCGCCCACGCGGGCCGTCCCTAGCCATTCCCGGGCGGGACCAAGGAAAGACATTCTTAGAAATTTTACAGCCAGATAAAACGGATCGGTTGGGCTCCGTTGGGCAGGCCCAGGGCATGCCCTAGTAGTTCCCGCCCGGGACGTCCCACTTGGGCGCAAGATGGGCAGAAGCCCGGGCCGCCCAGTGTTTGTAGGGTCTTTCAGCGAGGCCATTTGACTGAGGGTATCTTGGGCTTGATATCACAACATCGAAGTTCCAGTCTTGGGCAAACTGCAAAAATTCTCGGCTAGCAAATGGCATGTTGTCTGCGATGAATGTGTCTGGAATACCCCAGCGTGCGAATATCGATTGAAGGACATTGATAACTTCACGCGCTGTTTTACTGCGGAGTTGTATTAGCTCTAGCCACTTGCTGTAGTGGTCAATCACTGCCAAGTAGTCTTCTGTCCCAAGCTGCAGGATATCAGCCGAAATTTTCTCCCAGTGCCGATCTGGTACTGGATGTGGTAATAGAGTTTCTTTTTTATTGGATGTTCTAAACTTGGCACAAGTAGAACAATTTTGGACAAACTGTTCAATATCTGAACTCATGTGCGGCCAGAACAACAACCTTCTCCCTTGAAGTTTGCTTCTCTCAATGCCCGAGTGACCCTCATGCAATAGATTAAGAACAAATGTTTTTAGGGAGCTTGGAACGATTAGGCGGTCACTTAGGAAGACCAGTCCTTCAGCCACGTAGATGTCCTCTTGCTGATTCCAGTAAAACTTAACACTATCAGGGACAGATGTCTTGCTACTTGGCCATCCATTGGCGTTATACTGAATTAGAGTCGAGAGGGTCTCATCTTTTGCCGTTTCTGCCTGAAACTGTATCTTCCTATCTTGAGACATTGGCATGTGCTTCACAAGCGTGTGTACCATTACGTCCAGCTCCTTGTCTTCTATGCCGGTGTCGGGAAGAAAAGCACGGGAAAGTGTGTCAGCTGACCACAATTGTTTCCCAGGGACGTATGTGACAGTTAGTTGGTACTTCAAAAGGCGTAAAAGCATTCGCAGTAGACGGGGAGAGAGAGTTTTATGTATTCCACGGTTATGTATGGAGACAAGTGGCTTGTGATCTGTTTCAATCGTCACTGGTCGTCCATATGTGTTTGATGAAATTTCTCTACTCCATACATGATTGCTAGCATTTCCTTTTCAATTTGAGCATAGCCTACCTCCGCTGATGTAAGACTTCGTGATGCAAAGGCCAGTGGATGACCATCCTGCATGAGGCATGCACCAAGGCCATCGCGAGATGCATCTGTCTGTAGTACGAGGGGCTTCCCACTGTCGTAGATTCCCAACACCGGTGCCGCTGTGAGTCGCCTCTTCACCTCACCAAATGCTTGCTCGTGTTCGGGATACCACTGCCATTCCACATCGTCTCTTGTCAGCTGTCGCAGCGGGGCTGTAATCTTGGATAGATTAGGAATATATCGACATAAATACTTGGTCATACCTAAGAACCTGATAAGCTCTGCCTTGTTGCCTGGAGATGGCATGCTCGTAATGGCTTCAATGTGACTGGGATTAGCTGCGACCCCTGATGTTGAAATAATCCTTCCTACGTACTTCACTTCAGAGACACAATGTTGGAATTTTTCTTTGTTGAATTTAATGCCCAGCTGCCTTGCTCGCTCTAGCACCTTTATAAGCGAGCGGTCATGGTCATCGGTGCTTGATCCCGCAACGATGATGTCATCAAAGTAAACCGACACGCCAGGGATGTCGCCGAAGAATTGAGTATTGATCTTCTGGAACACTTCGGGAGCGGAACAAAGTCCGAAGGGTAGCCTCAAGAATTTAAAGCGTCCAAAAGGGGTATTAAACGTGCACAGATCCGTGCTTTCTTCATCCAGAGGAATCTGCCAGAACCCAGTTTTCATATCAAGAACAGAAAAAACTTTCTTCCCTCCAAGGTTGTTGATTGTCTCTTCTGTTGTGGGAATCACAAAATGTTCCCGACGAATACATTTGTTTAGCTCATGGGGGTCGATGCACAAACGAAGACTTCCATCCTTCTTCTCCACGATTACCAGTCGATGTACCCAGTCAGTTGGCTTATCCACCGGTTCGATGATTTCTTTTTCTACTAGATTTTCTAGAGTAGACTTCAGTTTCTCATGTAAGCTAATTGGAATACGAGTAGAAGCATTGATTACTGGCACAGACCCTTCTTTAATCTCTATCTTATATTTTACAGGCATTTTCCCTTCACCCTTAAACACATCACTAAAGGTATTTACAATGTTGTCTTTCAACTTCTCTTGAGAAAGTTTGTCGATTCTCTTGATTAGCTGTAGCTGTATACAAGCCTCCAAACCTAGTAATGGTGTGGAGTCTACATCTGTAACAATGAATTCAATTGTTTCACATCTTCCTTTCTTGCTAGCGCAAGATAGTGTTATCTCACCAATAGGTTTGATTCTACAGTCCTTGCCACCAAATGCAACAAGAACCGATGTTGATTTCTTCATTGCAGATAGTAAATTTAATTGTTTTACTATCCACAGTGGCAAGATGCTGGCCTCAGCACCACTGTCCAATTTAAATTTGACATCCATATTTTCTACTTTTAAAGTTTCAAGCCATACCTTCTCTTTGACCTCCTTCTTCTTCACAGCATGAATATACAGTATTTCTTCCATTTGATTATGGGCATCTTCCTCTTCACTCTCATCTGACGACTGTTCTGAAGGTAAATCGTCGTTGTTCTGCAGGGTGTGTACTTTCTTTGCTTGCTTGCGCTTTGGGCATTTTTTTGCAAAATGGTTGCTCTCCTGACAAAAGGCGCAAGCTTTTCCAAATGCAGGACATCGGCGCGGAAGATGGTCATATCCACACTTGTCGCAGGAGAATTTTTTTCCTGATCTCCATTGTTCTTTATTAGGTTCGTCAACCTTTTTTCCTCCCCTTTTAATGTTTATTGCGTTCACCGAGCTGGGCACCTGGACTTGCACAGCTTGTGCTTGACGATGACTTTCTTCAGCTGCACGACAGTAGTTTTCTGCTCTCTTCAGTGTAACATTTTCTTCGCGTAGAAGCCGCTCCTGTGTATTTTTGCAGCGAATTCCCAAAACAATTCGATCACGAATTAATCCTTCAGTTTGCTCAGTGAATTCGCAGGACTGGCTAGCAGTTTTCAATTCCAGCAGAAACTGATCAAACGTTTGATTTTCCTTTTGTACAATTGAGAAGAATTTGAAACGTTCAAATACGAAATTTTTCCTAGGTGAAAAGTACAATTCAAACTTTTCGATTACTTTTTCAAGATCTTCTTTTTCATTTTCATTCTCGAAGATGAAGGTGTTGAACACTTCTAACGCCTCATCTCCGATTAAACATAACAGTCTTGATACTTGTACTTTACCAGATGTAAACACATCGCCCTCTGTGGCAATCAAATATATCCGAAAGCGCTGGATCCATCGTTTCCAGTTTTCAGACAAGTTTCCAGTATGGTCGAGCTCCTTTGGCGGTCTAAATTGAGAATTGTCCATTTCTATTAATTCTTTCTAGCATTCATTAGATTTTTTTAACTGCTGACGCCATGTAATAGTTATCATTAAATAGAATAAAACACCAAGATGGACTTCCCATTACAGTTGCTAAATCTTTACTGAATCTGTTATCTTTTGTTACAACAACTTGGTTGTCTAGCAACCAAGGTCACTATATAACAGTTTTCTTACCTCTATGGTTACAGTGTTAGCTGACAGGATGCGCTATAGCAGGAATAATGAGGGATATGGGCCAGATGAGTCAATGACGTCATTCCTAAGCTAGGGGAAATACGCAGAGCGCATTTTAAATGTTTCTGTTACTCAAACTACACACATGCATAATCTGAATCAATCAACCCTCCAGTTGATGCCCCGCAGGGCGCTTTTTTAATTGTAACAATTTAGAAGTGATTCTGGGACAATAAACTTCAATTTTTAATGTGTACATACTGCTTGAGTGACCTTCCTACGAACCTAGTGCCCGACAAATAATGTATTACAACTCATTTTGTGGGACTGAAGGGAGGAAGATGACATGCAGGCAGGTCCGGGGCGCACAGCCATGCTTTATTTGCATCATCACTTCTTTTCGTATATGTTTTTAAGCGTTTTGAGTGCAGTTTAAATTATTATAAATTAATCAGGTATCAAGTATAGACAAATAGTATTTTTTAATCGTATATATCTTCAGACTATGGTGTTTTTTTTGGAAAATTATTTAGATTTTGGTGTCAAACTTCTAAAATAGTTCCCATCATTTTTTTAATGATGTCCTTAAAAAAATCAAGTATTTTTTTGTAATCGATACAAAGAAATGCTAATTTTAGGTAAAAATGACATAATTTTAGGTTTATTTTCAAACATTTCGACTACCTATAATAAGAAAGGTTCATTAAGGTGGTTTGAATAGGTCAACCCAATGAATGGAAATATCAACTTTAAACATTTGTTGCTACACATTCAGAAGCCTGATGAACTTACACAATGTGTTATATCCAGCGGAATTTTACTGGCTTTTAAATGGAATAATTTTCAAAATTGTATTACCTCAAATTTTGGAGAAAATGCGTATTAAATCGACACAAATTTGACGATTTTTCAATGAAAACGCATTTTAACAGAATCCTGTGGCTCGAAAGGGCTGATTTTTTTTTTGAAGATGCATTATGATAGTCTACTGGATATAAAAGAGTTTCATATCGATAACATTATTAGATATTAATACAATAATTGATTAGTAAGGTGTAATGCAAGTAGTATCAATTCAGGCGGCCCACTAAACATGCTAAAATCACGTCAGCCGAATTCAGGTATATTTTCGTCGCGTTGAAGGGGACGAGAATGGGGTGAGAATGTCGCTCGGCAATTATACCTGTCAGCCAGTGACAACCTGTTTCTAAGATTACAATCTTGCTTGAGGATGGTATCTTTTCTGAGTTTTAGAAGGTTTTAGATAAGGTAAGTATTCTGTAAATGTTAATTAAATTACATTTTATTCAAAAATAAATTATTTCGTATTGTCAATAATTTTTTAAATTATCAAATCAGGACTAAGACTATGACTAAGACTTAATTTCATTAATTTCCGTATTTAAACTATTTAAACGTATTTAAACTATAATTCTGACAGTTATAAGATCAATAAAATAAATTGTTTCCAAAGGTATTTTATTGACCAATAATATATAATAGGTAGAGATTCGATTATGGTTTTAAAAACTTCAACATTTCGTTTTTAGAATTGGAAATTTCGCGTTTTGTGGTTTTAAGAATTGTCAATTTCGTGTTTGTTTTTAAAAAATACAGATAAACTTCAGATTATGAGTATTAGAACTCCTAGATCCAGTGCTGTATGTGACTGTTCACTTTGGTTTTTCACAATGCAAAATCAGAAATAAAATTATGATAAGCTGTTTCATGATGTTTGTTTATGTATTGCGACTGTAAAAAGATATAATGTCAACTTATTTTCACGTGATAATGCGAGGTCACTGCCACTCACACTCCCCAAGTAGTTTTCTACAAGGTCAGAGCTCTTCTGTCAATTACGCTAAAAGGGGGGGTCACTGACTGATCATAGAAATAAAAAAATTGAATATTGGGGTTTACCTTGGGGATCCTGAGAAAAATTAGAAAAGAAACTGCGAAATTTACAAAATAACAGGAAATAATATATTCAATTTGGTGATATTTCGCGGTATATTTCGCGATTTAGTCAGTTTGGTGGTGTTAAGCTAAGGGTAAATTTCGCGTTTTGTCGCAACTAGATTCCAGAGTTTTTGGGCCAGAAACATGTGGAAACGCATTTATCTTCATTTACAACACGTTGAAAATTTCGCGATCACCATACCGGGTGGCGCAAAAAAAAATCACCCTGTTTGAGAGGTCACTAGATATATCGAAACTTTCATAGATAGGATTCTGAAATTTGTACACATATTAGAAAACATACCAAAATTTCATATGTGCAAGTTTCAAAAACATTACTATTGTAGGAAAAAAGTTACATCTGTTCAAATTTGGTTGTCAAAAAATTGATCCAGAAAACTTCCAATGGTCGGGACGCTGTTTCTTCAAAACTATACCTGTACGATATCAATCTGAAAATTTCAAATTCTATTGAAAATATATTAAGATCAATTGTGTAAAAATGTCAATCAATTTGAATGAATGGAACGAAATTTATGGAATCTTGAAGTCGAGCGTAAAATCAGAATGTAGATTATTTCTAAACTTTTATTCAAATTGCCACCCGGTTTAATCGGATCTCTAATAATAGGTCCCTCAAAAGTTGCGCTAAAGAAAAATTAAAAAAACGAACATATGTCACAATCGCATTTCTAATTACCAATTCATAAATATTTTTCGCATATTCTGAGAGGCACTTGTGTAACAATAATATCAGAAACTTATGGTACCACAGGGCACTGTCTTAGGACCCACACTCTTCATTGGATTCATAAACAGCATTACACAGAACATTTCGGCCTCGACTCGTATCCGCCTCTTTGCCGACGACTGCATTGTATATGCACCAGTAATGAGTGTGGACGACGAAGCTAAGCTCCAAGCTGACTTGAACCAAGTCGAGCTGTGGGTGCAGGAAAATGGTATGCAGCTAAATCATGCAAAAACCAATATAATAAGTTTCACCAGAAGAAATAAATGTATCGGCACATCCTACACACTAGCAGGAGAAATCATTGCAAAGAGTAGCAGTGTTAAGTATTTAGGTGTCACCATCTCATCGAATCTATGTTGGAACGAACACATCACGAAAATAATTTCACGTGCCAAAAGAAACATGAGCTTCGTTATGCGCAACCTAAATGGAAGCCTACAACAAACGAAGGAACATGCATATAAATGCCTCATCCGACCCACTATGGAATACTGCTCAGGAGTTTGGGATCCCCACACTGCAACACAAACAAAGGCCATTGAAATGGTCCAGCGGAAAGCAGCCCGATTCGTAACAAACAACCTGAGACGTTGGTCCAGATCTCGGAAAAAGCCATGTGTAAGTGTTTCAGGAATCCTGAAGACGCTGAAATGGCAATCTCTAGAAGAGAGACGAGGCTTGGTCAGACTCCGATATCTGTATAAGGCACTGGCCGGTGAACCAGCGTGGCAGGAGTTGGCACAGCTTGTCAAGTCCCCCACCCACATTGGAAGATGCTCCAACAACAGAAAGCTGTTCCTACCTCGGTATCGGACTGACCTGGGCCGATTCTCAATCCTAGGCCGCACGATCAGGGAGTGGAACGGGATTCCTGGCAACATCATGGATCAGATATTGTCTGTGAAGGACCTGGGTCGGACAACCATGACAACAAATGAAGTCTAGTTTCTAGTAGAAGCATTTCATAACGGTTAAGATTAAAATTGTAGTCTATTAAAAAAGTACGGTAGTTTAAAGTGTTCGCTACTCACAATATGTACCTATAATTTCTTAGTACCTATGTTTCGGATATAGTCTGGGTTACAAATAATACCTAGATCTAGAATCTACCCAATATCATATTATATATATCTATCTATACCTACCTATGTTATAATACCTACATATAATATATTATGCTTTAAATTTAGTTTGTGAAAGATCTGGGCATGACTAGAGTACGTACCAATCCAAAACCAAATTATATTTTTATTGTCATATAAAATTTATTATGTTTACTGTTAAGAACTATCAAGATCACAGATGGTATCTCTTAGTACTTAGACTACAGTAAATTATCATTATGTTTAACTTTTAGATGCAAGTTAACAAATAATATTATAATATATTAATTCTGTATTGCAACCACCGGAAATGTAAACTAATAGGTTCTGCCATTGACTGTGTGTATTACCAAAGTTACATGTAATTCTTAAGTTGTAAATAAATCACTATTCTATTCTATTCTATTCTATTTGACAGATCCATACCTTTTCAGAGAGAGGGTAGAAGAGGGACTAATCATCCATTGTTTGACTTCCGTCGCTCGCGCTGACAGGTCGAGAGAAGGGGCGACGAGATCTTAATCTCTGATTCTATGCAAAACTTGCATTTACGGGGTTGATTAACTGGTCAGAGCGATGAGAAACATGACCACTTTCTAAGACGGTCCGAGCCGGACTAAATGCAAAACCCGAAATTCACCGTTATTTTCAAAATGGCGGCCTTCAGAGAACCTTAAATGTCATATAACTTGAACTCTCGAACTTACAGTACATTTTCAATTATATATCTTCAGAACATAATGATTTTTTTTAAAATTATTTATATATTCGTGTAAAACTTCTAAAATAGTTTCCTTTCTTGTTGCTTTCATTTTTTTTTAAATTATGCCCATTAAAAATGAGGTATTATTTTTAAAGTCTGATACCAAATAAACAATGTGTTCATTGAGCCTATGAATTACATGGTTTTATTTGCTGCGATGAGATGTTTGGGAGTCAACATAAGTTTATCTTTAAAACTCGCGACGCTAGTTTCGTTTTGCAATATTCTGGTGGACAATGAAAATGTCTATAAGAGTACGAAGTTACAGAGGTTTCTATCGAACATGAGGCTGTGATCTTCCTCCTTGAGAAGCCTCCAAACCCAGTGTGCTTAAGGTGCTGCAAGCGCGAGTGATTTTGCTGCCTTTTGTAGACACTTTTTGCGATACGATTGGAGACGAAATAGGTGGACAACATTATTTGAAATTTTAATCGTGATTAGATAAAAGACAAACTTAGGGTTATCCCTTGGTACATTTTTTATTTTTTGTTTCGTTT
Source organism: Leuctra nigra (assembly GCA_934045905.1). Classification (NCBI taxonomy): domain Eukaryota; kingdom Metazoa; phylum Arthropoda; class Insecta; order Plecoptera; family Leuctridae; genus Leuctra; species Leuctra nigra. The sequence goes on from OW203773.1 coordinate 10,407,405, forward strand.
ATTAGTAATAATTAGTGGATTTTTGGTGAAAAATTAGCAATTTTCTTGTCTCCATGGGTGCCGTATAAAATTAAATTTCAAAAATGTGCCAAGTGATAACCCAAAGTTTGTCTTTCATCTAATCATGATTAAAATTTGAGATCAATTGGTTAACGGGTTTGGTCTCCAATCGTATCACAAATTTCAGAGTTTTGCGCGGTTTTGTTGAATAACCGGCGCCTAATAACGATGCAATAAGCAAAAATAAAAAGGTGCTACTAATATACAATCAGACTGATCATGTGAACATCCTGTAAAAGTTACACTCACTTATGAAACAATTTTTCGCAATTTTTCTCTCTCAATTTTCTAAAACGGCCGAGCGCTAGCGCTCGGCCGTTATCACCTTAATGATTGGGCTTTTTGAAACATTAAAGTAAGCCGTTTTTAATTGAAATGTATCTGTCACAGATAATTATTAATGGCGTTACAAAGATGATGTTCTTGCTATTGTGGTGTTGATGTTACTATTGTTATATTGTTGTTATTGTAAGCATCGAAATAATATCTGCATTTAAAACAACGCGTGATTTTGAAACAAAATTTTACTAGCGAAAGAAAAGAATTTGTGATTTTTAATTCTGATTAAAGAAAAAATACTTCAAAATACAATTCGACTAATCATTTTGCTGTACACTTGGCACAACTAATTGGTATTGAAATGAATTGAAATATGAAATGTAAAATGAAATATGAGCTCATTTCTAGTGTTAGATGACTCGATGCCATCACAATTTTCAGCCAATCCGTTCCCTTCCATTTTTTTAAAACTCCTTTATTGTTAAAAAATTGATTCCGTTTTAGTTTGGCCAAGTGTACATAGAACAATAAAAGAAACAGTATATATACTGTATATGTATATAAAAGCGGATCCACTACAACAGCAAAGCGATTAAAATATTAGTTAGCCAACTCATTATGTCGTGATAAAAGCCAATGATAAAACCAGTCTTGCAAATCACCCCTCTGTATAAAAATACCTGTATTTTATGCAACTTATACTACTTCTGTGTACGACTGGTAGTCGTGATAGGGGGTAAGTTTTATCACAACTTATACATGGGCACATGGGCAATGGTAAATTGAGTTGACACAGATGGAGCATCAAACTGCATGGCAAACCTTCTAGGTAAGTTTGAAGTTAAAGCTAAAAAACATGTCTTAAGTGGGTATTACACTACTTATACAATTCTTGTTGGTTTAGAGAGCATAGATACGAGAATTTCGAATCACGAAAATGTTATTTTTAATTGTATAAATCTGTAGATACCCATCAAGCAGAATGTGTAGATGTATGGATGTATGTTTATATATATTATAATAGGAATAAAAACACTATAGGTACTATAAGAATACGTTTTAGAAATAAAAAAGAGTATGAATATCTATTGATGCTTTTAAAATAGTGGTATCAATGGTATATAAAATAATCAAGAATATAGAAAAACGCTTCAAAAATGCAGCGAAGAACTTGGGAACAGAGCTCGAGCCCCGATGAGAAGACTAAGACAAAAAACCTGAAATAGAGTTCCCTACTTGAAATAATCATCGAGACAAAGCATTTATTAAAATTGATTAATTTATATGCAGCATTTATTAAAAAATACTGCAGACGAATTTCAATTAGTTCTTAAGTTACAAGCAGTTATGTAATAAGGGTTTCTTAAAAGTCAGATTTTCCAAATCTTCAAAGCCACTTTCCAAAGAAACGGAACAGAAAGATCCTTCACACAAGCCGCTCATGACGCTTCCGGCAGGATACGTATCGTCCTAGCTTTGATGCCCTTTTGTAGCTCTTTAAGAATAAGAGATTATTTACGCGCATGAATGCATGTGATTATTTACAAGTTGCCAACGGTAGAGGAGCATTGGTCCGTGGTAAACGTTACTTCTGATAATGTCAACTACTTATGTGTCTTCTTGTGTCTTGTAAGGTTATCCTTCCTAGCACATGAATAAGTACACTTGTCACACTGATAGGGCTTGAGTCCAGAGTGAATCTTCTGGTGTAGGGTTAGGTCACTTCTACGAACACTCGCATAATTGCACTTGTCACACTGATAGGGTTTGAGTCCAGAGTGTATCTTCTGGTGTACACTTAGGTTACCTCTACGACAAGACGCAAAATTACATTTGTCACATTTATAATTCTTCACACTAGAGTGCGTATTCTTGTGATGGCCAAGCGCACTAGTACTCTTACACTTGTACTCGCAGACATCACATGCGTATGGCTGCTCTCCAGAATGAGTGCGCAGGTGAACTACAAGCGTGCTCTTCTCGTTAGCTCTGTAGTCACATTGGCTGCATTGGAACTTCTTTTCCAATAAATGACGTAGCTTGTGGGGGTTCAGATTACTACTCTGTGCACACCTGTACGTGCAAATGTCACATGCGTATGGCCGCTCTCCAGAATGGATGCGCAGGTGAGCTACAAGGTTGCACTTCTGATGAGTTCTGAAGTCACATTGGCTGCATTGGAACTTCTTCTCGTTTGTATGACGTAGCTTGTGGTGTGCCAGATGACTACTGGTTGCACCCCTGTAAGTGCAAATGACACATGCGTATGACCGCTTTTCAGAATGTATGCTTAAGTGACGTACAAGATCTCCCTTCCAGTGTGCTCTGAAGTCACATTGGCTGCATTGTAACTTCTTCTTTGAAAAATGGCGTCTCTTGTGCTGGGCAAGGTTGCGGCTGGAGGTACCCTTGTAAGTACATACATTGCAAGAAAAGGGAAAGCCTCTGGGGTGAAGGAGGCTCTGGTTAAGTGGATCTAAGTTTTGACTTGGTCCTGCTTCAGGATCGTTATCATTGCGAGAAAGTGCAGCGTCTCCTTCAATATGACATATGTTTGTGTCTGCGCTGATCTTCGGTTTCTCTTGTTCTAGGATTGACGTATAAACAGGAATGTTGGCTTCTTCGCGGATGTTTCCACAATCTTCAATTACATCTGACTCCATCTTTACAACAATGCCATTCGAATTGAAGTGTTGTGACGTCATTGCTTCATCCACTCTCTGCAACAATAATACAAATTTATACGAGTCTATTCGCTAAATCACGTTAGGTGGAGAATTCTGGTGGTAGAAATGTGGAACTTGAGTAAGTGGAATCAGCATTGAATTCTCATAAGAAGCATGTGGAGTTTAGACACCTCTACATAATACACTATTAAACATACAACCCTAAAAAGAATTATGAGTATTGAAAAGATTACGCTTTCTCGATCTGTCCATTCAGAATTTTTCTCCGGTAGTGAGGCATATGTACTACGGGGGTCGGGGCTTGTCCTATTCTTGCTCCGGTTAGTGTACTTATGTATGTATGTACATTTTAAAATAAATAATAATAAAAAAAAATGCAGTCCCAGAATGAAGCTAACATGAAATGCATCAGCCAATCAGAGGACATGAAATGGTTTAACCAATCGGGCCACTCTATAAACTGTATTTACTTAATATACTAATTTATTTCAAACATATTCGGAGTTAATAATCAAATAACGAATAGTTGTTATTATTAGTACATAATAACTCTGGTAGTTATCATCTTGAACCAACGGCAGAGGTTTGAATGTCCTGCAAAATGAGTATCCGCAGCGCCATCTCTTGATCTCTTGATTAAACGAATAAACAGGAACAGCTTTAACGTGTTTGAAATGTTTTCACATTCCTTACAGACGGTTATGTTGAACTTTTTTATACTCTAAAATCGAATTAAGAATCATTATTTGCATGATATCTCAGGCAACGAATAGTAACGAAGGAGAATAAGTCATTATGACGTAAGTCACTCATTATGGCCACAGCGCAAAACATATTATATAATGTGCCATATGCCATATGCGTTGGAGGGGGTGGGTGTGGGGGGGGGGTCATATGCGCTGAAATTAAGGTGGCTGCATATCACGTGACTTTTCAACCAAAAAGCTACACATTTTCATTTGAAAGGGTTCAGTTTAGCAAATACTTCTCAGTCATCAGATAAGTTAGGACACATCTGTTGGAACATATCTACGCAGAAAAGAAGTGCGAAAATAACTTATTAGATGATTTTACTTCCTTGCACCTAAATATTCTCAAATCAAGACCTGAAGTTTAAGGAAATCCTATGAGTTGCCAAGAACAGCAAACTTTAATCTAATAAAAGGGCACATATGCATCACAAACCTGACACAATTTTGCCAACAAAACATGCGCTCTTTCTTCATCTTTCCAACGAAATGTTGAGATATTAATTATATCCACTATTATGAATGTAATGTTTAAACGAACAGCACTTGGTTTTGACAGTCTTCACACGCGTACGTATACACGATATTTGTGTTGTTTTTATTATAAAACCACTGCAAAATTAAATAATATTGACTGCAAATATTGATAAGCTCCAGTATTCGCTAAATCAAGCTTCCGCTCTGCACTCTGGTGGTAGAAATGTGTACTTGAGGAAGGGTGTACGCATTCAATTCTCCATAAGGTACCTGTAGAGTTTAGATACCTCTACTTCATACACTATTTAACATAGAACCATACAAATTGTAATGAGTATAGAAAAGATTATGCTTTTTCGATCTGTCACCTCAGAAATGTATTTTTTGTAGTGATGTGGATTTTACCGAAAATTTTTTTCTCGGTAAATTTACCGGTAAATTTACCGTAAATTTACCGTCAGGCGGTAAATTTTTTTATTTTTGTATAATTCAGGAATCGTGCTATTGGCTCTTGAAATAATTGTTTTAAAAGTGTTTTGGGGGTGCCAAATGTGTATTAAGTGATCAGGAAATGAAGGGGATGCCGTGGTTCTTCCAAGTGATTTCTTTTTGCATCGTTTAGTCTTCACACTCCAAAATTTAATAAAACGTAATAATTGCACATAATTAAAGCTCAATAAATTAAATAATTCCATAATGGAGAACGTTAATGCCCCTTTACACTCTTAAAACGTTGTTTATTATTATAATTAACAATATTTATTTACCTATCGAATTTAACGTTTTGAAGATGTACAATGTACCTACATCAAGTCATAAGCTATAATATTATCTGCAAGTTTTGTTTCCACATTAATTATATGGGTGTAGACATATCCAACAATACACTTTGAAGAACCATTTGCTTCCCCTTATGTTCCCCAGGTCTCTTACAGTCATTTCCAAGTTGCAATTTAAATAATACCTTCATTTAAAACAAATCATAAAAAATTTGCATTTTTGTTTATACTTTGAATATTTGCACACTTCTCTGCTATGAAACCAAAGAAAATATGTGAAGAAACACTTATAGGGAAATCAAGTACAATTTAACAAGTACTCTAACTACAGAAAATGAATATAAAATGAAATAAAATAATAGATAAAATCTCGGATAAAATTAAGTTAGTATTCATGAAATAAAATGAACATTTTCTGCATATTTCTACCTACAAAATCGACATTGGTCAACATTTCACTTTGGTATAGTTAATTAAAAAAATATTACAATTTCAAATTCAAAAAACATATGTATGAACACCTACAAATCAAAATGGACTACATTTCACTTTACTGTGAGGTCTGCTTGATATCCCTGAAAGTATTTCCCTACTATTTCCTTGGTTTCACATCGGAGAATGTGTGGAATAGGTACATTGTATAATGCAACATTTTAATGATATTCACTAGATCCCTCCACTTCTCATTTAAAGTGTAAATTTCACTGTTTTCTTGACCTATGCACTTGGCTGATTCCATAGAATATAATGATGATAATTTTGAAAATTTTACCATGGTAAAATTTATTTGGTAAATTTACGGTAAATTTACCTGACCGGTAAATTTACCTGACCGTAAATTTACCGACTCACATCACTAATTTTTTGTGTCTAAATAATTATAAAATAACTTTCCGTATGAAGCAAATACGGCTTATACTGTAGCCTGATTGGTCCGTTGGACCATTTCCTGTCCTCTGATTGGCTGATGCATTACATGTTTGAACGATTATTACGCTGCAATTTTGCCACGCCGGCGTCGTCGCCTCGGGCAGAAATAACCAGTGCCGGGCTAGCAACAGCTGGAGATGGGTGTGGGCGGGTGATCTCGTGGTAGTTGACAAAGAGAGAGACACGACATGAGCGAGAGCAATAGGATCAGAACTAGGTGCTAGACTATCAAGACATAAGGCTGTGATGTCCAGTTGACATTAATTATGGTTTTATTACATAACCTCAAGTGAGGAATAAATGAACAGTCAAATATCAGAATGAGATAACAGATTACCGGGGGTTTGACCTCCTCGCGTAAATGGACTCTGTGTACAACACAGGTCGTAACCTCATCAGCTGTGTGCCTGGAGGCAACACAACACATGCAATTGAATGAATAGCAAATAAGACTGATACAATACAATGATAAATATAATAAACTCTTTACTTACACTCCTCCGTGATAAGATGCTCGCCGAATTACTTCGGACATTTACTTAAATAGAACTCGTACAGACGACGTTCTAAGATTACTGGACTTACTTAATACAATGTTGAATTTAGATAGGTTTGATGATCCGAAAAGGGTGCCCTTTCCCTGACTGCCTGACTCTCCGCGGAGACAATCCAAGTGTGGCCACACTTGATTGCAATACAAAAACTACGCAACGACAAAATACATTAACTACTCTATTGCAAGTAGGCCACAGGGGCACAATAATGATTCTGTTAACAAAGCTCAAGATTGAACCTGCAAGTAGGGGCTGGACGACCAGTCGCACTACGTTATATCCGCTACAACTTAGCGTGGTTACAATCTACATTTAAACACTACTCACGCGGCGATGTGAAGTCGACGACGGTCAGCCAGAGAAAGAGAATGAGCTCAGGTCGCCGATCCGCGAACTCGACTATCATTGACCATTGCGCATGACATCTTTTCTGCTCTAGGCGACCCTCCAAATATGGGTACAAATGCCGGCTAATGGTAACGACTTGACGTTGGCGCCAGCGCCGAATTCAAACCGTTACAATTCCCCGTTAACCCCAACAAAAAGAAAATACAATTTTCTTTTTCTTTGAGTTCTGCTTACAAGCTAACTATCATAATAACTACGCAAATCCTTGATGTGCCAGGTTCCGATGTCGCGTCCATCGAGGTCCTTGAGACGGTAGATCAGCGGTGACGTTTTCTTGCTGATCTCGAACGGTCCTTCGTATCGAGGCGCTAGCTTGGCTGCATAGTTGTCGGCAGCGTTGGACAAGTGGAAGTCTCTCTTCAAGACTCGGTCGCCAACATGGAATTCCAGCGGGCGTCGTCGGAGGTTGTATCTCACGGCGTTTTGCTGATGGGCGCGTTTCAAACGAGCGCGAATATCTGTAAAAATAGATTTTAGTCCTTGCATCTTGTCAACCCGGTCCGCGACAATTTCCGCCATATCAATGCGTCGGTGGTCTGTACCACACAAAATTAATTCACGACCAAAGTTAACGTATGCCGGTGTATAGCCAGTTACTTCATTCACTGCTGTACGTAGGGCACAACCTATTTTCGGCACATTCTTGTCCCATAGCTTATGATTGTCGGTGATGTATGATCTCAGCATACCTAGAACAGTACGATTAGTGCGTTCCGTCGGATTCGCTTGGGGATGACGTTTGGCGTTGTAGTGGAGGGTACAATGGTAGTCTTGAGCCATCTTCTTGAAAGGAGCTCCTATGAACTCGGGACCATTGTCACAAACTAAGATCTCTGCAGTGCCGTACACTAAGAATACCTCGTCTTCTATCTTCTGCGCCACGAGTTTCGCTGTCGCGGATCTCAACGGAAATAGGAGGCTGTACTTCGAAAAGGTGTCCGTCACCACTAACAGATACTTATTACCAGACGTCGATCTCGGCATCGGTCCCATGAGGTCAGCGGAGATGCGTCTCCATGGTCCATCAACATTGCGTTCGCGTCCCATCTGTCCGGCGGGAAGTTTCTGTTCAACCTTGACGCGCTGACAGGTCGGGCATCGGCGGATGTACCTAGCAGTATCCATACGCAGCTTGGGCCAGTAGTACTTGTCGATGATGCGTCGGCACGTCTTGTAAATGCCTAGGTGTCCGGCAGTCGGGTTGTCGTGACACTCAGCAAACACGGCTTCTCGGGCTTCCTTCGGAACGACTATCTTCCATTCTGCAGCGGGATCTAACAATTTCCTGTCTGCTGTGACATATTTGTACATCACATTATCTTCAACTCTCCAAGCAGGATAACGTTCGGGATAGGTAGTGACTAAGTCCATGGTCTTCCGGTACCACGGGTCAATGACTGGATTCGGGAAGTTTACAAGAGCTAAATGCTCAAGAGGAGCACGGGACAAAAAGTCAGCCACCACGTTGTCCTTGCCTTTTCGATGAACAATCGAAAAATTAAACTGTTGAAGGCGAATCGCCCAACGGGCTAAACGGCCATGGGGGTCCTTAAGATTATGGAGCCACAGAAGACTTGCGTGGTCAGTATGGACGGTGAAGGTGTAACCTTCAAGGTAAGGTCTCCACTTTTCCACTGCCCACAGCACGGCGAGACACTCCAGCTCCGTCGCTGAAAACTTTTTCTCGGATTGCGTGAGGGTTTTGCTAGCATAAGCAATGACGCGCTCTCCCTCGGGGAAAATCTGGTAGAGAACTGCACCAAGTCCAACTCCGGATGCGTCGGTCTGAACTTGAAAAGGAATTGAAAAATCTGGGCACGAAAGAATGGGCGCTTCTATGAGCAAGTTCTTGACGTCGTTGAAGGCACGGTCGGCTGCGTCGGTCCAAAGAAACTTCTGATTCTTTCTCTGCATGGAGGTGAGAGGTTCCAGGCGAGTTGCAAAGTCTGGAATGAACCTGCGATACCACGAAGCTACTCCAACAAATCGTCGGACCTCCTTCACGTTGGTCGGCGTCGGAACATTGAGAATGGCTGCGACTTTGTCGGGATTCACTCGAAGACCTCGAGCGTCGATAACATAGCCTAAAAATCTTAATGAGGAGCGACAAAACTCACACTTCTCTCCATTCAGGGTGAGACCAGCGGCAATCAGTCTCTTGAACACGCGGTCCAGTATATTATAATGCTGTTCAAATGTTTGAGTGGCCACAACTATGTCGTCCAGATACACGAATAGGAAGGGTTCCAAATCGTGTCCTAACACGTTGTCGATCAATCTCTGCCACGTAGCTGGTGAATTGTGGAGTCCCATAGGCATCTTCTTGAACTGGAATAGGCCACGACCGGGGACGGTGAAAGCGGTCTTGTCTCGGCTGCCTTCTTCGAGGGGTACCTGCCAGTACGCACTCTTGATGTCCAGGGACGATAGGAAGCGAGCATTTCTCAATCGGTCCAGAATCTGGGATACAAACGGAAGCGGATATGCGTCCTTCTTACTAAGGGCGTTGACCTGGCGAAAGTCTACACAGACACGGTACTTTCCATTGGGTTTCTCGACAAGTCGGATAGGAGAGGACCAACTACTCGTCGACGGTTCAACCACGTCGTCGGCTAACATCTGGTCTAATTCTTTGTTGAGGATCTCTTGTATGATCGGGGACACGGGATAATATCTTTGTTTAACTGGTACGGCCTGACCTGTGTCAATGCGATGCTCCACCATCGTTGTAACGCCTAACTGGCTTCCCATGCGCTGAAGGTGTCGAGATGTGAGGTCTTTCAGGCGTCGCTGTTGGTCGGCAGTTAACGTGTCACGGTCCTGTAGGATCGGTGCTGAGTCGATCGCGTTGCAGATCTCCGTCGAAGTGGCGAAGGTCCAGGTGCCAGCAGCAAGATCGGGCATCAACTGCATTGCTTTCCAGAAGTCCGTTCCAAGTACTAGAAGAGCGGTCACTTGAGGTACAACAAGTATAGGTAACGTACATACACGGCCGTATAATTCTATCGGGGTGTCCATCACTCCTTCTACTTTACATGGGTTGCCATTAGCCACGGATACTACTTGTCGTGCATGTCGGTTAATGCGAAGGCCTAACTCTTGAAGAATCTTCCACCCTTGGGCACCTACAATGGTTCGACTAGAACCTGAGTCCAAAAGTCCCAACAATGGATAACCAAATACTTTCACTTCAAGATGGGGTCTTGCATCATTGTCAGATTTAAGCAACAGATAATTAAAATAAATATTAGGAATAATGTTATTCTTCCGGGTCGCTGAAACAGAGGGAAGCGGAGGCGACCTTACTGTCGATTCCCGGTTCGGTTTCCCTGTTTGCATCGGCAGGTGGTGCACTGGTATCGGAGAATTCCTGGTTGACCACACCCAAAACAGAATCGCGTCAACTTATCTTGGCACGTACGGTATCTATGTCCTTCTTGTGAGCAATTCCAGCATTTGGCACGTATGCTCTTGGTCTCCATAGCGGCTATCGGGTGGCGCTGCGGTTTCCTAGGGGAAACATAACCCAAGTCGGGTTCCAATAAATGGTTTACTGGCGGCGGACGAAATTGCTCGACTTGCGTCTTCGCAAACTCGAGGGATTTACACATTGTGCGCAGCTGATCCACCGTCTTTGGTTTCTCCAAACTTAACTTTTCTAAGAAATACGGATGAACATTTTTCCTGATCGTCGCCAAGCGGTCCTGGTCGGAAACTGTTACTGAGAGACGGGAGAATAGCGTATTCATGACAGCAAAATACACTCCTACACTCTCATAATCTCCTTGGGTTCGAGAACGGATCTCGTCGTAAAGGCGGTCATCGTAGTCGGCTGGCTGGTACTCGGTACGCAAAGCACGACCGAGGTCGTCCCACGAAGTCAGAGTCGATCGGACTGCACGGAACCAAAGCCGGGCCTGACCTTCAAAGAAGTCTATGGCCTCCTTGAACAAGTCCTCCTTAGTCGCGTTCCTGGCCACCATGACATCCTGCACCTTTTCTAGAAAACCACTAACACTAGAACCGGAGCAATCACCAGAGAACTTTATTCCCCATTCCATGATCGGCTTCATCTTCTTCAGCGCAGGTTTCGGTTTCGGCGGTAATGACGTATTCATGGCGTCGTACTCGTCAACAGCGTCTCGTACTATCTGAAAATCAGACTTGGCCTTTGCCAATGATCGCGTCAGAATGTCCTTGGCGGCTACGACGTCGTTCTCGGCGTTCGTCACCAACGCTAACCGTCGAGTTAAACCAGTTAGTTTAATGTCAATTGACCGACATTGTGTGTTATCACCATCAAAGTTGTCGATCAAGGTCACTACAGTTTGCAGGCGCTCGCTTAAAGCATGAATTTCTTCTAACGACTCGGCTTCGTCCATGATGAAAAGATTACGTAACAGGGATAAATAATGACTGAACGATACAGCTCACCAGTATTCACGGCGTGTTCACGTAACTCGAAGGTCAAACGTATCTCGAGGTAATCGCAGCAAGCACAAGCGTCTGAAGGTCGTTGTTGTCCCACGTCGATTTTGGATTTGAGCACCAAAATGCCAACGTTCGGGCTCCACACGTCGCGTCTTGATCACCAGGCCCCACGTTGTGTGCGCCAAAATGCCACGCCGGCGTCGTCGCCTCGGGCAGAAATAACCAGTGCCGGGCTAGCAACAGCTGGAGATGGGTGTGGGCGGGTGATCTCGTGGTAGTTGACAAAGAGAGAGACACGACATGAGCGAGAGCAATAGGATCAGAACTAGGTGCTAGACTATCAAGACATAAGGCTGTGATGTCCAGTTGACATTAATTATGGTTTTATTACATAACCTCAAGTGAGGAATAAATGAACAGTCAAATATCAGAATGAGATAACAGATTACCGGGGGTTTGACCTCCTCGCGTAAATGGACTCTGTGTACAACACAGGTCGTAACCTCATCAGCTGTGTGCCTGGAGGCAACACAACACATGCAATTGAATGAATAGCAAATAAGACTGATACAATACAATGATAAATATAATAAACTCTTTACTTACACTCCTCCGTGATAAGATGCTCGCCGAATTACTTCGGACATTTACTTAAATAGAACTCGTACAGACGACGTTCTAAGATTACTGGACTTACTTAATACAATGTTGAATTTAGATAGGTTTGATGATCCGAAAAGGGTGCCCTTTCCCTGACTGCCTGACTCTCCGCGGAGACAATCCAAGTGTGGCCACACTTGATTGCAATACAAAAACTACGCAACGACAAAATACATTAACTACTCTATTGCAAGTAGGCCACAGGGGCACAATAATGATTCTGTTAACAAAGCTCAAGATTGAACCTGCAAGTAGGGGCTGGACGACCAGTCGCACTACGTTATATCCGCTACAACTTAGCGTGGTTACAATCTACATTTAAACACTACTCACGCGGCGATGTGAAGTCGACGACGGTCAGCCAGAGAAAGAGAATGAGCTCAGGTCGCCGATCCGCGAACTCGACTATCATTGACCATTGCGCATGACATCTTTTCTGCTCTAGGCGACCCTCCAAATATGGGTACAAATGCCGGCTAATGGTAACGACTTGACGTTGGCGCCAGCGCCGAATTCAAACCGTTACAATTTAACCTCGGAGAAAAATTCTGAGGTGACAGATCGATAAAGCATCATCTTTTCTATACTCGTTACTTTTTTCAAGGTTCTATGTTTAGTAGTGTATGAAGTAGGGGTATCCAAACTATACACGTTCCTTATGGAGAATTGAATGCGTACACCCTTCCTCTAGTACCACATCTCCACCACTAGAGTGCAGAGCTGATCTTGATTGTGCGAATGCAGTGAATTTCCTTCATAAATCACCTTGGATTACTCAACATGAACGATGTATGGTATGTACTCATAGGTAACTTTTTCTTTTGATCGGATGTAGAGAAATAAAGTCACGTGATATGTATTGGCCTTAATTATTTTTAATTTTAATTTTTAATTGATGACTTTTGTAAATGTTACATGACTTATTAATCGACAATGCTTTTCAATTGAATGACAGACTATGGTGTTTAGCGTATATTTACGTCATTCATTTGTGATTTGTATTAACTACTTATATGTAACTAGAGGGTCCCGTCATGTATATCATGACCAATGCGCACCAGTGAGGTATGCATAAATATTAAATATAAAAAGACAGCAATATTTGTCAGCAGATTATGCGTCGTTAATACACACGTTACGTAATTAACAGACCAAATGCCCAACAAAATACGTAAATGAGGTACGAAGGAAGGCAATTTAATCATACCTATTATGGTAAATCAATTACATAAGTCTTCAAATGTAAACCATGACCATGAGTATTAGTAAGAAAATTAAGAAAATGTATAGTGTCATAATGCGCCGTTAAAATATAGGTGAAGTTGATATCGTGACCCGATACACACGACACATTCTTTATTTGTGATACCAATTCATAGTTTGCACGTGACATCATCTCATTGTTGAGAGGCCATATTGGTGTAACGTGTCAGAACGGCTGTCAATCTGTGTTTCGGTATTGTGGTGATATAATGGTTACCTGTGCAATAAACTGCAGAAGAAATTCTTATGGGTATAAAACCACCTCATATACCAAATATCTTTGATTAAGGTGGATTTTACCTATATGATGCCAAGTTCTACCGCCACCAGCGCAGTGCTCTCAGAGAGCTCGTTGAGCACGGACGTATCGCTCCCGTTATTGCATTCTATGTGTGAGTGGGAGAGAGATAGATGATATGTCTTTCTCTGTCTCTCTGTCTCACAACTCATAAACAGTCACGTCTTCAGTCTGGCAGGTCGTAAACCAAAACAATTTCACTTAGTCGGCATATAATATCAACAAACATGCAGGCAGCTGTGACCTCGACATCATATTACAAGAATCTTGAAAGAAAAGAGCCTTCACAATCGGCAACTCAGATGCAGAGGCACATTAGCATCATTATTAGTTTATATTTCTATACCTCAGAGGTAGAAGGTAGGAAGTCAAGTTTCTCAATTCGATTGAAACGATTTTCTCTCGAGAGTGGCACATTTTGGATTTATGTAATCAAGCTCTATCAATTGCCTTTTTTAGACTGATGTCAACAAATTCGGGTGCAAGTAGTTGCCCCCCCCCCCCCCCCGTTTTGGAAATTTGCTCAAAAACTATGGTTTGTGCAATCAAAAGTTTTGTTTTTACAGCACTAAAAGTTCCTTTTTTTGGGGGGGGGGGGGGGGGGTCAAAATTTTGGAACTAGCCTTCCCTTTTTGGATTTGTGCTCTTTGCCCGATTGCAATCGTTTGTACTACGTTTGTGCTGGTTTGTGCAATCAAAAGTTCCGGTGCAACACTGAAAGTATGTATTTTGGGGGGGGGGGGGGGGGGGGTATCAGAATTTTCAAACCAGCCCCCCTTTTTGGATTTGTGCTCCTTTTCCAATTGCAATCGTTTGTGCTCCGTTTGTGCAATTAAAAGTTTCACTTTGTGTCACTGGAAATACCTTTTTTGGGGGGGGGTGTCAAAATATTAGCACCAGCCCCCCCCCCCCCTCCCCCCACCCCGTTTTGCAGTTGTGTTCTTTTTACAGTTTGCAATCTGTTTATGCTACGTTTGTGCTGGTTTATGCAATCAACTTTTTTGTTTGTGCAAGTCTCCTTATGTTCAAAAGCAATAATCAAAATTTGCCCCCCCCCCCCCCCCCCCCCCCCCCCCCCCCAAGGAAATTTATTCAAAAACTACACACAAACTGTGTTTGTCTACACACACAACATTTGTGTAAGTCTCCTTCGTCTATAAAGAATAAACAACATTTTTTAACGCCCCCCCCCCCCCCCCCCCCCCGAGGCCTTAGTGAGTATAACAAGGGCCTCATCCCCCCCCTTTTTTGGGAAATTTAGCCCAAAACTATTGCATCATTTGTACTACGTTTTTGTAATCAAAATTTTCATTTGAGCAAGTCTCCTTCATGTCAAAACACAATAAACAACATTTTGCACCCCCCCCCCCCCTTTGGAAATTTGCCCCAAAAACTATTATAATATATTGTGCTGGTTTGTGCAATAAAAAAATTCGTTTGCGCAAGTCTAGCTCCAAAATAGCCAAAAATAATAGTCAAATCTAGCATCCCCCCCCCCCCCCCCCCCACAAATTTGGAAACTTGCCCCAAAAACTATCGCAATCGTTAGTGCTACGTTTGTGCTGGTTTGTGCAATTAAAATTTTTGTTTGTTCAATTCTCCTTCATGTGAAAAATTATAATCAACATTTTGTACTAGGGCCCCCCCCCCCCCCCCCCCGCCCTTTTTTGGAATATTGTTCAAAAACTATTACATTGTTCCCGTTGTTCCCGTGCAAGTCTCCTCTCAAACACACATCAGCTCTGAGATGCTACGGTATCAACAAGTCATTCTTGAGATTCAGCTACTGAGAAATGTAAACCAATACATTCCAACCATATACAGTTTTATGTTCGCTACGTGACCAGAGCAAGACAAAACAGATGTCCCCCTCCCCCGCGCACGCATGCAAAACTCAGTACTTGGGAATAACTCCGCTAGGAGCGCGTTTCTACAGAAGCATGAATTGCAGATACTGGTCCAGAAAATCTACAGCCCGCGCGGCGTCACTTTTTCCCCCAGAATAACGTTAATATAAGTCCATCGACTTTGGTTTGATCATGTTCACGGCCTACGAAATTCAGAGCAAGAGAAAATAAGAAAAATAACATTTGAAGTTTCTTGCCGAGATGACGTTTTTAATGTCATGTGCTGGTTTAGACCGTATTAGTATCATATTATGAATTTATTATTATTACAAAAGGATAGGGTGCTCGTCTTAGGTGAGTTTCGGTTATTAATTTATTCACAAAAGGCAGAAGATGTAATTTTAGACATGATGGCAATAAAACGCCTCCATCTTAGTTATAGTTTTCAATAAATACCAATGTCAAATCGAAGCTTGCAACCGTTCCTGACAGACAGACAGACACACAGACAGAACTGGGTAACTATAAGTAAGATTTGGACAATGCTCCATATAAATACATTGTATGTGTCTTTTGCGATGAATAAAAATACAATACACAATACAACTAAATTCGGTAATAAAATTTAATAGCGTTAGTTACGATTAGCCCTTATGTGACGCAACAATATCCAATACTTCGGGCAAGCGATGCTAAAAAATTAAAAATATCCAATCAAGAAAGAAATTTGTGTCCGAATTTCCACTGCACACTTGA
Organism: Leuctra nigra; assembly: GCA_934045905.1. Taxonomy (NCBI): domain Eukaryota; kingdom Metazoa; phylum Arthropoda; class Insecta; order Plecoptera; family Leuctridae; genus Leuctra; species Leuctra nigra. Next base: position 10,423,583 of record OW203773.1, read on the forward strand.
GTTGTCAATCTATTTATAGATTCGTAACAAACGCTCTTCATTTATTATCAATATAAAAAGTATTAATTTAGAAATTCAAATATTTCGAACCACATTCACTTTCTTATTGATGAACACTCACCTCAGTATCTACGGAAGGCAGAGCTGTGAAAGGATCAGATTTCAAAGGTACCGAGGTGGTTGCAGAGTGAAGATCTACGTCCATGGTTCGATCTTCTGGTAGAACGAAGTAATGACGGTCAAAAGTAGGCATTAGGTCAAGTTCAGGTTTCACGTAGATTGGGTGTTCTTCGATCTCTATCTTCATGGTTCCCTCGATAGCCTCTGAGTCTGCAGGGTTCTGAAAATTGAAATAACAAAATAACATAATCGTAATATATTTTCATTCTTTTTGAATGAAAATGCTAGTTGACTTGTCTAATTTTGTCTTTTGCTCTTTACTCTCTTCTCTTTCTTTTTTGCCATCAGTGTACATCATTCATACTTCATCTTTCAGTCTACATTCATCTAACTGATACTATTCAATCAATTTGGTAAATCCGTCTACCACTAGGTCTTTCACCTCGTCGATTTCTTCTCCCAAACGCTGTCAAACACTCATCTTGGTAGTCAATAATTTTTCATTCTGTTCATTTGTCATCCTTCATATTTCTTTGAAAACATAACTTTAAGGTAACTTAGTTCTAATAGTTGTGCTCTTTTTTCTCTTTATCTTTGTTATATTGTCTTTTTTCAATGTTTTAATATTAGTAAATTACTGATCGCTGATCTTGCTGATCTCTCCCGGCTGTTAAGGGGATTACAGGGGTGGTGTGCATGACTTTTTAATTTCAGGACAAATGTAAGAAGATGTCAGCTAAGACCGATATTTATTTAAACATATCAGGGACGATCCAAACTGGTTCAAGACGATTCACAGAAAAGATCGAAACTGAATAACCGATCAATATAGCAAGCTGAAACTCGGAAGGAATAATCATAATACATATACCTAGGGAGTACTAAAGTCCTTTTTCGGTATTTATATTGCAATTTATCTAAAATAAAGTAGGTATGTGTACCGGATTTTTCGTCGAGAAAACCCACATTTATTGGAGTCTGTGGCCAGGTTAGATAGCTTGAGTCAGTTTAAGTTTATTCCCAACTGTTTTGTTTACAATACATGTAGGTAAGTAAATACTTTTGATTGTTTAAAAACATGACTCTCGAGAGTTCATTCTCTCTTTATAAGAGTATTTTGGGAAGTCTTATTCTAAGCACATTATTTTTTATGGATAATTTGTTTCTACAGCCGTGGCGCCGAATGTTTGAACTCTCACCAGATGGAGCCACCGTCACTTGCTCTGTTAGGCCGAGAAAGACGTAATTGCAAGGTGAGCGCACAATGAAGTATTTCTCAGCCTAGCAGGAAAACTGCCCCACAGCGCATTCTGTTGAGAGATCAAACACTCGGCGCCCCGACTGTAATATCAGAGATTGGTTTGAAAAAACATTTTTAAAGTAAAAAATATTACTAGGATTATCTTAATCTAATATATTATAGTACCTTACCTTACCCTATGGCGCTACGGCCCTTGTAGAGCCCTGGCCTCCTCCACTACTCCTCTCCACACTTCCCGATCCAGGGCCCGTCTCCTCCATCCTCGCACCCCAAGCCTACGCAAATCCTCCTCCACGTCGTCCAGCCACCTCTTGCGTGGTCGTCCCGGGAGTCTTCTTCCTTCCTGTTTCTGCCTGTAGGCCTTTTGGGCTCCCCTTTCCTCAGGCATACGCTCCATGTGGCCGGCCCAACGTAGTCTTCCCTTCCTCACCTCTGTCGAGATGGATGGATCTTCGTATATGTCATAAATCTCATCGTTTCTACGAATCCTCCATTCGCCATCGTCCTGTACAGGTCCGTAGATTCGGCGGAGGATCTTGCGCTCCCAGGTGTTAAGAGCGTCCTCATCCCTCTTCGTCAGCACCCAGGTCTCGCTTCCATATGTAACAACAGGCCGGATCACTACTCGGTAGATCGTTTTCTTAGTCTTCCTGGAGAGTAAATTTGACTTTAGAAGGTGTTGCATGCTGAAGTAGCATCTGTTCCCAGCGCTAATCCTGGCCATGACCTCCAAGTGAGTCTCATTGTTCTCCGTGACGAGTGAGCCGAGGTACTTGAAGTTGTCCACTCTTTCAAACTGATGCTGATTCACAGACAATGACTCACGTTGGTTTCTGTAGTTCCGCTCCATGACCATGTACTTGGTTTTGCTCTCATTGACAACCAGTTCTGCGCGCTCCGACGCCTCCTCCAGCTGGACGAAGCTCTCCTTCAACGCCCTTTCATTTCTGCTCAAGAGGTCAACATCATCAGCATATGCCAGGTAATGGACTGTCCGGTTCAGTAGTGTCCCGCCTCCATTGGTGTCGATGTTCCGGATAACTCTCTCCAACGTCAAGTTGAACAGCAGACACGACAGCGAATCCCCCTGCCGCAAACCTCTGCTCACTTGGAACTCTCGTGATATGTTGTTCTGCACCTTTACCTTGCATGTTGAGTTCGCCAGAGTCATACGCACTAACTGAGCCAGCTTCTTCGGTACTCCCAGAACGTCCAGAGTCTCATACAAATAATCGCGATTCACACTATCGTACGCTTGTTTGTAGTCGATGAACAGCTGGTACACGGTGATATTGTGCTCATAACATTTTTCTAGAATAGTGCGAATGGTGAAAATCTGGTCCGTTGTGGATCTGTTGTGACGGAACCCGCATTGGTAGTCTCCCAGCACTTGTTCGGCATATGGCTCAATACGTCTTGCAATTATCTTCGTTAGGATCTTGTATCCAGTGTTGAGCAGTGAAATGCCACGGTAGTTGGCACACTCCAACTTTGATCCCTTCTTGTGTATGGGACATATCAGGGCTACTCTCCACTCGCTTGGCATCTTCTCCTCTTGCCAAATCCTCATGATGATGCCATGTAGTTCATGCTTCAATTCCTCTCCGCCGTACTTCAGTAGTTCTGCCGTGATCATGTCCTCGCCTGGTGCCTTGTGATTCTTCATTCTGCGAATGGCTTCCTCCGTCTCGCCTAGTGAGGGGTCGGCAACGTCTGGGCCCGCTTCGACTAGCTCTTGAACATTTTCTGCCTGATCCCCGCTCCCACCGGCGCCGTTCAGCAGTTACTCAAAATGTTCTGCCCACCGCTCCACAACCCTCTTCCCTTCCGCAATCAGGTTTCCCTCCTTGTCGTTGCACATGCTCGTCCGCGCCTGGAACCCATTCTTCTCATCCCTTATTTTGGAGTACATTTTTCTAGTTTCCTTCCGTCTGGTCAACTCCTCAATTTCCTCTACTTTCTGCTTCTCCCACTTCCTCTTCTCTCTTCTACAAGCTTTCTTAGCCACTGCTCGCAGTCTTGAGAACTCACTGCAGTTGGTTCTTGTTCCTCTCTGTAGCATTTTCTTCCTGGCCTCATTTCTATTCGCTATGGCCTCCTTGCACTCTGCATTGAACCAAGGGTCTCTTCTATCCACTGGCTGAAATCCCACTACTTGCTCTGCTGTGGCTGTCACTGCAGCTTTAAGCATTTTCCAGTCGTTTTCTATGTCTGTTGCTCCCTGCATTTTGGCCTTTTCTAGCACAAGCTGCGCCTTCAGATGGCATGCAAACTCCTCTTGCACCCTCTTCCCACACTCTCCGTCTCGCACTAGCTTCTGTCCATCGAACCTCTGGCGTCTGACACCTCTCTCCATCCTTGCCACCGATATCCGCTGCCGGCACCTCGCTCGGACTAAGAAGTGATCTGAGTCCACATCTGCGCCTCGGTAGCTCCGCACATCCAGGATATCGGATCCGTGCCTGGTGTCGATGAGTACATGGTCGATCTGGTTCTGGGTATTTCCATCTGGGGAGCGCCACGTGGCTTTGTGCACGTTCTTGTGGGGAAATTTGGTACTGCTGACTGTCATACCCTTACTTATCGCAAACTCCACCAACCGCATCCCGTTGTTATTGGAATCACTATGTAGACTCTCTGCCCCTATGGTTGGTCTGAAGATTGTCTCCCTCCCGACCTTGGCGTTCATGTCCCCAAGAATGATCTTGATATCGTGTCGAGGTGCACCATCATACGCCCTCTCTAGCTCTTCATAGAAATTCTCCTTCGCTTCGTCGTCAGAATCTTCTGTGGGAGCATGCGCATTGATGAATGTAGTGTTGAAGAAATGTCCTTTCAGCCTCATTGTGCAAAGCCTCTCATTTATTGCCTTGAAGCCAATTACTGCGCTTTCATACGGCTTAGCTACGGCGAATCCTGTACCAAGTGTGTTTCTGTTGTGGCCACTGTAGAATATTGTATACAGTTTCTGGCGGAACATGTCCGTCCCTTTCCATCTCATCTCCTGAAGTGCTGCGATTCTCACCTTGTATCTGTCCAGCTCTACCACCAGGCTTGCAAGAGCCCCCGCTCTGTACAGGCTTTACACGTTCCACGTTCCTATCCAAAAATCATGTCCATTTTCTCGCTTGAGTCGTTCCCTTTGATCAGTCCGGCTTCTTTTTCGTAGTGATTGTTTCGTAACCGACCTTTTTTTCCGAAGTGGAGTGGTTAGCCCCGCGTCCAACCTGATAGGGGGTTGCCCCTTGCAGCTCCCAGGTAGCTGCCCATTTCTGTTAGGGTGGGACCCTTAGCCCTTGAGGATCCCTCCCCTACCCACAAGGCAGTGGGTTTCGCCGTTTAGCCCCGACAGGGATGCCCCTTCCGCCAGCTTTGCCGTACCGAACCACACATTCTCCGCCATCGCTACCGTTGAGGTCTTCGTTGGACATCCTTTCGTCTGGCTTCTCCCCTTCGACCTGTCCGGCTTGGGTGGCCCTACCAGAAGTTTATACTTCCGCCGGCATAGCTCTCTGGATCATAAAAGCACGCAAACCCGTTCACCACGATAAGGTAGTAGTCCAGGAACGGGAATATATTATAGTACTTATATTATATCAAGCAATTGACAAAAAAACTTAGTGCCCTCTTCGCATTCATAACGAAGACAACGAGTCCACTTGCTAGTCAGTAGAGAGCATTGCGGTCTCTGCAAATTTTTTAATGCTTTTAATTTACTTATTTAGTAAAAATATTTTCAGGACTAAAATATTGGAAGTGAAAAAGGCCATGGGTTGGAGAATCACTTATAGAATGAGGAAAATACATTATTTTCCTCTTATGTGCAATAGTTTGGCCAATTTCTTGTTTTATATGTTTAGTCGAATACACTTAAATGTAATTTTAATATTGGAACAAAAAACATCATAGATAAAGTTCATTCACCATTAGAATAGCAAGCCGTAATGGCGGCGTGTACTACCGTAGTCAAGTGAACGTATACCTAAACATGTAAATATCAATATAATAATCAAAAAATGTGTATAATACGGCTGTAGATAAAAATAAATCAATTTTATTGAATTTTTATAATATTTACTACTTTTAAAAATTGTGTATTTGACATAATTTATAAAATTTCAATAATACAAAGAAGAAAGTCTTGCCATTGACAGGGCAGTGTTCAAGTGACTGACCAATGAACGACGTGATCGACTAAAACGTCAGTGATATTCTTATCGTGAACGAACTTTAGGTACTATCTAAATTTACATTTTTATTGAACTTTGTACAATACTTGTCCCAACTGAATAATTTTTAAATATATTTTCAGTTCTTCCTCATCAGTCAATAGTCTTCCCAAATATTTGAAATTTGATAAATCTACAATTTAACAAGATTTGTGCAGACTTATTTTTCTTCTTTGTCTCACTTTTGTCTATGCTAATGTTCTTTCTAAGGATTTTATAATGTTTTTATACTCTTTTAAATCCAAACAAGACCAAACAAACTAAATGTATACCTTACGTTAATTAAAAATGTAAATAAATGCATAAACTTATCGGAAACAATGAACAGGGACACAAAAACGAAAGGTATATTATTAACAGAGAAAACACAAGCATTTCTCTACGCCCGCTGTATTACTAAATCAGCTGAGGAAAACTTATGGCAGTCAAAAAACATCATACGTAGATATTACATCAAAAAGAAGAGAAGAGTATTACACCATTGGACACTCTTTTACAAATCTCTAGTAGTCAGTCAATTTTAGTAAACATGTAAATAAGTGAAGATTGTGGGCGGACAGAGAGAGGTGCAGAGACATGGTGAAGAGGCAACAGACAGAAGATGTAGAGGAGAAAGAAGAAGAAGAGGTTGATGTGTCAGAGGACAGGCTACCGGACGTTATGAAGTGAAGGCCCAAGATTGACGGTGGAATTCCACCCCCCGACCCGACATTGTGTTGGAAACGGGCAACTGATATTTATTATTATTGTACACAATGTCGAAAGTTATGTTTAAAAATAGGGTTACCAACCATCCGGATTTTATCCGGACACTCCGGAATTGGACAACATTGTCTGGATACCGGAATTCATTCCTGACACTAGGTATAATGTCCGGAATTGTTGAAATATGAAACTTAAGCCTGAATTACACGGTTCAAGTTTCCTTGAAGGGGTTGAATTCAACCCTTGATTTCAAGGAAACTTGAAAGAGAAGTTAGACGATTTAATGTTTATTGTTGATTGAAGTTGCGGTGAAATTAACAATTGGTTGAAGTATTTCAAGACTTGAAGGAAAATATGACATGTTCTAATTGATAAGGCTGAAGAAATGTCTTGAATTGAAGAATTGGGAACCTGTTAAATGCTTCAATGTTTTCATTTAGACGATCCAAGTCTTGAATTCAACCTCCTTGAAAGGGTTGAATTCAAGGAAACTTGAATCGTGTAATTCAGCCTTTACACACATACAATTCAATACTCAGTAAATAATAGTATCAAATCGCCAAAGATTGTAGACCAGACAGAACGCATAAAAAGGCCCAAATGCATTCTCGAAATTGACTGGTGACTGAAGGGCTCTCTCCCCCCCCCCCCCCCCCCCCAATTGATTTCGTGTGAGATCGCCTTTTCATACACATACGTGTTTTCCCAAAATGCATTATATTTATATGTGAGACTTTTTTACCCCGAGAATATTAGAGCTGCAATGTCCGGAATTCGATTCTTGTAAAGTTGGCAACCCTACGTTTAAAGCATTAAAGACGTGTGAGTACATACAAATGCTGAGAGTGATAGATATTTCTTATTTTTTCTTCTCTATGTCTCTACTTTTAAGAGTATTTGTGATATCTACTTGAAGCTTTTCTGGTGAAACTTTACATCCTCCATCTTCTAGTTTCCACATTTCATTACTAGCAAAATAACAATATTTTTACAAAATAAATATACAAAACGACTAGTTTTCAGCAAGTTTGACACAATCCTTTGAATATTACCTACAAAAAACAGCACTAGGTATCTGTTCATGATTAATCGTTCGACTAATAAGCCTTTAAACTTGAAACGTTCCAGCCATAACTCCTTTTACCCAAAAGTTTCTGCATATTTAATACTTCCTAGGTATATTTTGCTTATTATTGTACACCTAATGTGACAAACGGCTGGTGTGTTGGATACCTCGGTTCTCGTCAGATCACCGAGGTTAAGCAACATTGAGCGCGGTCAGCGGTTGGATGGGTGACCATTCAACTCTGCCTTGCCAGGTTGCTGCCGTTGGGCCAGAGAGACTGGGGTGGTTGGGGGTTAGTGTCACGACACCCCTCCACCTGTTATCAGTCTCTCGACGGGCGTTACACCGTCCTTGGGATGGGACGTTAAACAACAGCAGAGCGCAGGGAGCTAACTACTCACTCGCTTAACATCCCTAAGTTACGAATCCTCAACCAACTTCACCTCCTATATAATGGCACATCGTCAATGGAGCAGAGTTGTTGAGGCGGCAATAGGACTACCAGTCCTATAACGCCATAACAAAAAAATAAAAAATAAAAATGATTTCTTTTTTATTTGGCCCTGTTTCCTCCTAACTAACTATAGCAATTATACTGTAAAATTAGTCCATAAAGCTCTCTTTGCAAGTTATATTTATTGAACTGAACTGACCTGAATGTTATATTCCGTAGTAGTCGAGTTGAAATGTAGGGACACAGAAGGAACGGTATTCTTCTTCAACGTTGAGCGGCCCGAGCGATCCGTTACAAAGTCGTCTTTATTGAAATGTTTCGAACACAAATACGAGTTGGACGGAATAATATCGAGTTGCTTCGTTGCTGTGATCCACTTTTCCCTTAGTGCCTTGTCCTTAGGAAAACTAAAACAGAAACGAGAAACATTTAAATAGGAAGGTTTAATAAAAAACTAAAATACCATTAGGGTTGTAAAACTTCCTGAAAACATTTCCATTGAGTAGTAACAGAAATTTACGGCCTCAAAAGTATACAATAGGGAATAATTTTATATCCCAAGGGAACGCTTTATATTTCTATTACATTTCAAAATAACAGCTTGTTAGGTAAAACGTACACTATTTTCACACTCAAATGTGTAAATTTTGATTTCTAAATTTATGAAATTTAAATTCAGTGGATATTTTGGCAGGAAAACCATTCTCGCTGTCTTGTGATGTAATTTTTATCAACCTACAATGATGTTGCCATGGTTACAAACAATAAAATATGGCATCACTTGACAAAAATACCGTTTTCCCGCCAAATGTTCACTCAAATTAAATTTAATATTTTTTAATGAAAATTATAGGTAAATTACACTTATGATTATACTAGTATTACGATAATAGTATCTACAGTTTTCCAACATTTTGTTATTTTATTTTGGAGAAATGTATTTTAAACACATTAAAAAAATGCATGCATACATATTCCCTATTGACAGTTTGTATGCAAGAAGAAGTGAAAAGTAGTTGTTTTCAGTCTCAACTGTTCATTGTTTTCAATGTAAAATCACCCCATTAAATGTTAATGATTTAATTATCATTAAATCAAACTTTTTCACATGTTAGTCAGTATGGAGATCTGTTGCAGATAGTGTTGGGAAATTACCGGTAATTTATAATTTGGTAAATTACGCTGTAAATTACCGGGTAAATTACCAATGTGCGGTATTTTAAAAATAAAAAATTGCACCTGATATTAGAGCAGTTATTCTTCCATGGAAAAATGTTAATTAAAATCAGTGACAAGAATTAGTACTTTTAAATGCAATATTTATTTGCTAATACTATAAGAAGCATTAACAGATACAGGCGCGTAGGAACTTAGTGGGGGGGGGGGGGGGGTCAAAATTATCGGGATCAATGAATCCCGATAATTTGAAGTTTGCCAATACAAGGAGGTCTTGGGGACGTGCCCCTCAGTTTTTGATACAAAAGAATCAAAGCTACTTTGGCATTCTTTTCAAAGAAATGTACAATACTATGTGATGCAATATAAGTATTCTGTAGAAACTTTAGACAAATGTAATATAATCTGTAACTATTTGTTTTTATAGAATTCCCATTGGACCCGCAGGGAATTTTTTGAGTTATACAAAAGAATCGAATTTGAAATTTGGTATCATTGTTTAACGTGTAATATTAAATTTTTTTCATGAGGATGATCATGTTGGACAAATGAGAAAATGTATCATTAGATAATATTAATATTATAGTGTAGGTTCAAGTATAATGTTTTCCGCTCGATTGGAGTGCCGAAATTGATTTTTTCATAATTATCGATTGTTTACAGCATTCTTAATATTACCTGACGTGTCTTTAATTTTGTTGGTTGCCATTTTGGAAAATATGGCGGAAAACGTAAAGTTAAATAAGAATTTAATTGATGGTAAAGAAAAGGTTGAACAATTATGCAATAATTCACTAAAACTAACTCAAATATGGGGACTTGAAAAAAAATACGCCGCGAACGAATTTTATTTTTTCATTGTTGGAATTGACTAATCACGTTTCTGTGTTTTTTTGCTCTCAATTTATTATGAAACGCGTGGACTTAGACTAAAATATGTGGAATTAAAATTTGTAGACAATTTCATTGTGAACAATATGCGTTTAAGAAAAAATTTAAAATTAAATTTAAAAAAAAATTTAAAATTATAATTTAAAAAATAATGTTTGCGGCGTAATTTTTTTTTTAAGTCCCCATATTTGAGTTAGTTTTAGTGAATTATCACATAATTTTTCAACCTTTCCTCAACCAACACTTAAATAATTTGTAAAATTTACGTTTTCCGCTCGTTTTCCGCCATATTTTCCAAGATGGCCACCAACAAAATTGAAGGCACGTCAGGTAATATTAAGAATTATGTAAACAATCAATGATTATGAAAAAATCAATTTCGGCACTCCAATCGAGCGGAATTACATTTGCTCCTGTACTAAATAGCTCTGTTCAATTAGTTTTGCAAAACTTGGTTAAATTTTGAGAATTCTACCTCATAATGGAGCAAATCTGTGCATTTTTGGATCTCTTTATCTTATCAACATATTTGTATATCTGGTCACTGACTAGTTATAGCCTTGAGTATGGACCATACTCGAAGGGTTATAGCCTTCTAGTCTGTGATCTGGGGGTGTTATTTGGGAGTGTCATGATGAAAAGTTAAGGGTTATTCTTCCTACGCGCCTGAGTTTGTGTAATTTACGGTATTTTATAGCAAATTGCGTAATTTACAATTGTAAATTACGCCTTACATTACGTAATTTAAGAAAGTTGTAAATTACGACAAATTGGTAATTTACCGGGTAATTTAAGGCCCGTAATTTACGGATTTACATCACTAAAGTTCGTTCACAATAAGAATATCACTGACGTTTTAGTCGATCACGTCGTTCATTGGTCAGTCACTTGAACACTGCCCTGTCAATGGCAAGACTTTCTTCTTTGTATTATTGAAATTGTATAAATTATGTCAAATACACAATTTTTAAAAGTAGTAAATATTATAAAAATTCAATAAAATTGATTTATTTTTATCTACAACCGTATTATACACATTTTTTGATTATTATATTGATATTTACATGTTTAGGTATACGTTCACTTGACTACGGTAGTACACGCCGCCATTACGGCTTGCTATTCTAATCGTGAATGAACTTTAGTTGCAGATCAGATATTTGTACACATCACATAGTAGGTACACTCGAACAAATAATAAATGGTATCTATTCGAAAGAAAGGGAATTGATTAAGGTTTGATGGCATCACAGGTTTGATGGCATCACGCATCATCTAACTCTAGTAGGTAGACTAGCTCTGGTTTCATTGATAATAACAAGGATTGATTGTCAAGGAACGTGACCAGCAGCCAATCCCTTTCGCTCAAATACAGATTTTACTTACGTAGTCTGACCAAATTCAAATTCTAAGATTTATTTTTCAACTTAGGAGCAGTTACATAGTAAATTACAAAGTAGGTAAGTTGTATGTTAGGTACATTGCAGGCCTCTGGTTGTTGAAGAAGTAAGATTATGAAGATGATTATGTACAATCATAAACTCTGATTTTAAAAACCTAATTGTAACTACTGGTACTACCTAGTTCATTTTTGAGGCCACTGTACATAGTCTAATATTGCTTGCATCTGCTTCTGGTCTGGGAAACCAAATATTAACAATTGTACGGTGTAACTACATTTTGGGCAGGGGGAGAGGGGGGGAGGGAGTATTTTAAGTATGTGAATTCATACCTAAGTTCCTAACACAACAAATCAAGAGATTTTTTCTTTGGAAATATCGGAAAAATAAAGTTAAAGAAACTTCGGGAAATATTTTAATAAATATCTTTAAAGCCCCATTTACACAGTGCAATTTCTTGAACAACTTCTGTGTCACAAAAGTTCTGCACATGTGCAGATTCCCTTTATCATCTCAAAAGTGATACTGCGCACGAGCAGAACCTCTGTGGCACAGAAGTTGTTCAAGAAATTGCACCGTGTAAATGGGGCTTAACTCACATCCTTCTGTACCATTTATTTAGGTGGTCAACCTCAAGGTCTAGTCAAAATGCTCATTCACAGCCAATTAATATGTAAACTTTTAATTGTGATGCGGACTAATGGCATTTATTTACCATAATTATTTTTATTAAATTTAATAACAATATTTATTCTACCTACCAATAATTTTGATGTGTCTGCCCCTATTGCCCAAAAATTAAATCAAATCCAACGATTCTAGAAACCTTGACAGTGTAGATTTCAGAGAAAAATTCATAGAGCTACGAGGGCTGATCAAAAAAAACCAGGACTGTATGAATTGCGCGGGAATGGAGCGTTAGTGAACGGTGCGGTTGGCAGCATGGTTTAGCATGACTCTTCCTGAGCACAACAGTTTTTTTTCAGATTCTCGATAACCTTCTTTATTGTAAAGTTACAGCTGTTATCGTGGAACAAGATTTTTGTGTTTGGAGGATTTTTGATAATTTGCGAAATTGATCAAAAAGAAGGTCTCTTCAGTGGGTCTCTTTAGTTTTGGGGATTTTGGTGACGTCTCTTCTCCGGTAATGACACGTTTCAAAAAGTTTTCATCGTCATTTGCCATTCAAGAAGTTCCTGACTAATCATGACAACAAATTTTTAACTGAAAAGTTGCAGATGAGATGATTGGCTGAAAGAGTGTTCCGAGACTTTTGACCGAAGAAAAAAAACACCGAACTTTGGTTTGTCAGCAACTTCTTGAAATGGCAAAATGAAGATGAATTTTTTTTGAAACGTCATTACCAGAGACGAGACATCCCCAAAACCCCCAAAACTTAAGAGACGCTCTGAAGAGACCACCTTTTTGATCAATGTCGCATATTATCAAAAATTCGCCAAACACAAAAGTCTTGTTCCACGATAACAGCTGTAACTTTACAAAAAAGAACGTTATCGAGAATCTGAAAAAACAGTTGTGCTCAGGAAGAGTCATGCTAAACAATGCTGCCAACCGCACTGCTCTCCTAGGCTCCATTCCAGCGCAATGCATTCTGTCCTGGAACTTTTTGATCACCCCATGTATTTGAAAGATTCAGGATTGCATTAATTAAAATAGTCTTGATTTGGATATTTCATCCTGTAGGTAGTTTATTTAAAGGTAGGTAATGTCAACAGTTTTGATTCACATTGAACCTTCTTCAGGACAAAACTTAACTTTAAAAAGTTAATAAGGTTCAAATTATGTGAATCGACTGTTGACACTATAAATAAATTACCTAGGTACCTACAGGATAATAAAATATCCCAATCAAGACGATTTTAATTCACAGATCCTATCTACTTTAAACTTTTTAATCAAACCTTCATAATTGCTGCCCTTAAGAGGGCTTGTGAGTTTGACCCTGAAGAGTTTTTTAATCGATTTTTAATTTTTTATCAATATCTTTATCCAGTGTAATTGTTAACAAAATAGGGCTATGGACGTGAATTCAGAACAGTTCAATGAAAATAATTCCATAGCTTGTAATTGTTTATTAGATACACTACTTTGTCCTACAGGTGTTTAGAACCCGAAAATTTAGTAATTTTCGGGTTCTAAACATCTGTTGGACACTATAAAACTAATAGCTTATTCCAAACTATGAAATTATTTTTATTGACCTGTTCTGAATTCACGTCCATAGCCCTATTTTGTTAACAATTACACTGGAAAAAGATATTGATAGGGGTGTGCGAAGGTGGATTTTTGATTTCGAAGTCGAAGTCGAAGATTTGACCTCCTAAAATTCCGAAGTCGAAGTCGAAGTCGAAGATTTTGATTTCACTCAAAAAAATCAGAATTTGGAACAAAACATTAAACTTAGGGTTGAACGAACCGGTTCGTTTTCGAACCGAACCAGCTAGCTAGGTTCGAAAAACGAACCTCTAAGGTTCGTTTTCGAACCTTTTTCGAACCTCCCGCCTTTTTTTCCCGCCCTTTTTCATTCAAACAATAGGTCTGTTCGTTTTGCTTACTGCACTTTACTGCTCACTGTAGAGATGGGCACAAAAAGTCGTTGAATCGATTCATCGATCTAGATCGATTTTTCATGATTCGATTTTTTGATATCGATATTTAGAGGGCTGTGAATCGATTCGAAAAATCGATTTTTGTGAACCTCTTGAATCGATTTTCCAAAAGATCGATTCAAAAGATCGTATTATTTTAAGAAAAAATCAGGTAAAAGTTGGAAAATGGTCGAAAATCAATGGTCAGGGAGCCATTGCGTCATTTTTTTCAAGTAGTTAAAACATTCAAAAGATCGAATCAAATGAATCGATTCTTATAATAAATCGATTGCTCCAGAATCGATACAAAAAAAATCGATATATCGGATTCATTGAATCGATTTTTCAAAAAATCGATTCTTTTTGCCCATCTCTAGCTCACTGCAAATCCGTTCGTTTTGCATCAAACTTGCTGTTCCGTCACTGCGATTGTGTTCGATTTGACACTGACAGTAGCTGCGCAGTGACTGCTCTTACAGCTGGGTAGGGAGGTGATGTAAATGCAGTAACATTGCAGTAGGCGGCAAAATGGCCCATGTTTGAAATGTAAAATGTGTTTCTTATGGATGGATAGTGAAAAAACGCCTAAGGAGGAGGGAAATGAGTATTTGTTTCAGAGTTAAGTTTAGTTACATGTTATGAAATGATACATATTTATATAAAAATGCATTGGGATTAGACAAGAATTCTATAAATGCAGAACATAACCTCACTTATTTTTACATTCTTCCCGCCAAATTCACAAACCTCACAACCAATAGGAAAAGGCCAGCCTGCCATCCTGCTGCAAATGCGTTCGTTTTGTGTTGGTACAGCAAGCTACTGCAAGAGTTACCAGGGCCTACTGTAAGCTGCTGCTACTGCAACTGCAGTAAGCAAAACGAACAGACCTAATGCAACCAATATCTTGTCACTATTTGTCTAATGTTGGCCTCTTGTCTTTAGTGGTGCAGTAAAATGGTAAAACCTGGGTAAATCGAACCCCTGTAAGCCGAAATCATCATAAATCAAAGTAAACTCAAATCCTGTCACACTATAGGGTGTTTCATGTTAAAATAAATCTTGAACCGAATTTTTCATAAGACGCAATTTCGAAGTGCTATTTGGTACCAACTAGAAAAGTAGCATTGATTTCAGTTTAGAAGTCCAGGTAATTTCCTTGTTGAGTAAAATTTTCGAAGTATTAAAATGAAATAATGATTGTTGCGATCTAAACTGTGTTGTACTTTTGGAACAGAGTGTACTTTTGGGTCCTGCAGAGTGCAGCTGCTTGCCAGCAGGTACCTGAACCTGACCCTTGCCTGCGTAAGGGAGGATTGTTTTGTTTTTCTCTGTTGAAAGGTCTGTGAACTCGCAATAAGAAGTAATCAGATGGCAAATGACTTGACATCATATTTTATTTTATTTATATGATATTGTATGTTCATGGTTATTGAATAAAATATAATAGTGGTCATTGAGAACACCATTCGCGATCTAAATGAAGGGAAGATATCACGCATAAGTTAAAAAATAATAGTGTATATTTGAGCTTTCCAAACTTCATTGTAACCCAATGCAAAATCAAAAACAGTATGACGATTGGCGAGATAATTTTTTGAAGAATATTGGAATATACTGAAATGTATTAAAATTTCGAGCAGTATATTTCGCGTTTTTGTTCCTATTATATTTGGTATTATGTCAATGTCCCTGTATACAAATAGAAATAATATTTGCGTAAACAAACACCCCATCAAACAGCTGTTTTCAAGTGTCTAGCCACTTGACTTGCGAGAGGGAGGGGGGAGAATGGTGACTGGTGCTTACGCGCTTATCTTTACTACATTATCTGGAAAACATCATTTTCTGAAAAAAAAGGTTCGGTTCGTTTAAGGTTCGAAATTTCGAACCTTTTGAAAAGGTTCGGTTCGAGGTTCGGTTCGAAAAAAAAATGAGGTTCGCCCAACCCTAATTAAACTTGAACTGAATTACTACCTTCCTCCACTAGTAGGCCTACTTCATCTTCGTTTTCGTCGGATAAATCCGTTATATTTCTAAAATCTCCGAAAATAAACACGGCACAAAACCTTTTCAAGTAAGCACAGCGTGACAGCAAGCGTCGACGTTAAAACCAAGATGGCCGACCGCAAAAATTTCTCGACTTCGGAAGTAGGTACCAACTACACGAAAATATATTTACCTCGAAAGTCGCGCCAAGTTTGAAGACGCAAATCGAAGCTTCGAACATTTTTGAAGCTTCGTTTTTTGGAAAAAAGGGCTTCGAAGTCGAAGTCGAAGCTTCGACTTCGACGCTTCGATTATTTCGAAGCTTCGCACACCCCTAGATATTGATAAAAATCGATTAAAAAACTCGTCAAGGCCACGCTCACTACCAAGCCCTCTTAAACACAGAATTCTACCAAACAAAAGCAATACATTAATGTAGGTACCTGTGAAAGGATAGGTTGGACTTGTTATGCTGCTTTTTACTGCAATTAAACGCTGAGCAGACCCTCATCATTACGGCACGTTCGGGTAGAAGACTCAGTCGGCTTCCTGCAAACCAGAAACACAAGTTAATTAAGCAAGCATAGAGAGCGTAATCATGGAAGGTACTCTTTTGGCTGTTCTTCTGTTTCTCTTGACTGCGTTTTGCACACTGCCCAGGTCAAAACGCTCAACCAATCGATCTAACGTTACCTAATGACTTGACAGTACTACCTAGGTAGTTACTTTTGTGACAATAAATTGTTCTGAAACTCGATTATGTTCTCAGCAAAATCTGATCATTATGTTGACAAAACTCAAGTCATTACCTTTCAGAAAACACATGAGAAATTTTGCGAAAATTTAAATTGTAAAGTTACAATACATTGACTAAAGTTCGTTCACTTTAAGAATATTTCTGACGTTTTAGTCGATCACGTCGTTCATTGGTCATTCGCATGAACACTGCCCTGTCAATGGCAAGACTTTCTTCTTTGTATTATTGAAATTACATAAATTAACAATTTTTAATAGTAGAACATATTAGAAAAATTCAATAAAATTGATTTATTTTATCTACAGTTGTATTATACATATTTTTGGATTATTATTGAGCGAGCGTAGCGAGCGTCTCCTTTTGGCTCTTTTGGCACGGACCTCTGTTTTTTTTTTGTTTTTTTTTTGTTTTTTGTTTTATTTTTTGGCTGCTACCTGGAGCAATGGAAGTCGCACCGTTTCACCGATCGATCTGAAATTGTGCACACATGTAGAGACAACCTTTTCTGTTTGCTGACCCTAATTTTTTTTTAAATCCATTGATTGGTTGAAATTTAAATAAACTTCTCCTGATAGGCTGAAAAATGAAAATGGACTTCGACAAATGTGATCGACCTTATACTTTGCATGGTCATTAACACTAACATTGTCTCTTATTTTACAAATTTTCAGCCAAATCCTTTCATTGGTTAAATTTTAAAAAAATATTTCATGTGCTTTTTGAAATTTAAACCAGAACCGTTTGACCGAACAACTTGAAAATTTGCATGGTCATCGGGTCCAACATTATCTGTATTTTTGACAATTTTCAGACTAAACTGTGTTTAAATTCAAAAGTTATTGACAGTTTACGGATATTTTGCGTGTTGCGGCTATCATATTTCTCGAATTTCATATTTCACGGCATCTTCGAATCTTCACTTCAAGGTTGTTAGAGCAGAAACTTTCAAGCGTATATTATGAAACTGATATGACCGTTTAAAAAAAATTTGAACGAAATCCTGTGATTTTTGGAAATTAACAAGGGATCGTTCAATCATAAAGGTTCAATCGACCAACTTAAAACTTTGCGTGGTTATTGGGACCAATATTTTAGGAATTGTTGGATATTTTCATACAAGTCTGTGACGAAATTCAAGAATTATTGGCTTTTAAGGACATTTTCGATAAACAGAATTTCGGTTCGAGGTGTTGCGCGTTATCCGTGCTCGCTCATCAACGCGTTACTCAGAGCGTTTTCCTAGTATCGATATTTACATGTGTAGGAATACAATTGTTCACTTGACTAGAGTAGTATGTACATGGCCTTGATATTCTAAACGTGAACGAACTTTAACTATAAACTTATAAAGCTTTCTTTACATTTCGGCATAGTGCTCAGCGCTTAAAGATTAACATGGTTTATTCGGCATTGAACGTTAGATCTAGGCCACTCGGTATTAGAGCCTCCTGATTGGCACGTGGTCGAGGTCACCGCATTAACAGCGAGCGCCAGCGCAATGTCGTACTGTTAACAAACATTGTCCATCAAAATGATGATCAAACCACACATTTACAAGGTCTGATGGTAACACTATACAGCTTGTTGGCTGAAGGAAAGTGTAAATGTAAGCACATTAATCTGCTAGGTACTCCATGTAACAGGTGTAAACCTTGTCCAATTGACATAATCTTTATTGTATTGTTGATGCTGGAAATAAACTAAACCATTGCACAAGTAGGTACAGCAGGATGTACTACTGGTTAATACAAACATTAGTTAACAGAGAGGTTCGAGCTACAGACTCACTACCTACAAAATAACAGCAAACGGTTCTGTTGTAGTAGCATCAAAACTAACACCTATCTCCCAGCAAACCAAAATAACCTCTAAACACCCAACACAGCTAATCTAACACATTGCAAGTTAACCATCAACATACTAGACACAAAAACAGTCACATTGTTGTATTTCTGAATACTTACACATTCCCTTTTCTCTGATTTCAAACAAAAATTACAAGTTATTATTTTCTGACAAAATTATTATCTACCGACGAAAACCGAGGTAAGCTGAATAAGAATACACGAGTGCCAACAACACGAAAAATTATAATCACATTTTCTGGCTTGCAACTGCAGCTGTCAAGATGACAGCTAGACCTAACCTAACCTTAACAAATAATGCATGTTTCTGTTATGGTGTGTTTTATACATTACTTTCCTTGCATTGATTGAAAATACACAAGTTCCTACGATAGTCACACTTAAAAGAAGAAAACAACAGACTTATCATTTGGCGTTTACGTAAAAGGTACAAAAAAAAAAGGTTGTAGGTTGTAGGTTCCTACTAGTTACTTAGGTAGGTAGGTACCTAGTACCCAGATCTGACAGCTATTCAATAATTTTCATTTGATCACATTCCTTGCTTGCTTGTGGGCTGCCAGGTGGCTAGCAGTCTGATGGTTAAAAGAATATCCAGATTTATCGACGCATTATCAATGATGTTTTCTTTTATAAACCATTGCATGATATTGATAAAACTTGATTAAAATTGCTTCAGCGTCTTAACCTGAACATGGTTTCGAATCACAGTCTTTGATGGTTCTTTATTACCTACTGCTCATTTTTATTTTTCAGGTTCCCTCTTATAAGTTTAATATCAAACCAATTGTATGCAGTAGGATCTCACTTTATTCTCTGTGTATTTTTTGTTCCAGAAAGCAAATGCAATGATGAACCAACCCTGGGATTCCAGCGACGCTGTTATTAAACAAGAACTAGGAGATTCTGAATACATCTCAGTGGAGCACAACATCACTACAGCAACATCCATCCAGCCGCTAGAAGACTACTTGATCGAGCAGAAACAAAACATCCACGCCGACACAAACTCCATTCATATTGAAATAAAATCTGAAGGACATGCATCATTCTCTTACAATGATATTGAGACTCAGAATAAACCAAGCCAATGCACAGATCTGCTGGAAGAGACTGACAAAGAAACCTCCAGCAGCAACCTTGACAAGGACAAGAGACTCCGTCCTTCAAAGAAGTGGTTTAATGGCAATCGTTGGGACCATACTTACTGTTTGCCTGCCAATCAGGAGAGTAACGGTTCTTTAAATGGTCGGTACAAATGTGACAAATGCAGTTATATGTGCTGTCGCACCGCTGACTTGGCCAAACACAAGAGCCAACTTCACTCAAAGCTTTATCAGTGTAAGAAGTGTGCATATTCATCTTTATACAGAGTGTCCTTTCTAAAACACAAAGTTAGATTACACTCGAGACTAAAAACCTATCAGTGTGAACAGTGCACTTCTACATTTGCGAACAAACTTTCATTTACAAGACATATGAAGACACATATGGAAATCAAACTTTATCAGTGTGAGAAGTGTCTTCGCTCTTGTTGGCTACTACATACTTGTAGTGCCTGAATTTTCAGATACCGTACACATAATGTTTGTACATAACTCTGTCATGACATTTGGAAATTATAAAAATTGTAAAACATTGACACAAATTTAGACTATAGGAGTCAAGAGTTAGGAAGTAACATCAGCCAGTCTGCTGATTAGTGGATTTCCATGGTCTCCGAGTGCTGCGTAGAACGACTCTCTCTGATTTTCCATGACTTCGTGGAGATAGGCAAATCCTATATCTTGGTGTATGCTCTTCGTCCGGGTGAACATCGGAGTGCGCAGGGCGATCTTGAGGGCCCTGTTCTGCACCCTCTGCAGCATTGTTCTCGCTCCCGCTGAAGTCCTCTCGTACCACACTGGTGAGGCGTACGTCAGTGTGGGCACGATGACGCTCTGGATAAGAAGCAGCTTGCTGGTGAGCGGCATGGATTTGCTTTTGAGCAGTGGGAACAGCGCCGCCGTCTTCCCGTTGGCCTTGCTGGCAATCTTCTCAGCGTGGGCCTTCCAGGAGAGCTTGGCATCCAGGGTGACACCCAGGTAAACATTGCTGGGAGACCAGGAGACATCTGTACCAGAGATGTTTATGGTAGGGGGTTGAAATTTCCGTCGCTTGGTGAAGAGTGTTGCCTCTGTCTTAGATGAATTTAGGGCTATACGGTTCTCTGTATACCAGTGGCTGAGTACGTCTAATGCTTTTTGCAGAGGCGGGCCAAGTTGATTAGATGCCATAGATTGGCAGATGACTGCGGCATCGTCAGCATAGAAAGCTACTTCGGTGTCCGGAATGTTAGTTGGGATGTCATTGGTGAAGATGTTGAAGAGGATGGGGCTAATGATAGATCCCTGAGGAACTCCAGCCAGAATAGGCCTCGCTGAAGAACAGGCACCGTTGATGTGTACGGTGAAGGATCTTTGATTTAAATAGGAGTGGATGATATTGATTAAGTACCTAGTTGGGGAATTGATATTTAATTAGTTTTTGTAGTAGGCCTTCATGCCAAACTCTATCAAATGCTTTAGCAACGTCCAGGAAAACTATACCAGTTCCTTTCAGCTTTTTAAATCCATCGTTTATCTTGTCAACCACACGTAGAAGCTGATGTGTTGTTGAATGCTTCTGTCGAAAGCCAAACTGCTCATTGATCAGCAGCTTTGTAGCGTTTGCGTGGCCTCTAATTCGAGCATGAAGGACCTTTTCAAAAAGCTTCGATAGTGATGAGAGGAGACTAATCGGCCGGTAATTTGCAGGGTCACGAAGATTCTTTCCCGCTTTCGGGAACACAATGACTTTGGCTACTTTCCATTGGGTGGGGAAGTGTTGAAGACGGAGACTGGCATTAAATATTTCAAGGATACGTTCACCGGCAGGTATAGGAAGTTCTTTAAGAATCGTGTTTGTGATCTCGTCAATACCAGGTGCCTTGCCATTTGCAAGTTCATTTAGATATATAATTACTTCGTCCATAGAGCAGAGAACGACTTCATCATCTTCAGCCTGCGCCTTGTGTATAGCAAGATGGGTTCTTACTTCAGCCTCGATATGTGCTGATGAATTAGTCGGCGGGTTTGGGGAAAACTGATTTTGAAGCGAATCTGCTAGAACTTCTGCCTTATCATGTGGGCTGCATGCAAGGTGTGTACTACCTTGAATGGGTGGATTTGGTTGTTTGCTTCTTGTCAGTCGTTTTGCCATGGACCAGAGTGGACGACTCCCTGGTTCTAGTGTGGCTACAGCATCTTCCCACCTCTCTCTCCTGTGGCGACGAATTAATTCCTTTACAGATCTGTCTAAGAGCTTATATTCTTCATGTAAATCAGGTGTTCTGAGCGCCTGCCATCTCCTACGTGCACGGTTTCGAGTGGCTATTGACAGTTTAATTCCACGTGGAAGATCAAATATTGTGCACCTTTTTGTATTACAAATGGGAACACTGATCGCTCTTGCTTCCATAATATTTTCCGTTAATTTATTTACTGCTAAATCTATATCCTGATGCGAATCAAGTGGTCCACTCTCCAACTTATTTGATAAATGCTCTCTGAACTTTTCCCAGTCTGCTTTTCTGTAATTGAATCGAATGATGGGATCAACGGTCTCGTATGAGTCCCCTACGCTCAAAAGTACAGGATTATGATCTGAAGACAATTCTAAAAGTGTTTCTAATTCAATGGAATGTCGCAGATTTTTCACCACCGCAATGTCAAGAACATCAGCTCTTCCTGTAGGGATATGAAGATGTGTCGCTTCTTGCGGTCCAGTCACAGTAAAGTCACTTATACGGGAGAGTGAAAGGAGAGTGCGGCCATTGGCGTTGACAACTCGCGAGTTCCAGGCTGTATGCTTAGCATTAAGGTCGCCACCGAGAATAGTCGGGTAATTCGAGTCCATTAATGCTTCTATATCTGCTGTGAGAAGCTTAGTTCGCGGAGGACAATACGTGGCTATAAGCCGTAGTGGACCCAGTTTAGTAAAAAGCAGGATAGCGGTAGCCTCTATTGATTTCGTTTCAGGTAAAACAATCTCGTAGTGACTTACTCGATTGTCAATGATGATTGCAGTCCCTCCTGCTCTCCTGTCTCCTGGACGATCAGTTCTATACACTGAGTGATTGGCAAGCTTAAGCTTGTCCTTAGGGTTAAGATGGGTCTCACAGACAAGGGCAGCCATTAAATTTCGTGATTCCATCAATAGAAGTAATTCGTCTTTACGAGAACTTATGCTATTAGCATTCCAAATGATTAGATTAATTGAATTAATCGCTGGCATTGCGATTTTGTACAGACAAAAGAAGAGTTGGCACAAAACTTGCCAGAGACGTAATGATGGGGTGAATGTTCATATTAACTATAAAAATTGCAATGCCGTTTATAAGGGCTATCCAATCAATAGTTGATTGTTGAGGTACTACCGGTTGTACGAGTTCAGGAAGAGCATTGGGTGGCCTCTCTGCTTCTTCTAAGGCAGTGGTGTTTGAGGACGAGGGTTGCTCTGGATTTATCTGAGTGTTCAAAACAGAAGCAAAAGTCCGTGGTTGCGCCAATGAGACTCGTGGCACGGGCGTGGGTTGCGTCTGAGTATTCCCTCGGTTATCATGCTGTGGAGAAGAGCCATCTTGCTGCTGTGGACGTCGGGCTCGAGTAGCATGACGAGTTGCTGCCTTGATGACATCACATCCTCGGTAGCAAGCGGCATGCTGCTGATTGCAGTTACAGCACTTTGCTGTTTCTGGTGACTCCTTACACTCCTTAACCTGATGCACACCTCCACATCGAACACATCGTGGCTGGCGATGACAAAATTTGGCCGTATGACCCACTCTTTGACAATTAAAACATTGTATGACATTAATCTTCTTGCTCCGTGGGGCCTCGGTGGAGACCACGCAGTAGAGGAGTCTCTTGATTTGGCTGAGGTCCACTGGAGCCTGACCACTCGTACTTACTAGCGTACATTCAAAAAGGGGCAAAAGACGTGTACTGTCTCCAGGCATCTTCATCTGCCGCACAGAGCGGACATTGAAGCCTTGCTGCTTCAGCTCCTCTTGAATGTCTTCTGTTTCAGCAGATTGTGGCAGACCTCTCAGAACAAAACGCTGTGATCTAGTGCGCTCAGTTGGAAACGTGTAGTACTCTATTCCCTCAGTCGAGTCTAGGGCGGAGGTAATTAGTTTGTACGAGGTAATATCTCTAATGATTACTCGAGAAACTTCGAGACCAGGTTTGATTATGAATGCCCCTTGTTCTGGACATACAGCGGAGAGCAACTCAACTAATGCCTTATGAGATTTCATATTTTGAATCACTATTGGTGGGATTTTATACTTCTTATCTGGCAAAGTCTCCGCCGTCATCGGGGTCGTGTCCATATCATTTGCACTTGCAAGCGGCTCAAATGAGTTCTGCGTACGCACAAGGTTGATCACTCTCTTGGATGATGGGCCTGAAGCATCTGACCCAGATGATCGTGTGCTGGGACGATCGTTACAATTACGACGCCTTTTATTTCCTGTCACCATCGTGAAACCATCGGGAACTATGTTCAAAGACATCTCATTGGTTGCAGACTCAACTTGCATTAGCTCCGTGTCCGATTCATCACTAGACGAAAAATCATTTATAGAAGCTCCTATGGGTTGACTAGAAATGTTTATGACATTGTCTACAGCTGAAGGGGCATCTAGCCGGTTTACTTCATCACTCCAAACTTTATATATTCCACTCATTGCTCACATTACTTCAAGTCCAAATGAGCTACAAGCGTCTCTTGGTAGGTTTCGTAGACCTAGTATATAAAACTATTTTCTAATACTTTAAACAGATTCTGACGCGGAAAAATGGTTTGAATGGCTCCCAAAATATCTAATATCACCATTCAACACAACAAACTTGCAAAACTAGCGATTAATCCACAAATATAAGCGAAAATACTGAGAATAATTCACAGAACTAACTTTCATTTATGAAGAAACAAATGAACAGTGTGAGAAGTGTACATATTCATCTTTATACAGATGGCTCTTTTTAAAACACATAGATAGATGGCACTCGAAACTGAAAACCTATAAGTGTGACAAATGCATTTGTATTTTTGCGAACCACCTTTCACTTACAAGACATAGGAAGACACATATGGAAATCAAACTTTATCAGTGTGAGAAGTGTACATATTCATCTTTATTAAGAGGGCCGTTTTTAAAACACATAGATAGAGTACACGCGAAACTGAAAACCTATAAGTGTGACAAATGCATTTCTACATTTGCGAACCAACATTCACTTACAAGACACATGAAGACACATATCAAACTTTATCAGTGTGAGAAGTGTACGTCTTCATTTGCGAACCATTATTCCCTTACATGCCACATGAAATTACATCCTAAACCTCACCAGTGTGGCAAGTGTACCTCTTCATATGTGCAGAAAGGGGCCCTTAAAAGACACATCGATATAGTACACTTGAAACTCAAATCCTATGTTTGCAACAAGTGTACGTTTGTATGTGGGTACAAGAGTTACCTCACAAGACACATGAAGATACACTTGGAAAAGCCCTACTTTTGCGACGAGTGTGCCTACTCATGTGCGAGCGACAGTCACCTTACAAGACACAAGAAATTTCACTCGGAACTCAAGCCCTATAAGTGCGATGAGTGCATCTATTCATCTGGGGGCAAAAGATTCCTTACCAAACACAAGAAGATACATCAGTAAGTATATCAGAAATAACGTTTACCATGGATCAATGCCTCTATTGCGTTGACAACCAATAATCTCATGCATTCATGCGCGCTGGTCCATGTCACGAACTGTCACTACATACACATACACATTTTAACTCACAGTGTCACTTTTATAAAATCATATTATTCTTGATTTTCCAGAAAGCAAGTCAAGGAAAAGTCTAAAGACTTGGCGTGGCTGAAATGCACTCAATGTGACTTTAGAACGCGCCACAGTGGCTCTCTTGTAATCCATCTTCGCCAACATTCTGGAGAGCTGCCATATTCATGCGACATCTGCGAGTTCACGTGTAAAGGTGGCGGCGCGCTTACCGTGCACAAGAAGTTGCACTCGGGACTCGAGCCCTTTCAGTGCGACGAGTGTGCGTACTCATGTATGAGAAGAATGTCCCTTGTGAGACACAAAAATGGACATATAATTAGTTCTCAAAATCAGAAGTAACGTTTAAAACGGACCAATGTTCCTTTATAGCGTTGACGCATTGTCAATAATCTCAATGCGCGCTGGTCCATGTCACGAACTGTCACTACATAACTTGGCCCATTAGGCAGGTCGTTTTGAAATGGTGTCGGGCATTATACCCATTTGTATTTGACTCTTATGTTTAATTGAATAGTTTCTTCATTTATTATTTTGAATAACATTGTTACAATGTTTGCTTGTCATCAAACCAAATTTTGCTATTTTGGTTCATTTGCGTAGGTTCTACGTATTATATTTTTTTTCCTGAGAACAGGGAAAGATAATCATTTTTTCAGCTAGAAACTTTTTAAAAGTACTTATTTATATATTAAAATCAATACATTTTGCTAATAGTATCATGTTACTCTTGAGCTCTCATTTTCAATGTCGAAGGTCTTAGAATTATTGAAGCATCTTATTATTGGGTATATTTTTATTTGTCAAGTCGATGGATGTATCACAATAATAGATTCTATTAAATTAATATTTTTTTATTTTCATATTTTCATAGAATCTATTATTGTGATACATCCATCCCATGGCAGTAAACTATAGTACTACATATTCTTCAAGATTGGGCTCCACTTATCAATAAACTTAAAGTACCTAAATTATATTTCACTTTTTATGTTGACTCATAATTCGATTCTAAACAGTGATTCACACACACTTGGATTTTTATACAGGACAAAATCATTTCTGTTCATATGGTAGTCTCCCTGCTCCTTTTGATGTTAAATTTGGGCACGTTGAGCAAACTCTAGCAACGGCCCACCTTTTAGTTCTCGATCCTTTTGGGCACTGAGGTGCTCGACAGTCTTCACAAGTTCACGTTACTTTAAAAATCAAAATATATTTGCCGCATTGTTATTTATTGCTTTTGAAGGTAGCGGTAGTAGAGAAGTTTATTGTTTGTAGCAGTTCAGCTGGGTATGTAAAAGGTATAGCCTATATATATTTGTATACTATCATTTTATACACGATGCGCAATTTTTTTTTTTATTTTTAAAAGTATTGACTTGGTTGATTTTTTGTTATCATTACTTTTTTTTTAGTTTAATGTAAAATACACATCAAAAAGATTTCATTCACTTGAGTTCAGTCATTTATTTCGTACTGCATGAAGCAATTTAGTGTAATAACAATTATTTTAATGTACCTATAGTTTCCAAACAAGAGAAATTCTTGGTATATTAAAATAAAGTACTGACGTAACTAAACCCACATCAGTTTCTTTATTTACACGCACGAAGACAATGACTCTAATTCGTGTACAAACGGTGACACTACGGTCTGCAAAATGCATTTGAATTTTCAAAATAATCTTGCAAAAATCTTGAAATGTTTTGAACTTGACAATTAAGAAAATTGCAAAAAAAAATGAATTTTGTTTAGTCCCAATGTTGTGTAATTTTCCTACATTTCAAAAGATTCAGAGGATCGAAACTACTGTAATTTTCCAGTAAATTTTATACTTTTATCATGGATGAATACTTTTATGCTTGACCAATTTTAAAATTATGTGAAAATCATTCCATTGTTTGAATTTTTCGCGCATCGAACTGTTAGTTACTTCGCTTGCCACTGAAGGTTGCATAGCGCCATGAGTTAATCAATCAGCTGACTGCTGTCACTGTCAAGTAGTGTTGTTTATAACCTAACCTTTTCAGTCCCAAAGTTTTTATTTATAAATATTTGAACTTCATTCTCATTTGTATACGCATCAAAAGTGCCCATTTCAATGTAAATGAAGTGTATAGTTATGTTTGCTCAAGAACCTATGATTTTGACAAGTCAAAAAAGCAATCAACACCCAAATCACTTGGCTGTTACCAAAGCTGTTACAAAGGTAAGATGTCTGACAGAGTAAAAAAATTACTTATTGCTCACTTTTGTTGCATTTGGACTAGAAAAATAGAATGTTTTCACTACTTATTCTACAACACAACCTTTTGTAAAATTATTGTAAGCCTTTGCAATCGTTGCGCGGACAAAGGGAAATCTTGCATTGTCTGCTGCAAACTCTCAAGTGGCATCAGCGTACAATAATTTTATCCATTCTTGTGTACCTACCTGCTGATAGTGATGGGAAAATTCCCGGAATTTATTTTTTGGGGAATATTCCCAGGGAAAATTCCCGGGAATATTCCCGAAGGCAGGGAATATTGGGAATTTATTAATTTTACAAAATGTATGCTTAATCAGAATAAATAGGAAAATAGTTCAACAAAAGTACTTATTGATAGGTAGTTGATTTGTTATTCATGATTCACAGTTCAAGCGCAGTTGCAGAAAAAAATCAGATATCGAATTTTGGAAGCGTTTGACAATAATTTTTAAGCTTTGGGTTAAATTTAGTTCACTTGCACTGCAGTTCACACTGGTGCACTGAAATGACTGCACTAAAATATTTTAAAAGTACAAATCGCGCATTATGCGAGTCAAAATAAGCTCATATTTCTTTCGATTGTGAAAATTATAAAGTTTAGTTTAAATAAAAATGGCAGCGATGCCAAAAATAATCAAAAAATTAAATCGTCATTTTTAAACTTAAAAATCTGGACTTCTCGGTAAGAAATTTCTACAATACAGCAAACGGGTAGATTAGGTACCGAAATATTTCTAACTACATAATTTCACAAGCCCCTAAAATCAAATCGGAGAACCAGTAATGGGACAGCGAATCTCTTACGGATTCTAACCCTATCCTGTTATCCTGTGTAACTTGAGTGTTATTATGCCACATTTGAATCTATACATAAGAATCCAAGTACTGGTACCTAAGGTTCTTTTAAATAAAAAATTCCCAACTTTCGGGAATTTATATTTTCCTTGGGAAAGTTCCCGGGAATATTCCCATGTGCGGGAATATTCCCACGGGAAAATTCCCGGCTACCCATCACTACCTGCTGATAATATACTCTCCCCTTTGTAAATTAACAACATGTCGCATTACTTGTTGCAATCCATTACAAGAATTCCCCGAGCGATTCAAGATTTAATATGTACATACATCAATGGTACACTCTCGCATTTTGGAACCTCAGCATTGCTAATGCCACTTCATTCCTTTTTAAACTGCCTGCAATTGACTTCCTATCTTCTTCTGTAAAATCGCATGCCAGATCTTTTCAAAATCTACGTTGCACTTCTGTGTCAGCACGAAGACGTCATACTACTGTGATGGCGTCAGCCTTTACTACATTACATTTCTAACAGAGTGAGCTTAGTGCTAGTCGCATTGCCTGAATGTGAATGTGATAAAGAATAGGGTAAGGATGGATGGTGGGAAAGAGGGGTTGTGGTTAGTGTTGGTACCTGAAAATTTTCAAAGTAAAAATTTTCATGAAAATATTCATTTCATGAAAATTTTCAAGACCTGTTGAAGACAGGTGTTGAGAAATACGTTTAAAAATGTTGGTGCACCTACCAGAAAAATAAAAAAAAAATACAAAAATAAATTTAAATTCCTCAGGATTTAAAACATTAAAAATTTTCATGAAACATTTCATGAAAATTTTAAGGAAATTTCATGTGCACCTACCAGAAAAAAAATTAAATTCCTCAGGATTCAAAACATTGAAAATTTTCATGAAACATTTCATGAAAATTTTCAAAAAAAAATGTTTCATGAAAAATCCCAACACTAGTCGTGGTATTAGTGTTTAATGTTGCACTTTTCTGCAACATTGTCGAGGTTGTCTTGTGCAGTTACATATTAATCACTCAAACCTCAACACACAATAATAATATATATAAAATAATAATGGGAAACAGTTAATTAACTCTTTTTAATATCTTTACTTCACTTCACACACATCCCAAAACTCTTACAACCATACAACTTTACCCAACACTTTTAAATTTGCAGTTCATATACTAAGTAGTCTATGGTAGAAGATTATGAATGATTATGATGATGATTAGGAGATGCTGGTAGAGAGTAGGTTAGAATGGTAGGTGGGAAGGAGGTGATCGTGGCCTATTAGTAGGATACCTTCCCAGCATGTGCCTTTTGACTGAGGGAATATGACAAAAAAACTTCAGTGAGGAAGGACGTTTATATGTTTAGTCATGTGGTACCACTTAAGAAATTAGAATTTTAAAATGTGGCAAGAGATAACCCTAAGTTTGTCTTTTTCCAATCATGATTAAAATGCTCGGAATGGGCTTCCACGCTGCCACTTGCTCTCACTACGCAGTGCTAGGGAGAATTATTCCTTTTTCCTTCCATGCATGCGTCTGTACAAAATGACAGATAGATGACAGATCACTTTAAACTTCTTGCATTTGAAATATAATGCCAAACTGTTGTGTTCGGAGTGAAGGTAATTGTTTTGTAAAAACAATTATACTAGGAAAACGCTCTGTGTAACGCGTTGATGAGCGAGCACGGATACACGCAACACCTCGAACCGAAATTATGTCTATCGAATGTAATTAAAAGCCAACAATTCTTTAGTTTCATCACACACTCCTTTTTTTAGAATATTCTCACACTTGTAACACAAATCGGAGCAACAATGACTAATTCCTTTAAAAAATATATGCCATTTCCGATTTGGTTACTAAGAAAACATGCGTTTGGTACTAAATAATGCTTAAAATGATATTCCATGAGGAATAGCAAAATCTCGTTCCAATCTGTCCAGCCGTTTTCGAGAAATTGCATCACTTTCGGTTAGCAAAATGGCGGCTGAAATCACTGCCACCAAGAATGTATTTATATAAATGTTTTGTATCATTATAAGCCTTCTGAATATATAGTTATTATAGTAAGAGGTGATTTTAAAGTCTGATTTTTCATCTTTATGACGTCATTTCCGGTTTCGGTTATGGTTAATGTATATTTAAACTATTGATATTTCATATAGATAACGGTCTGAATCGATTAGCACAAATATCGTTCCGATCGGTCAAGCCGTTTTTTAGATATGACGTAACTTCCGGTTTCAAAATGGCGGCACACAAAATTTATGACGGCAAGGTATCATCAAGCAGATAAGCTGTATATGTGGTGAAAATTTCGAGTCAATCGACCCAGCCGTTTATGCTGTGGCGCAGACCGCGGAATTTATTGGAAGATGAATAATAAATAATAATAATCATCATTTTTATCTGAAATCAGTACAATTTCACGATTTTCAAGGTCCTCCAGCTCGCAAACGGCATAACGAATTATTGCCAAACTTGGAATATATGGTAGGGTGGGCTAGCTCCAAATTAAAATATTTCGCAGCAATGTGAGATTTCCCATTTTTAAGATCCAGTAGGCCAAAAATGCCACTTTGATGCTTACAGTAAAAGTGGGTTGCTTCAGCCTTTTAACGGTATGTTGTATGAGAGTGTGCGCGCCGTACGACTTGGCTGGCGTGGAGTGACCGCTCCACTAGATTTAGTCCTAATAGTTTCAATGTTTGGATGGGAATTTACCCGTTCACGAGCTTCCATCACTAGTCACGGAACACTCCCAGCAAACACTGGGACATGGCGGGGACGTCCCCGCCACGTCCCAGGGACGTCCCAGAGAGGTCCCCGCCATGTCCCAAAGAAATCGTGTTACTGGTGCCCTCTGTTAGAGAACTAAGCAACTAAATAACAGCCTTTGGCTGTTACATGCCTTGGACAACAAAATAAAATTGTAATAAATAATTGATTTCTCAGTCAGTTTTGATCGGATTTCAATTCTGTGAACGAAATTACAGAGACAATTACAATTATGATTAGTACACCAATACAAATTATTTTACCCCAACATGATTTGAACACACGATCTTGTGATTAGAAGCGGGCTAACCACGGGACTCGCCCACGGGACCCCGGCGCGAAGTGAGAAAGAGGTCGCTAAATAGACATGCTTTGAGTAGATTTTTGAAACATTGAAACGGATAAAAGAAATCTGTTTAAATGTATCTATTGAGATTTCTGGCATAGTTTATGATACTAATCAACATCTTAATTACTGTTACCTTATTTAATAATTACTAAAGTAAATTGATTTTAGATACAAAAAGCTATAGTACCTCGGTGTCGTTATCGAAAAGAGATGATAATTCTACAAAAACGGAAATATTTACATGTTCATTTTAAAGACATTTGATTCAATTACTTTATTCAAATCGGCTTGCTGCAAACGGAATCTAAAACTTGATAAGTCACAAGTTCAACACATTTTCTGAAGCATAAAAAGAGCTCCCAAAAGGGACCTCCCTGGGACATGGCGGGGACGTCCCAAAAGGGATATCCCAAATGGGACCTCCCAGGGACATGGCGGGGAGGTCCCAAAAGGGAGAACTTTCAAAAAAAAGATCTCCCAAATGGGACCTCCCTGGGACATGGCGGGGACGTCCCAAAAGGGATATCCCAAATGGGACCTCCCAGGGACATGGCGGGGAGGTCCCAAAAGGGAGAACTTTAAAAAAAAAGATCTCCCAAATGGGACCTCCCTGGGACATGGCGGGGACGTACCAAAAGGGATATCCCAAATGGGACCTCCCAGGGACATGGCGGGGAGGTCCCAAAAGGGAGAACTTTAAAAAAAAAGATCTCCCAAATGGGACGTCCCAAAAGGGATATCCCAAATGGGACCTCCCTGGGACATGGCAGGGAGGTCCCAAAAGGGATATTCCTTTTGGGATTTTGGGGACATGGCAGGAACGTCCCTGCCATGTCCCGTGTTTGCTGGGCTGAGATTAAAAGGAGGGGTTAACAACTCGACATTTTAGTGTACACATGATTTTTTAATTGTACTTGTATTTTAATGATTTTTAATGCTTTTTAGTTTTTTTTATGATATTTTGATTTTTGTAATTAATTGTATATTATATTATTTTATCAAATGTTCTTTTAATATTATAAGTAGGTATTTAACTTAATTTTTGTGTTTTTTTGAGTGATTTTTTAATTTTTTATTATTATTTATAATTTTTATGTGATTTTGAGTTTTTAATGTAATTTTGAATGCTTTAAATATTTATTTAGGTAAATAAATAATAAATGAATAAATGAATTCACGAAGGCCGTGAACTTATTGTAAAGGGAGATAAGATCGTCCGATTTAAAAATTAATTTTACTGTGAAATAGGAATGTGTTTGGCTGAAAAGTGAAGGTATTGAGTGGAGACGTGCTGGAAGGTCATAAAAAGCAAAATGGTTCGTAAATAATACGTAGAATATTGATAAATATCGAGATTTAAGTTTGGTTTTGCTGTGGTTCGGGATTGGAAAAAGGAAGAGAGATTTGTCACGGTGACATGGGGTAAAATTTCACTGCGGGTCAAAAACTACATTTAACTTTTTAAACCAAGGTGTTTAAAGTGAAAAAAAAAATTGTTGATGCATTTGAGATCCAAGATGAAGAGGAGTGTAAATGAAGGTGAGGTCAGCTTGGTTGAAAGACTCATGATGGAGGTACGGGAATTGAAGGAAGAAATATCCGATATGAAGATAAAACAGGAAATAGTACATGAAGAGTGGAAGAAAGAAGTTGCTGGTATTAAACAAATACATGAACAAGCAGATAATGACTCAATTGACATGTTTGCTAAAAGAATGGTTTGGGAAAGTGAATGCAAAGAAGAGTTGAAAAGAATAAAGAAAAGTGTATTGGATAGAAATGTATGGGAAGAGAAAATGGTGAAGAGAAGTATATGGTATGTAAACGAATTGATTAGGTTAGAAGAGGAGAGACGGACTGATAGATTAGATAATATTCAGGAAAGAGATCGAGAGTGCCAAGAACAAATGGGGGAGAGAGCAAAGTTTGTTGGCAAGTGGCAAGATATTACAAATAGGTTAGAACAGTTAATGAATACAGTCAATGATAATCATAAAAAACATTATGTGGAGATGGCAGAGATCTTGACAACAGGCGGAAGCAGTGAAACGAGTATTCAATTGAACGTGCATAAAGAAAACCAACCACAAAGCAATGTTCAAGAAGTAAGTTCGTCGTGTGAATCATTGCATAAGCAAGATAAACATCAGCAAGAACAGCGACAGAAACAGAAGAAAGTGCAGAAAAGGAAAGCAGAACAAGAGAACAAAAATGAAGAAGAAAATAACATGATGATTGAGAACGATACTCAGGAAAAAGATGATCAAGATTATGAAGAGAAGTCCGAGAAGAGTTATTTGAAGAGGAGTGATGATAATCAAAAGTCGTTTGAAGAGAATAGAACATTGGAAGATACAATTTTATTGATGGGAGATGTGAGTGGCAGTGAAGCCTGGGTTTTCGCGTTGGGTGAGGGATGTCATGTGAGAAGGGAGCCTGGAATAAAAATCAGGGAAATTACTGCAAGAATTGAAGATGGATGTTATGCAAAACAGAGTGGGCTGAAGAAAGTAATTTTTCAAGTGGGAAATAGGGAAGTTTGGAATCGGTTGGATAAAGACGAGATAATGAAAGATTTTGAGGATTTGATGCAAGTCTCTACAACCTTTTTTGGTCCAAAGATAAAAATAGGTATTGTGGGTTTACTAAGTAATTACTCAGTAACTTTGAATGAAGGGTTGAAGAAGATGGCGAAAGAGAAAGAGGTGGAATATATTGAATTGGAATACACACCAGGATTCTTGATGGATAGAAGGAAGTGGGCCCGAGAAGTTGGAAGAAAATTGAAAATGAGGGTTGAGGAGAAGGTTGTTATTAACAAGAAGAATGTTTGGACTCAGTCGAAGCGGGGTTTTCGGACAAGTTGGGTTTCAAGGATAATATTATAGGAAGGAGAATGATGAAGTATGTGAAGAAAAGCAAGACTAATAGGGAAGGTGGAGGTTACAGATATAGAAGAAGAGAAGTTATAAGGATGGGAACAATAAATATTGTCACGTTAAATGGGAAAATAGAAGAAGTGATTGATGAAATGAAAGAGAGAAAGATGCATGTGTTGGGTTTGAGTGAAACAAAATGGAGAGGAGAAGGGTATAAAGAATTGAGAGATGGTTATTGTATATATTGGTGTGGTGATAAAGAATGTAAATTTGGAGTTGCAATTATACTGTGTCAAGAAATGAAAAGCAAGGTTGTGCAAGTAGAGTACATCAATGAGAGGTTAATTAAATTGAAATTGTTTTTCGAAGAAATGTTAGTAGAAATTTTACAAGTTTATGCACCTCAAGTTGGAAGGAAAATGGCTGAAAAAGAAACTTTTCTTGAGCTTGTAGAAGAAAATATATTTATTGAAAGTACATTTGTAATGGGTGACTTAAATGCAAAGGTTGGAAGAGAAAGAAGAGGATTTGAAAAGGTTTTGGGAAAAAATGGATATGGATCCAGGAATAAGGAAGGAGAAAATTTGTTAGAAGTTTGTGCAAGAAATGGATTGGTGATTGGAAATAGTATGTTTGAGAAGAATGAAAAGAATATGATCACGAGGTATGGTTGGGATGGGAGATCGAAATCGGTAATTGATTATATAATATACAGTGACGCACTTAGAAAAATGGTATTGGATGTAAAGGTTGTACCGCATGTGGCGTTTGATGGTGATCATCGACTATTAATAGCGGATATACGAATGCCAAGAAAATGTGTTGAAAGAAGAAAAGCGAAGAGAAGAAGAAAATTGAAGGTATGGAGATTGCAGAATGATGAAATAAGAAAAAAATTTAAAATGGCAATAGAAGAAAATATGCCAGTTGGGGATCTTAATTTAGTAGAAGAGGAATGGATGAGTTTTAAAAATGCTATATTGACTATTACAGAAAATATATGCGGGAGGACAAAGGGATTGAGAAGAAGAAAGGAAACACCGTGGTGGACAAATGCAATTAAGTGTGCAGTAAGAAAGAAAAGAAAAGCATGGGTTAAAAAAGAAGAGTGCAGAACAATATTGAATATAAATAAATATCAAAGGATGAAGAGATATGTTCACTTTTTGGTTTCAGAAGAAAAATCGAAGACAATGAACGCATTTGTTGAATGTCTAGAGAGGGACTTTGAGGCAAACAAAAAGATGTTATATTCTGTAGTAAAATGTAAGAGGCAAGATAATAGAACAACTAATTATATGGTAAATGAAAGGGGATGCCTTACAAATGATGTGGAGGAAATACAAGATATGTGGAAGCACTACTTTTCAAAGTTATTGAATGATGACAAAGGTGGTACTGAAGACAAGGAAATAAGTGAAGAGTGCGATAAATTGAATTGTCAAGATGATATGGTAATGTTTGGGGAAGTTGAGGTGGCAGTAAAAGGGATGAAAAATGGAAGATCGCCGGGAGTGGATGAGATAAGTGTGGAAATGATAAAGGCAGGTGGTAAAGCTGGATTGGAGTGGTTTTACAGAGTTGTGGCATCGGCATGGATTCAAAAAACTGTACCAAGGGATTGGAGGAGAGGTGTTATTGTACCATTGTTTAAGAAAGGGGATCGCAAGAAATGTAGCAACTATAGAGGGATAACACTCATGAGCCAAGGAGCGAAGATATACGAACGAATTATAGAGAAGAGGATACGAAGTGTAGTTGAAGAGGATTTGAAAGATGAACAATATGGATTTAGAAGAAACAGATCTACGATAGACCTTATATTCGCTATAAGGACCATTATGGAGAGAAATTGGGAGATGGGAAAGGAA
Organism: Leuctra nigra; assembly: GCA_934045905.1. Taxonomy (NCBI): domain Eukaryota; kingdom Metazoa; phylum Arthropoda; class Insecta; order Plecoptera; family Leuctridae; genus Leuctra; species Leuctra nigra. The sequence goes on from OW203773.1 coordinate 10,459,941, forward strand.
ATATGGTTAGTGTTTCTGGATATTGAAAAAGCGTATGATCATTTGCCAAGGGATAGGGTGTGGGAGAGTTTAGAAAAGAGTGAAATAGACAAGAAGTTGATTGAAAGAGTACAGAGTTTGTATGTTGGATGTGAGAGTTGTGTGGAAACAGTGGGAGGAAGAACGGGCTGGTTTAGTGTGAGATCAGGAGTAAGGCAAGGCAGTGTGTTGTCACCTTTGCTGTTCATTATGGTAATGGATGATATAATTCGGGAGGTGGAAAGGAATGAAGATCTAGATTCGCAAACTGGGGTATATGCGGATGATGTTGTAATTTGGGGAGAGACTGAAGAGTTGGTACAGAAGAAAGTGGATGTGTGGAACGAAGTGATAAAAAGATATGGAATGAAGATTAGTAGTGAGAAGAGTGAATATTTGGTTTTGGAGAAGAAGAAAAATGGGCTTGTAAGAAATGGTTTGAAATTGGATGGAAAAGATATTAAACAAGTAGAAGATTTTAGTTATCTAGGAAGTTTGGTTACAAAAGACGGAAAGTGTTCGAAAGAAGTTAAAAGAAGAATACAGAAAGCAGACGGGTTTTATCAAAAAGTTAGAAAATTAGTATGGAATAGGGATTTACCACTTAAATTTAAATTAGTATTATACAAGCAATATTTTTTACCGATATTATGTTATGGGGCGGTGACGTGGAATTTGGGATGGAAGGAGGAGAGTATGGTACAAGCAGAAGAGATGAAGTTCGTGAGAGGAATGGCAAATATATCGATGAAGGAACATGTAAGAAGTATGGTGATAAGGAAGAAGATGGGTGTGGAGAGTGTTGGGTTCAAAATTGGGCGAGAAAGACTGAGGTGGTTTGGTAAACTTAAGAGAATGAAAGACAGTAGAAGAGCCAAAAGTGAATTTGGAAAGTATGTGGAAGGTAAAAGAAAAGTTGGGAGGCCAAGAGATAGATGGATTGAACAGGTGAAAAGAGATGTTGAGGAACGAGGTGAAAGATGGGAAGAAGTTGAAAGGAAACATTTGTGGGAAAATCAAGAATTATGGGAACAAATAGTTACTAAAGTGGAGGTAGTAGAGGAGGATGAGGATGAAGAAGAAAAAGACGGAGGAGAAGAAGAAGAAGAAGAATAAGGAGAAGAAGAACAAGAAGAAAAAAGGATGGAGGGGAGGAGGATGAGAAGGAAGACAAATGTGACAGGCCTGGCTAGCCGGCATTACTAAATGTATTTAGCCTATAAGAAATTTTTACTCTACCTAGTGTGGAATTAAGTGTTTATAAATGTAAATAAATATGTGATAATAAAAAAAAAATGTAGGTAGGTACTCTTGATTTTTTGATTTTTTGATTTTTTTAAATATATTATTTTTTAAATTTTTGTTTTCAAAGTGTACACTGTTTTTTTTTTAATTGTTCACCCCTCGGATCAAAACAATGTTCATTTCTCGTTAAGATACAAATTAGGTCTGTTCGATTGCCTACCCTGAAGTTGAACAGAGTATGTATTTTTATTCTTGCAGATATTGAGTGAAACGATGAAGATTGAACTCTAGGCTTCCAGCGGCATCGCTATGTCAGAACCATGAAGATGAAGATCATGAATACATCAGTTGTGAACACAACAATCTCACAGACACTTCCATCTGAGCAATAGAAGACTTGATCGAGCAGAAACCAAACATCCACGCCGACACAAACTCCATTCATATTTGAAATAAAATCTCAAGGACATGCATCATTCTCTTACAATGATATTGATACTCAGAATAAACCACGCCAATGCACAGATCTGCTGAAAAATACTCACCTTCAGGCACAACCTTGCTATTGAACCACATGGGCCGCCATTCCACAAAAATGATGCATAATTGCAGTGAGTGTGGCTATCAGACGACCTTGACATTTAACTTCAAAATTCACATGCGCACTCATTCCGGAGAGCGGCCATATGCTTGCAACATCTGTGAATACACGTGCGGAAGTAGCAGCACGCTTGTCCAACACAGGAAGAGACACTCGGGTATGAAGAACTTCCTGTGCGACATTTGTAACTATACCTGTGTTGTTCGTAGTGACTTGACTAAGCATAAGAAGAAACATTCGATGGAGAAGAGTTATAAGTGTGATAAATGTCCCTATTCATGTGTGAACAATAAGTACCTTACAAAACACAAGAAAATACACTTGGAAATTAAACCCTATCGGTGTGACAAGTGTCAATATACGTGTTCGGACGTCAGTAACCTTAAAAGACACAAGGAGAAGCATCTGTAAGTATTTGAAATTAGTGACCTAACGTTTATTCCGGATCAATGGTCCCGTACTGCAGTACAAATCGTATAGCACATAAGTGTAATTTTTTTGGAATTTTGTAGTAGGTAAATATCGTTGGAATCTAACATAATTTCCTAATAATGATCTATCTGCTCAACAGCCAGCGTCCATCATTACATGTAAATGTTATTTCTATCTCAGCTAAATGGGAAGCACCGTGCATACAGTTTTTTCTTTTTTTTCTCAGCCATTTGGTCACATCTTTTTTGAATTTAATGTATAAATGTTGTCAAACATTTCATGTCAAACATGTAATATGTCAAACATGTTACATTTAATTTGCAAATCTGCCAAAGGAAGCGCCAAATGAATGAGATTAGTTAAAGTTTTCAAACAAGAAATGTAATATAATATTTTTTTGTGAATTTTCTCTTGTATTTGTAACTGATGAAATTGTTACTTTTCTCCCTGCAGTAAGCCAACACCGCCCAAAGCTGCTGCACTCTCCTGTGAGTCTGGTCCGATTGGAGGTTTAAACTCAACAACTACGGACATGCAGGTCAGTTTAGTTCAAACAAGTAATTTCAAAGAGAGCTTAGGACTCGACAAGTCCAAACGTCGGTCGGTCGCAGCGCTCAGGCAAGTTGTTACTAACACATGCATATGTCGCAGGCAGTTTACCTCAAAAACATTGAAGAGGTACAAACTACTTTTACCACATGTCGTTTTGAGCCTACAGGATCTTAAAAATTAAAAATCTCCCAATTTTGTAAAACATCTTAGTAAGAGCTATGATGGCCCATTCTACTTCATATTCCAAACTTGTCCACAATAGATTATTATTGATTAATTTAGCGTATATCACATAGCCGAGGCTCCACTAGTGAGAATATAATACAGAAGGGGGGAGAGGAAACCCGGTACCGGCATGTAGCCTACTCCTGACGAAAGAAACCAAGGGGGGCAACGGCTTATCGTCCCATCCGAAGGACGGTGTGACATTTACAGCACGGGCCTTAAAAACCCGCGCCGTCGAGACACTGTTAACAGGTGGAGGGAGGTCGTCACACTAACCCCCAAAAAGTCCAGTCCCTCTGGCCCAACGACAGCAAATAGCAAGCCAGAGTTGAATAATAAACCTTCCAACTTGACCAAGCTCAATGTTGCTTAACCTCGGTGATCTGACGAGAACCGTGGTATCCAATACACCTGCCGTTTAGTAGAACATGGAGAATGCGTTTCCTTTCAAGCTGTATTTACAACGTTGTAACTCCCTTGAACAGTATGTTTTTAATTTGTAAAATGAATTTTATGATTTTCCTTTCTAGAGCACTTTATTTAACCTTGGTTCATCATCACACGACGGCGTGCTTTGATCTTAGATATCCACGAAAGAGTTTCGTATCACGAACAGATGTTATTCGCAATATATGTATTGTTGTTTCTACTTTCAGAACCCTGCAGTCTCAGAGGCTGTCGAGGGAATCTTGAATGTGCACGTCGAACACCCAATCGACGTGAATCCTGAAATTGACCCAATTCCTACTTCTGAAGGTCATAACGTCGTTCTACCAGAAGAGCCAACCATGGACATAGATCTTAACTCTGCAACCACCTCGGTGCATGTGAAACAAGAAGTAGATGATCCTTGCTCAGATCTGTCTTCTGTAGATACTGAGGTGAGTGTTAAGCGGTCGTCTCCACGGTACTCTTACGGCACTTTCTCTTCTGTGTTTTCTATGTGTGTATTTTGCCTACACTACCCAGGTCAAACCGTTAAACCAACCAATCTGAAATTGTACATACATACACGTAATCTAAGCGGTCTTTGGGATCGTTTTTGAACAGGATCCTGTGATTGGTTGATAAATAAAAATTGCCTGTTTCTCACACCGTATACAGTTTATGGTTATAAATTTCATAGAAGTCCATTGATGGGTTAAAATTTATAATAAGTTGAATACGTGGTTTTTAACATTTGAACTAGAACTATTGGACCGATGAACATTAACCTATGCATGGTTTTTGGAACTAAAATTTTACCAATTTTTGCCAATTTTCAGACTAATTTGTCGTAATTTTCAAAAGTTATTGTCATTTTAAGGACATTTTGTTAGATATAATCTTGAAATATTTTCAAATTTATGCAAATAAATACAATTACTTTATCACTGCTATCTTGATGCCTCAGTTCCAAGGCCTGTAGAGTAGAAACTTGCAAACACTTAGTATGAAATCGCATGCAGTACGAAGTACAGCTCATATTTGGAAACACATATTAAAATGGCGGCCTTGATGTAAGTAATATGACCACAGGCCCACAATGTTCACACATTACGAGTTTAAAATTGTAATTTTGTAGTAAATTTATATTTGAAATTGTATTGTTTAAGATGTCGAGTGAAACTGTGACGGACCAAGCTTGGTATTCGACATCCATTGACATCAAGTCAGAGCCCAATGATACTGAAGACTCCCTTGACATCAGCATTAAAAATGAAACTCTGAGTCCCAAAGATGTCAAGCACTCGTCAGGGAAGATGCATCAATGCACCGAATGTGACTTCAAATCAAAGCTTAAGTCCAGGCTCGTAGAGCACATACGCAAGCATACCGGTGAGCGTCCATACGCATGCGATGTCTGTTCGTTCAAGAGCGGAAATAAGTCAATTCTGAACAGGCACAAGCAAATTCATTCCAAGGAGAAAGGGTTCAAATGTGGCCAGTGTGCTTTTGCATCGCACTTCAAGGGTGATCTCGCAACTCACGTGCGTACTCATTCTGGAGAGCGACCATTTGCTTGTGACATTTGCAAGCACAGATGTTCCAGCAGTAATAATCTGACTAAACATAAGCTACGCCATTCGAAGGAGAAGAAGTTCCGATGCAGTCAATGTGACTTCAGTTCATATGAGAAATACAATCTTGTAAATCACACGCGCATCCATTCTGGAGAGCGGCCATACGCGTGTGATGTCTGCGAGTACAAGTGTAGCAATGTCAGCACTCTTGCCCAACACAAGAAGATACACTTGAAAGTGAAGCCATATCAGTGCGACCAGTGTTCTTTTTCATGTGCTCAAAACGGAAGCCTTAAAAGACATAAGAAAACACAACATAAGTAGTTGACATTATCAGAACTCTTTCACAATGCACCGCTAATTTGAACATTAAACTACAACGTACACAATAAGCCAATCACAGCGATTCAAATCGATTCACTCGGGACGACGTCTCCTACTCGGGTGCACGATTTCTATTGGTTGCTTTCAAGGTCGTCGGTAAAGTGATGTTAGGAGTGTGGTGACTTTTAATTTTGTGTTTAGCGGTTAGTTGTGAAAGTGAATGCTACCCAGTGATCCCGTAAAACAAACAGTATTAATAAGTGCAGCGATTATAAATTTCACTGCAACCTAGAGAATTAAGACGGCTGGGTAGTGAGTTGGACCTTGAAAAGTTTTTTAATCGATTTTTATCAATATCTTTTACCAATGTAATTGTTAATAAAATAAGGCTATGTACGAGTATTCAGAATAGTTCAATGAAAATAATTTCATAGCTTGGAATGGTTTATTAGATTTACTTTGTCCTACAGATGTTTAGTGCCCGAAAATTAGTAAAATTATGGCACTAAACATCAGTTTGACAAAATAAAACTAATAACTTATTCCAAACTATGAAGTAATTTTCATTGAACTGTTCTGAATACTCGTACAAAGCCCTATTTTGTTAACAATTACACTAGTAAAAGATATTGATAAAAATCGATTAAAAAAACTCTTTAAGGCCACGCTCACTACTCAGCCCTCTTAACAACAAAAGAAATGTTTTAGGGTGGTATTCGTTTTTTCCAGCCACCGGTCGGTTTGGAGCGGTTTCAGAGAGAAATACAAAATATAAATGTCCAAAATGTTGCAAACGATTATGATTGAATAGCATTGTGGATGAGCCGTAACGTATACCAACAATGCTCCTATATAGCGTTAACAACTTGTCAATAATCTCATGCATTAAGAGGCAAACGGAAGCGAACGGGAATCGCACGGTTTGTCAGAGCGTTTTTTGAAATTTTGTCTTCCCACTTAATAATTTTAAAAAATCAGATAGTAACGACCCATAACAGCCCAATAGACTAAATAATGCCGCACACTGGAGTTCATTGTGACCTCTGGTACGACCTCAAAGTGTTAAATACGATTATATTCGTTTATTTTATTAAAAATATCGTATTTAACACTTTGAGGTCGTACCTGAGGTCATAATGAAATCCAGTTTGCGGCATTATTTAGTCTATTAGGCTGTTATGGGTCGTTACTATCTGATTTTTTAAAATTATTAAGTGGGAAGACAAAATTTAAAAAAAACGCTCTGACGAACTGTGCGATTCCCGTTCGCTTCCGTTTGCCTCTTAATGCGGGTTGGTCCATGTCAAGAACTGTTTACGCATAGTTTCACTTTATTAAATCATCTCTGATTCATAATTTCACATGTGATTTTAGGGATCAAAGTGTAAAATATTACAAGTATCATTGAAATATTTCAAAATAAATAGACCATTTTAAATATTATCTCGGTGGCTCTGCTTTCTAAGAAAAATCATATGCAGTTAAATTTCCAGACACCTTAGTCCCTGTTTCAACAATAGGTTAAACAGGGACTAAGGGGTCTGGAAATAATACTACATATGATTTTTCTTAGAAAGCAGAGCCACAGAGATAATATTTAAAATGGTCTATTGAAATATTCAAATTTAAGTAAACTGTCATTTGAGTGAGTTGAGTCTTCAAACTCTGACATCTGCATTGGCCATGCGCACATCAGACTCCGAGAGAGAAGATGATGAATTACGGTCGGGGACATGGAAAGAGGAACCCTGTTTAACATGGCCAGGTATAGGCCGGCCCATGGTAGAGCGGGTTCATCTTTGCCTGTCACCGACCGTAGCAACGGAGATTGTAATTTCATCTTCGGAGTTGGAGGAATCAGACTTATGAAGAGCATGCTGTTAGGATTATGTCTGAATCCTATTCAGATTAGCTAATGATTCACATTCACATTTTGATTCAGGACAGCAAAAAATTACAATGTGAATTATTGGATGTAACCTATCGATTCATAATAAAAGACATGTTGTGAAAATAATACTATCTTAAGAATGAGTACTCATCTATGGGTAAATATACATGAATTTCCGCATACAGTCATAAGTATACCTAGCATTTCTTCCAAAATTTGCAGTTTTAATAAAAAATAGTAATATTTCACAAAATTTCAATATTTCATGAAATATTTCACGAAACTTTCAAAATAATATATTTCATGAAATTTTGGATCACTTTGTGATTTTGTTGTCATTAATAACGTATTGCTAGTTGCCACAGCCTTCTATTAGTGACGATCCTAGGGAGTCAAGAAAGAGTTCATCTGTGTAATCGGCTTGGCATACAATTTAATTTCCCTTCTTGAAGAAGATTTAAGATAAAGTTCGTTCACGTTAAGAATATTTCTGGCGTTTTAGTCGATCACGTCGTCATTGGTTGTTCACATAAACACTGCCCTGTCAATGGCAAGACTTTCTTCTTTGTATTATTGAAATTGTATAAATTATGTGAAATACACACTTTTTAATAGTAGAAAATATTAGAAAGCTTCCATAAAATTGATTTATCTTTATCTACAGTCGTCTTATACATATTTTTTTGATTATTGATATTTACATGTGTAGGTATAAAGAGTACACGGCCGCCATTACGTCTTGATATTCTAAACGTGAACTGTGTCATTAAAGAAGTTATAATATGTAATTAATAATCACTTGACTCAAAAGTTCGTTGCTGTGTTATTATTAAAGTTTTATTGAATAGTTTAAATCCAAATATTTCGATATGATAATACGAAACATTTCAAACTAAAAATGTATATATGCAAATTACAATGTAAAAATATGGCAACTGTGGTCCATATTTAAGTTTAACTCTCGTTAAAATTTCTGTAGTACACAATTATCAATGTTTCATATGAATTCGATTTCATTTATCTTTGTCGTGAACTTGTAATGAAAAAGAAATGGCCCTTCATCAGCTTAATTAGTTGTTGTAATGATACGTACGTATTGAACTATGTGCTTGTTAAAATACAAAAATACAAAGTTATTTTTTTGACAGTAGGTACCAATTTTGTTGAATAAGTTGTAATTTATGAAATAAAATTATCTTATCCTTATAAAATCAGAATTCAATCTCACTATAAAGTTCGTTCACGTTTAGAATAGCAAGCCCGTGTACTACTGTAGTCAAGCGAGCATTTGTAAACCTACACATGTAAATATCAATTATCATAGAATATGTACAAGACGACTGTCGATAAAGATAAATCAATTTTATTGAAGTTTTCTAATATTTTATACTATTAAAAAGTGTGTATTTCACATACCTACTTTATAAAATTTCAATAATACAAAGAAGAAAGTCTTGCCATTGACAGGGTACCTAGTGTTCATGTGGCCGACCAATGATCGACTTGCTATTCGAAACGTGAATGAACTTTAGCTAATGCATACTGTATTTGGATCCAAACGCCCAGTTTCCCTATCCTTTTAACATTGTGACGTAATCACCTGGGCGTGACCTTGAGCCGAATTTAGGGTGAGGTTCAAAACAGGAGCTGGTTGGGCGTTGACGTCACCATAGGATTTACGGGTTAAATCAAACTTGCCGCGGCAACAAACGAGCTGAAACCAGTACCCATAATGCCCAAGCTCAAGAGGTCGGGCGTTGTGATTACTCTATTTTCATTCATTCGACCACGATTCGACTCAAGGTCACGCCCAGGTGTTACGTCACAATGTTAAAAGGATAGGGAAACTGGGCGACCTGATCATAAATCGGTATGCACCCCTAATACAGGCATCCACATTCATTTTTGAAATGTGAATTGAATGATGCACTAATTAATCAATGCTGATAAGATTTTTTTATCAATGAAATAGCATTGAAGCAATTACATCCAATGTTTGAATTTTCTCGTGTTTTAAGGTTGAGGGAGCCCCTCAGAGATCGGGCGAAACTATTTGTGTCTAACATTTAATTGCAATTAATCCCGAAGTCACAGAGAAATGCACAATATGTTAAACCCGAGATACAATGGTTAGAGTAACTCAAAGAAGTATGATGGTCATATGAATATTCGAATAAGATCTTATCATGAATTAGAATCAATTAATTGGAAATTAAGTTTTCAAACGCGTATCTAAATCTTTTGACATGTTGTTATATAATGTGTACCAAATGTAACTCATAACCAAAAATTAAATAAAAAAACTTTCATTTTTGAAATTAATTTATTATAAAAATTTATAATTGTATATTTATTTCAGGTTACATTTATTTATAACATCTATCCTCGCGCAGATATGTTAATGGAGGTGTATTAGTAACAATGTGACTTAAAATAGTTGTCCTGTACACGCTAATTAGGACGTAATTCAAAAATTGTATCATTTACGATAGATGTATATATGTCCATTTCCAATAAGTTTCACGACATATATCCCAACATAGGTACTCTCATAAATAGACAATAGAAAAAGAAATAACCAAAATAATTTTTTTAGATTTTTTGGGGGTATATCTAGCCCTCTAGACTGAGGAATATAATATATTCCTCAGTCTAGAGGGCTAGACTGAGGGCTAGACTAGATTCTAAGATTATTATGCAGGATATTGATTCTAATATTCCCTGAGAATTTTAGAGTTTTTACCCTCTCCAAACTAGAATTAAACGCAAATGTCAAGCTAGCACCAAGAACAATTTTTTTTTTTAAATTTAGAATTTGGACCCTCTTCAAACGGAAAAATTAAAAAAAAAAAAAAAAAAATGGGGATATCTAGCCCTCTAGAATGAAGATTATATGATGCAGGACATTGAATCGGATAATCCCTGAGAAATTTAGAGTTTGGACCCTCTCCAAACTCGAACAAATTGGAAAAATGTAAAAAATAATTACTAATTTTTTTAAGTACATTTTTTCGGGATTTCTAGCCCTATAGACTGTGAATAATATGATGCAGGATATTGATTCTAATATTCCCTGAGAAATTTAGAGTTTGTACCCTCTCCAAATTCGAGCAAAACGGAAAAATGTAAAAAAATGTGTAATTTTTTTTTAATTTTTCCGTTTTGCTCGAATTTGGAGAGGGTACAAACTCTACATTTCTCATGGATTTTCAATATCAATGTCCTGCATCATATTATCTTCAGTCTAGAGGGCTAGATATTCCAAAAAATTATAAAAAAAAAATGTTCTTGGTGCTAGTTCGACATTTGATTATTATTTAAGTTTTAGTCGGGTTACCAGTGTAACGTTTTGTACGTTTTTTAGGATCTTCGTGGAGGAGGTTGCCACCTAATGCCATTTGATAAAACATGATTTTAGATGTATGAAAAGTGGAGGTGGCAACCTGGCAACCATGTACGGGGGCGGGGGCGGAGGGGTCTGGGGGCCACTTTCCAAAACTTCGACGGCTTCAAATAAAATTCTGAAAAAATTTAAATTTACCAAAATTGGATCGAGAAATTTAAAAAAAAATATTTAAAAAATTTGAAAACCCGCCATCTTGGAAAAATATGTGTTTTATTATAACTTTTGTACATACTGAACAACGTTGGCCAAATATAAAAATTCGTTTCAAACAAATTTTATAGCCACAATAATGCTTGATCGAATATTTTTTTGAAATAAAAAATCGGTGCAACAATACTCTGTATAGACGAGTTTTTGTAAAGAAGAATCAGTAATCAGTCCAGAGTCTAGACACTTTGACCCATCACTAATTGCAACAGTAGGTTTTTTGATGTTAAAATCGATTCATAAAAATGCCCTCTATAACGTATCAAAATTTCTCCAAAATGTGATAAGAGTGGGTGGGCCAAAATGCAAATTTATTCAAAAAGTCATTGTTGTCATTATTAAATAATCAAATTATATCAACCTAGGCGAGTAGCATATCAAATGAAAGCTTATGTTTAGTGCAATTAATAAAAATATAAATCACCAATATTAAGTTAATACAGAAGTCAAAAGGGGTCAAAAAGTGGTCAAAATTTCAAAGTTGAAGTGTTCCAGGACAAATGCGATATCTCCATCCCTAATAGAGACAATAACATACTTTTTTATATAATTCGATCCAAAATGAATCTGTTTATAACATATCAAAAGTTCTTTTAAATTATTTAAACATGAGTGGGCCAATGAATCTGTCAAAAAGTTTAAAATTACGGTTTTTATTTTTGAGTGCAAAGTCTAAGATTATAACAATTTCCTAAATCACCTACTTATAACAAAAGTTTTTTGATGTGTAACGATAGAGAACAATGCCCTCTTAAAATATCAAAAGTTATCTGAACTTGTATTAGGGTGGTTGAGCCAAATTTCTACATTTGGCAAAAACTCATTGTTGTCATTATCAAATTAACAAATTATATTAACCTGTCGAGTGGCATATCAAATGAAATCGTATGATTAGTGCAAAATATTAAAACAAGTATAACCATTAAAATAGGTCATACAAAGGTCATCAGAGGCCAAAACGTGGTAAAAATGCAAATTTTTAAGTGTCTCAGGATATGCCATTATATCATCATTTATCAAAGTAAAAATATACTTTTTGATACCAATCGATCCGTAGAGATGTAGTTTATGGCATATAAAATATTCACAGAAATTCTTTGACCGTGATTATCTCTCATATAGCGTTATATTCGATTTTACCTATATAAAATATCACTATTATAAATACATTAAAACAGTAACCGGCTTTCTCACGGTCAAAGAATTTCTGTGAATTTTTTATATGCCATAAACTACATCTCTACGGATCGATTGGTATCAAAAAGTATATTTTTACTTTGATAAATGATGATATAATGGCATGTCCTGAGACACTTAAAAATTAGCATTTTTACCACGTTTTGGCCTCTGATGACCTTTGTATGACCTATTTTAATGGTCATACTTGTTTTAATATTTTGCACTAATCATACGATTTCATTTGATATGCCACTCGACAGGTTGATATAATTTGTTAATTTGATAATGACAACAATGAGTTTTTAGAAATTGTAGAAATGTAAATGTAGAAATGTAGAAATTTGGCCCAACCACCCTAATACAAATTCGGATAACTTTTGATATATTTAGAAAGCATTGTTCTTTATCGTTTCACTTCAAAAAACTTTTGGAATAAGTAGGTGATTTAGGAAATTGTTATAATCTTAGACTTTGCACTCAAAAATAAACCCGTAATTTTAAACTTTTTGACAGATTCATTGGCCCACTCATGTTTAAATAATTTAGAAGAACTTTTGATATGTTATAAACAGATTCATTTTGGATCGATTAATTTAAAAAGGTATGTTATTGTCTCTATTAGGGATGGAGATATCGCATTTGTCCTGGAACACTTCAACTTTGAAATTTTGACCACTTTTTGACACCTTTTGACTTCTGTATCAACTTAATAATGGTGATATATATTTTTATTAATTGCACTAAACATAAGCTTTCATTTGATATGCTACTCGCCTTGGTTGATATAATTTGATTATTTAATAATGACAACAATGACTTTTTGAATAAATTTGCATTTTGGCCCACCCACTCTTATCACATTTTGGAGAAATTTTGATACGTTATAGAGGGCATTTTTATGAATCGATTTTAACATCAAAAAACCTACTGTTGCAATTAGTGATGGGTCAAAGTGTCTAGACTCTGGACTGATTACTGATTCTTCTTTACAAAAACTCGTCTATACAGAGTATTGTTGCACCGATTTTTTATTTCAAAAAAATATTCGATCAAGCATTATTGTGGCTATAAAATTTGTTTGAAACGAATTTTTATATTTGGCCAACGTTGTTCAGTATGTACAAAAGTTATAATAAAACACATATTTTTCCAAGATGGCGGGTTTTCAAATTTTTTAAATATTTTTTTTTAAATTTCTCGATCCAATTTTGGTATATTTAAATTTTTTCAGAATTTTATTTGAAGCCGTCGAAGTTTTGGAAAGTGGCCCCCAGACCCCTCCGCCCCCGCCCCCGTACATGGTTGCCAGGTTGCCACCTCCACTTTTCATACATCTAAAATCATGCTTTATCAAATGGCATTGGGTGGCAACCTCCTACACGAAGATCCTAAAAAACGTACAAAACGTTACACTGGTAACCCGACTATTTGGAGAGATCTACAAACTCTACAAATTCAATACCTACCCAAAAAATCTAAAAAATAATATTTTGGTTATTTCTTTTTCTATTGTCTATATATAAGAGTATGTTGGGATATATGTCGTGAAACTTATTGGAAATGGACAAATATACATCGATCGTAAATGATACAATTTTTGTTGGGGGTGTTCATCCCCGTAATTGATCTTTTTGTTGTGTTGTTATGGTCCTGTGAATGTAACGTCCTTCTATCTGTGCTCGGGGCTGGTGCTCGGTGCTAGCTTGATTTACCATACCAAAGCCCGCAAAGCCACTGAAAGCGATTTCTGTTAGTGTTATTTGGTGTTATTCCGCGATAGTTTGTGGGCAGTTATTGTCGAAATTTTAAATATAAACTAATCTAATATATTCCTCTAATTCATATTAAGGGTCCTAGGTAATGGGAATTAGTGTTAACTTGTGTTCAACCCAATAAAACTGTAAAATTTGAAACTAACCTCACTTGCTATGTAAATCACATACCTATTTTTTAAGTCTGTTCAGTTTTATTTACTTACAAAATGGTTAATTGTGCGATGATTGGGTGCAGTAAAGATCGTAACAGTCATAAGGAATCACGATTTTTCAATCTGCCAACAATTATATCGAATCAATGTGCTAAAACCTTGCTCCTGACAACAACAAGGCGAGATGCGTGGCTGTCTAGAATAGGCCGAGTTGACCTGAATTTTAAGTACAATCGAGTTTGTGATCGGCATTTTGTGCAAGGTAATTCTAAAAACATTTAATTAATTATTGCACTGCATTAGTTATTTGCAGTAAAATCTAATAGTCATACTTGAAACGCATTAATACCTTGTTCTTGTGTCATGATTTGTAGGAAAGCCTTCCCATCTCTTCGATGAGACAAATCCAGACTGGGCTCCATCTCTCCACTTGGGTCACGAGAAAATGCGTACAACCGCCAATCCTAAACACCACGATCGTCTAGCTCAACGTAAGCGCAACGTCAGAATGGAAACCACGATTGAAGAAACTGTCGAACTCAACTCCACGACGGAAACTCTAACAATTGAAGGAACTGTCAACCATGATGTTCAAGTACAAAATGAGGATGAAAATCATTCAAACAGTTTTCCAGTTATTTCAACAAACAGTGTCGAGTGTCAAACGGATTTCCAATCGGAATATATAACTAATTTGGAAAATGAATGTCGAGCATTGCGAGCTGAACTGACAGAACTGAAGAAACGCTTTATAAATGAAGTAGACTTGGATCAAGAATCGTTAAAAACAAATGACGAGAAAGTTTGATTTTACACGGGACTACCCAGCTACGCTCTCCTTCTTGTAGTCTTCAACTTCCTTGCCGATCATATTCCAGACAGCCACCAGATTGCATTACCAAAGTTCAAAGAGTTTTTACTTGTCCTGATGCGGCTCCGATTGAATGTACCAATGCAAGATCTTGCGTACCGTTTTAAAATATCACAACCAACGGTCTCTAGAATATTTGGCAACTGGATAGATGTTATGCATGTACGTTTAAGTTTCTTAATTCAATGGCCAGACAGAAATGTTTTGCAAACATCAATGCCAACTTCATTTAAATCTGCTTTTGGAGAAAATATTGCAGTAATAATAGATTGCTTTGAAGTTTTCATTGACAAGCCAAGTTCCCTCCTGCCTAGAGCTATGACATGGTCACAACACAAGCATCACAATACTGTAAAAATTTTAATCGGAATAACACCGCAGGGCTCAATGTCATTCTTATCTGAAGCATGGGGGGGAAGAGTGAGCAATAAATACCTTATAGAGCATTCAGGTCTTCTAGAAAAATTGCAACCAGGAGATGTTGTGCTTGCTGACAGGAGCTTTGACATTGCCGATACATTGGGATTTGTTTGCGCAATACCAAATTTTACCCGTGGCAAAACTCAACTATCGATGATGGACGCTGAGAGTACACGTAAAATTGCTCATCTTAGAATTCATGTGGAACGATTGATAGGATTAGTACGTATGAAGTACTGTATTTTAAATGGTATACTTCCCATCGAGTGTTTAACGTCAAAACCAGGTACAGAGCCACAAATTGATAAAATCGCACATGCGTGTTGTGCTTTAACCAACTTGTGTCCCTCTGTGGTTCCATTATCATAGATGCTGCATGTAAAGGTAGGGGTAGGTAATGATTGCCCTTTTTTTAATTTTTCAATTTTCATTTTTAATTGTTGACGGCAAATAGTCCAGTAATTTTGTGATTATACCCACCACTAATTGCAACAGAAGGTTTCAATTCGACACTAAAAGTTGCAAAACGCCACCTAGCGGAAAAAGTTAACATCCATACCACGAGTACTTGTGCACATGCGCACAGGGCGTGTTCATGGCAAGTCACTTAGATGTCAATCGTAACGAGTTCAGTAAAAGTTATACTTACTTCGCGAAATAACAGAAATTGATGAATACCTTAGTGTCAACAATCAAATACAATCGGCATATTTCATTACAGCATACATTCATTCAAATTCTTTTGAAAACGAGTTGTCTACTCACCAAAAATCACCATTTGACAGATGCAAATTGTTTTTCTCACGGCCTTCTGAACACACATTTTTCTTGACGCATCGTTCAAACGATTGCAATCTGTCAAATGCTGCTTTTGGTGAATAGACAACTCGTTTTCACAAGAATTTGAATGAATGTGTGCTGTTATGAAATATGCCAATTGTATATTTTGATTGTTGACACTGAGGTAAGAATCAATTTCTGTTATTTCGCGATGTATTTATAACTTTTTACTGAACTCGTTACGATTGACATCTAAGTGACTTGTATGTTGCAAGTACGCACGCGCTGGGATTGTACTCGCGGGAGCGTCCATCTTATATTTACTAGCGCACTGTCTAGGTACTTTTAGTGTCGAATACATGAATCGATTCAGAAAAATGCCCTCTACAACATATCCAAAATCCTCCCGAATCCGAGTGCCGGAAGAACTTTTTAATCAATTTTTAAGTTAATTTCCCATGTTAATTCCATCTTCCAAAAAAAAATATTGTTCATGTAACTCCGATTTTGACGAAACTTGGCAGAATTGTTCACCATTCTAAATGTACACAAATAGCTCTCTTAGCGTTTTCCTCTAAATCTCATCGTTTGGGAATTATGACCTATTTTTTATTTTTTTTTTAATATGAATTGCCTTTTTTTGATTACTATAATGTGTGTATTTTCCTTTTTCTTTGTACATTTGTTTGAAACTCCGTAAATGCGTTCTATTGTTACTGTTTTTATTTGTGTGAATCATCTCCACAGATGAGCTACATGTAGCTTTGTGGAATTATGTACTTGTATTATTTTCTTGTTATTAATAAAGGAGTTTAAAAAAAAAAATAAAAAAATATTTTAGTCAGTTTTCGACGATATAGGTCACTTTGAGTGTAATTTGATGTTTTGCGAGGGCCATATTTCCTAAACTATGAGATTTAGAGGAAAACGCTAAGAGAGCTACTATTTGTGTTCATTTAGGATGGTGAACAATTCTGCCAAGTTTCGTCAAAATCGGAGTTACATGAACAAAGTATTTTTTTTTGGAAGATGGAATTAACATGGGAAATTAACTTAAAAAGTGATTAAAAAGTACTTCTGGCACTCGGATTTGGGAGGATTTTGGATGTGTTGTAGAGGGCATTTTTCTGAATTGATTCATATATTGAAACCTTCTGTTGCAATTAGTGGTGGGTTCTGCTCTTTTTTTGCTTTAAATTACTGGGCTAAAAGCTAACCAGATACTTCAAAGTGTTTGAAACAACTGAATTTGAACTAAAAGTTAGTCTGGAACATTTTAATTTTTGTAATTTACAGATCCTACGTGGACCATTAAGGTCACTCAATTTTTGTCACCTCTAATCCAGGCTTGATACCATCAATGTTTTCAGTTGATAATAAAATCAATTGTATACAGTAGGTAATGTTTGACAGAATATGTACCACCTGCAGGTAATTTTTGCCAATTTATTTATTTGTTTAGGTTAATTGTTGTCATATTGTATTAGGGTGAAGGTAGAAATGTTTATTAAAGTCAAGTTGGTACAACCATGGTACAACATGTACGTACAACTATTATTTAAAACATTTTGTTATCAATAGACTACAAAATTCAGAATATTTTTCAAGATAGGTATAATAATTTGTACAATAATGAACAAACATCTTCAAAATAAAATCACTATTAAATTTATCATGTCAGAATTATTATAACAACCTCTTTTATCATCTCAACATATACACAGAATCATTCTCATTGAAAAATCGCTCTAGAAATTCCCCCCAAAAAAGCGTCAAGTCAAGGTACTAATTCACGACCTAAATAGCTACAAATTTGATTCCGTTTCCTTTATAAAATATCAGTACCAACTGTAACAAAAGTATCCAGCGATCATGCTCAATGTCGTTTAAAAAAGAATAATGAAAAAAATTAACTAGTTGCAATCGCTGAGGAAATACTACAAAAACCACAATTTAATGTAGAATTCCAAAAATAACAGCTTATTCACCTCTCAAGTGACACAAGATTATTTTCATTGAAATTTCAATGGAAAATAGAAATACATAATAAATATTATTGTTCATTTCAAAAATCAATATTTTTGGTGCAAAATGAAAATGAATATGTAGGTACTTTACTATGATTTATTTTATTTTTATTGTTATATCATAAACTAGTTTACTTTTACATAATATTTTTCTTTTTTCGTTCTTTGCATTTATTTAAAAACAAAATGACCCAATTTAATGCGTAATTAAGATTTTTTTGAATAGACCGTTTTAAATATTATCTCGATGGCTCTGCTTTCTAAGAAAAATCATATGCAGTTTGATTTCCAGACACCTTAGTCCCTGTTTCAACAATAGGTAAAACAGGGACTAAGGTGTCTGGAAATAATACTGCATATGATTTTTCTTAGAAAGCAGAGCCACCGAGATAATATTTAAAATGGTCTATTGACCAATGTAGGTGGGCGTTGCCTTATGAAAGACAAAAGTATTACCATGGTAACTCCAGGGTTGTTAGAAAAAACAATTTTTCATTCAAACAAATGAAATTTAGAAAGATCAAAGAAATAGCTCACACGTGTTTAATCTAGTTTAATTTATCACTTGAAATAGTACAATCAATATATTTAAATCATATAAATCATGTTTGATGATTTGCTGGACAATTATTACAGATGCTACAACGAAACAAATTATATTTTGCCAGGTATGTTGCCAAAGCGTTTTACTTTTTAATGGCGTCTGTCACTGGATAGTTTCGTCAACTTAAAAGGGCCCTTCCTCTCTTATGAGAAGTTAATTAAGACTGAACAATATTCAAGTAGATAGCTTAAAGCAATACTATTATTAACGGCAATTTGTTGATTGTAAAACTGTTAAATTCTGTACGAATTCAACATTATTCTAATAATATCATGTGTTCAATATGTTGTGTATACAAGCTCTTTGGTTGTGACTAAACATTGACTTTTGTTTTATGACGTCGTAGTTTGGTCAGATCTACATAACATTGCTTTTTTTATGAAAGACAACATAAGTTTACTAAATTTTGTTGGTACAAAACAAACATCATCCAATTTTGGTTGTATTTTATTTCCATAGCATAAGAGCTATGGATGATATCAACAGAATCGAGACTAGGATCCTACTAAATTTTTTTAGAATAACATTAATTCTCCACCTATTTCAAAATGTAAACATCATTCCATGGTTTAAATATTTCGCGCATCGAACTATATTCTCTTGCCACTGAAGGTTGCACAGCGCCACGAGTCTATCTATCAGCTGACTGCTGTCAGTAGTGTAGTGTTGTCTTGTTTATAACCTAACCTTTCCATCTCAAGCTAGAATTTGTTGAATTTAATTAATTACAATCTAATTACGTTATCATTTGTACACGCGTTAAAAGTGTCTATTTCAATGTAAGTAAAAAGTGTATACCTAGTTATGTTTACTTGACGCGCTTCGTTTTAGTTCAGTGATGAAACAGGTGTGATGTTTTGGGACTGACTGCTACTGCATATTTGTAGTGATTCAGACCTGTCATTGAAAATGTACAAGCACCTGTGATGATCGAATAATCTATCAAGAGCAATCAACTGACAAATCACTTCGCTGTTATAAAGGTAAGGACACCTGACAGCTTTTAAACATGTTCCATTGTCTAATTTGTTTCGTGGGTCGTTGTTAAAGGATCGGAAGATTTCTATCCTCTACAACATACGCTCATTCAACCAAGCTTCACAAGCTTCATAAATTCACATACAACCAAGCTCACTCATGAAATACTTTCCACTGTGAACGCTTCAACATGGCATGTCATTTGTTGCGAAGTTGCTACGCAAATCTATTTTCTGTAAGATTCGTGTCGTAGTAAAAATGGATTTAATAATAAGTCACTAGATTGACCAAGCTGCTTTCTTCATACCATATATTGTCTCAGAAGCTTTGGTTTCTAAATAATCAGTTTATTAGGTGAAATGTCAAGCATTATGAAGAGCACAATTCATGCTGAGCAATTACGATCCTCGTAGGTACATTATTAATTGAGTGTCAATTCGTTAATGCTCAAAACAGTTGCGTTAGGTACATGAAGCAGTATTGTGCCTTTTCTAATGTGATTTAATTAAAATGAAAGCCAAATTTAATTTTGAATAGCAGAATTAAGTAGGTAATAGGTACCTCTAGGTAGGTAGGTAGGTTAGGTATCTTGAATTAACGGCTTCAAGTGCTTGCCGAATATTCTAAAATCTACCTAGGTACTAGGTAGTTGTAATATTACTAGGAAAACGCTCAGTGTAACGCGTTGATGAGCGAGCACAGAACATGCAACATCCCCACACACGGTACACGACACTGCACAAGACGATTTTCTCCGCAACTTTCAAATCACCATATAAATATTCTGGATGAAGATCAGATCCATTGTGTCGTGACTTATGTTGGGATTTTTCTTGAAATTTTTTTGTAAAAATTTTCAATGTTTTAAATCCTGAGGAAGGTAAATTTTTTTATTTATTATTTTATTTTTCTGGTAGGTGCACCGACATTTTTAAACTTATTTCTATCTTGCATAATAATGTAACACACCTCCATTAATACTTTACAAAATAAAACAATTTAAAATATGCTGAAAGGTCCTCTGTAAACGAGTATTTTCATGAAAATTTTCACTTTGAAAATTTTCAATCCCAACACTACAGTTTGTTCAAATCTTCTGTACAATGATTATGGTGGTGAAGATGGCAACGAAAATGATGTACTACGCTAGCACCAACACAACAAAATGAAAATCAGCTAGAACTAGGAGGCACATTCAAGTTAGCGGATTTTATTTGGAGAGTTTAGGTTGGCAAAGTGTGAATTCAGGTGGAAGGTCTGGATGGTGATGCTTATTTACACCCTAACGGCGTTGTAAGCGTAAATTGAACAGCCTATAGTTGTGACTTTCCTGCATACTTTTTCCAGCTTTTGACAACCCATACTAAACTCGTAAAATGACAATTAATACTTGACTCGTTGGGCTTACAATGTGTAAAATTTTAGGATACGTTGGTCCTTATCACCATGCAAAACATTTTGATTGTCGACCAATCAGAAGATATTAGGTATTTACCTAAACTACCAATTGGAGGATTTGGCATTCGTACTGCATCCGATCTGATTGGCTGCTCTACAGGCCTTGGAGCAAAAGCTTAACCCCCCCCCCCCCCCTCACCCTTGTCACACTGTGTCCCTTACTGATGCACCCCCCCCCCCCCCCCCCCCCCTCCTCACCTGAAGCGTGACGTCCTTTATGCAAGCCCCCTTTCCGTTCTTAAATATCTTACTCACGTGTGTATTAATTAATGCACTATTTCATCTTCCTATTACCTACTTATTACTTCTACATTCTTAAATTTAAATAGCGCTTATATACAGGAAGCACGCAAAAGTAATTTTTAATTAATTTATGGGATTTTTGAGCGAGCGTCTCTAAATTCGGTTTTTTTGAACACTCTCTTTTTTTGTTTTTATTCCCCAACGCTGTAGGTCACAATTGTTTTTCCGATCGAGCTGAAATTTTGCACACATGCTAACATCACTCTTGCTTAGTCTGGGATTGTTTTGGGGCCCTGCCCTCTGATTGGTTATAGTTTGAAAAAAATCTTCAGATTGGTCAAAAATCAAAATGGTCCGATCAATTTCAAATTTTGCATAGTTATTCTACCATTTTCCCTTATTTTACAAATTTTCAGCCCAATCGGTCAAGAAAGTTTGTACACTTATTGAAATTTTTAACTATTACAAACTATTAGCTCTGCTTATAAATTCACATGCAGTTTCGTGATCCTCATATCTATTTATGTTATTATCCATTGTTGAATAACATAAAAAGATATTAGGATCACCGTACTGAATTTGACATTTTTTGAAAAGCAGAACTAACTAGATAATTTTTAATGTTGTTTATTGTGATTATCAAAATTAATGGGAATTAATCCAAATCAACTAGAATCAGATTTTCTTTATATAGAGTGTATAGATGGATACTCTTAGTTTCAATGAAGCAGGTAGCTTTTTTATGTCACCATTCAATATGAATGTTATATAATATAATTGTGCGATACAAAATTTCGGTTCGTGGGTATTGCGTGTTCGGGTGCTCGCTCATCAACGCGTTACACCGAGCGTTTTCCTAGTAAAATAAATAACGATTAGCCTTGATAAGGGTTTTTACCCGGGGCAGGGATAGTAAATAGGGTTCATAAACCCTAGTCATACGGTATGTGTAAGTATCCTCATAGCACGTCACAGCTCGGACTAGTTGCCTGTGGAAAACGTGCAGTGCTCGTGATCCATGGCAGATGGATTTTGTTATTATTTTCTATGAATTAGAATTGAATGTGGTTATAAATGTAATGTACAGATTTTGCTAGAAGGTAAACTGAACAATTCTTTTAAGAGAAACTCCATATAAATATTATGATTCTGAAATAAATATCAAGGAATATAACGTCAAGCAAACGTTCATCATTACAGTAGTCATAAACCCTTCGATACGCTCCACTTCCTTCATTGCAGTTCATAAGTATTTACTAATATTATTCACTCTAAACCAAACGTAATGCCACGTTGTAAGTTGTAAACTCCATTATTTCCTTGCAAAAAAATCATTTCAAAATTAATAAAATCGAACTCATTTTCAGCATTAATGTATAATTTTAAAATTTTAATATTTTCAATTACTAGCCATTGTAATGTTCAATTTATTTTTTAATTTTCACTGCGCCAAATAAAAATTGATGGTCGAACAAATTTAAATGACGCTGGTCATGTTTAGTAACGATCAATGCTTGTTATTATCATTGAAATGAGAGGTCACGTACTAGACTGAAACAAGGAGATGGCTTGGACTGACTTCTAATAGTGCGATCTTACAGTTGTTCAGTCCCAGATTATTTGAACGGTTATTTTTAGCTATGTTAAGTGTACCATTGAAAATTTCCACCTGAGAATTGTTATGTTATTGAATTTTGAAGCTTTGTATTATGGATTTTTCGATTACAAATTCATAGTTTTGTACTTTTTTGTTACGAAAGTAAACTTCCTTGAAACTAGGGATGGCACTTTTACCGGGTCTGAAAAAATCGGTAAATTTACCGGTAAATTTACCGGTCAGCGGTAAATTTTGAAAAATGATGGCAGATACCAATTCATAACTATACCAAATACAAAAATGACCCTACTTTATTATTTGACCCATTTACAAAGATTACCGCAGTCAGGACAATAACAATACCTACATCTATAACAATGTTAATAATGACAATACTCCATATTGATAAGGGATGATATAGCCGAATAGCATTGATTCGACCTTCTAGTGTAGGCTATGCCATGCTGCCTGTGCTATTTTCCCATAAGAGGAATTGTCGACCACCAATTTGATCAAGTTACAATCTGTGTCTGCTAAACAAGCAAACCTGACGAGAGATTCCGACATTGGAAGTAATGGTTATTGGATGGAGTTATCATTCTGAATGATTGAGGACAACCAAAAATCAACGTAAAATATGCCTAACTGCTAATATTGTCACACTGATGTTTCCTTATAGTTTTTACTTAAAATTTCATATCTCCATTCATACATTGGAGAGGATCAAAAAAACAAAATTTACAATTTTTTTTCCCGGTAAATTAATAATCGGTAAATTTACCGGTAAATTTACCTTAATTTACCGGTAAATTTTACCGGGTGCCATCCCTACTTGAAACCATCTCTCAACAAACTTTTGTATGCTCTTATAATGTGATTTACAGTTCGATGTTTGCTCTGGATTGTTCACAGCGACATTGGACGTATTTTATGTTATTTGATTAGGTATCATAACATTTATCTCGGCTGTCTTTATAAAGATTAAATAACTTATGTAACCATTATGTTGTATTGTTACAGAGAACAGATGACACAATGATGAACCAACTCATGGATACCACCTTCACTCTTATAAAATCAGAACCAGATGTTTGTGATGATTCTGAAAACATGAGCATAGAACATCAAGTGACGTCAGCAACATCCATCCAACCGCTAGAAGACTACTTGATCGAGCAGAAACCAAACATCCACGCCGACACAAACTCCATTCAAATTGAAATAAAATCTCAAGGACGTGCGTCATTCTCTTACAATGATATTGATACTCAGAATAAACCAAGCCAATGCACAGATCTGCTGGAAGAGACTGACAAAGAAACCTCTAGCAGAAACCTTGTCAATAATAAGAAAAGCAGGTATATAAGGAAATTGGAATGCAGTCAGTGTACGTTCAGAACGCGCAACAAGCGCTACCTAGCAATCCATGAGCGCAATCATTCAGTAGGCAAGCCATACGCATGTGATGTCTGCACTTTCAAGACTGCCAACAGCGATCGTCTTGTCAAACACAAGCTCAGTCATGTCAATAGTTTTAACTGCGATAATTGCGAATATAGATCGAAATCTGTGGCTTTGCTTCAAGTTCACATCAGGCGCAAGCATATGGGTGAGAAGCCATTTGCCTGCGATGTCTGCGAGTATGCTTGTAGTACCAAGAAAATCTTGGCCCAACATAGACTTACACATTCTCCTGGGAAGATTTATAAATGCTACCAGTGTAAATATAGATGTAACAAAGAGTTCAAGCTTGTAGTTCACATGCGCAAGCATTGGGGATCGCTGCCATACAGATGCCATTTCTGTGAATTCAGATGTAACAGTAAGGCCTCTTTGACACAACACGAGAAGAAGCACTGGACATTGAAAAATCAAACTGGAAATGTGTGTGACAAATTTAGTTATGTGCCTGACAGAAGCTTGGACCTCGTTCGACAAGAGAAATTCCTTCACTTGGTTCCCAAGACTTACCAATGCAACAAATGTCCGGCTTCATATGTGTCCAAACAGGGCCTTACAAGACACAAGAAAAGACATCAGTAAGTAGTTGACATTATCAGAAGTAACGTTTACCATTGTTTAAAGTTTTTTTTTCAGAGTTTTTATTCCATTCACATTATACATTGCATAATGAATTGACCCTTGAGAGGAGGAGCTGTCTTACAGTGGGGTATTATGGAAAGGTTATTGAGTGAGCGATGCGAGCGTCTCCTTTTGGCTCTTTGGGCACGGACCTCTGTTTTTTTGTTTTTTTTTCGTTACCTGACTGTATACAGGTCAGAGTTTTTCTTCGATCGAGCTGAAATTTTGCACACATGTGGAGGCAACCTTTTCTGTTTGCAGACCCCAAATTTTTTTGAAATTCATTCATTGGCTAAAATTTAAATAAATATCTCCTGATGGTAGGTTGAAAAATGAAACTGGTCTTCGATAAATCTGATCAAACTCATATTTTGGCTATACAGGTCAGAGTTTTTCTTTGATCGAGCTGAAATTTTGCACACATGTAAAACCAACCTTCTCTGTTTGCATACCATAATTTTTTTTTGAAACCCATTCATTTGTTAAAATTTAAATAAATATCTCCTGATAGGCTGAAAAATGAAAACGGTCTGCGATAATTCTGATCAAACTCATATTTTGCACGATCATTAAGACCAATATTGTCTCTTATTTTACTAAATTTCATCCCAATCAGTTAAGAACGTATGAACTTATAGACATTTTTAATATCTGTCAGTAATGAAGTATCGAAATGAATGTTTTCCAGTGCCAATTGAATTGATTCTGATTTGCTTTATGAACCAGGTGCTTAGATGCTATTTTAAAGTTTCGATGAAATGCATTTACTTTTAAGTTGATATCATAATCAATTCAATATGGTTGTATATGTTTTCTGTGCGTTGTGTACGCATTTCCGGTTCGAGAATTTGCACGTACCCGTGCTCGCTCTTCAACGCGTTACACTGAGCGTTTTCCTAGTATTATTTAAATATTTAAAAATACATTAAAATTATACTTAAATCATCATACCAATGGTCCTATATAGCGTTGACAATGTCAACAATCTCATGCGTTCATGCGAGCTGGTCCATGTCACGAACTGTCACTACATAGCTTGACCTTTTTTTACTCACAGGTTCACTTTATTAAATCTCTCTTATTCCTTATTCGCACATTCCAAATTCTGTAAAGGTCCGTTAACTGCAACCGATGCAGTTTGTAATATTGTTTCTTGTATTTCTCTCTGCAGAAAGAGGAAGCCCAAAGCTGCTGCACTCTCCTGTGAGTTTGGTTCAAAGAGAGATTTCAACTCGACAACTACGGACTATAACATGCAGGTCGGTTGAGTTCAAAGAATTACTTTCAAATAGAACGCTCTCTCCTGAAGTACAAACTGAAGAGAGTGTCCGTGTCTCTTACAAGATGTGACGCGGTTCTATTCTATTCTGTTTCCAGGTCTCGGACGCTCTCTCCTTGAAGTACAAACTGAAGAGAGTGTCCGTGTCTCTTACAAGATGTGACGCGGTTCTATCAGATCATTTGCCCCGGCTTGTGAGGTTTGCCGACTTGCCGAGCACGAGCCGCCCGAGATCACATCTTGAGGTAACCCAAACAGAAAACATTCTAATCCCTTCTTTATCTTAGAAGTGAGAAGTATATTTGCTCTTTCACTGAGTCAGGTTTCCCTGCAACTTGGTCCATCATCACATGACGTTGTGCTTTGGTCTTAGATATCCACGAAAGAGATTCGTATCTCAATAGATGTTATTCTCAATTGTGTAAAATATCTAAAAGTAATGTTGTTTCTACTTTCAGAACCCTGCAGACCATGATGCAATAATATACTAGCTAGAAGAGGTGAGCCCATGCGCATGTGTGGGAGGAGCTTACTGCCGCTGTGACGTAAGCCTGACCACACCAGTATACGCGTGACCAGCGAGACGTCTTGTTTAGCGCCATCACTCTTGCTGCTTTGACATTACTAATAAATAAATAATGGTAATTTGTGCCGTGTTCGGTTGTAACAATAGCCATAGAACTAAAATTTCACTCTTCAGTTTTCCAAAGGACCCTGATTTGTGTGCGAAATGGGTGCAATTTTGTAAGAGAACAGATACAGTTAATACCAAGAACGCACGAATTTGTGCTGAACATTTTCAAGCCAGTGACTATCACTGGAGCTTGCAACATAAGCTATTGGGGTATTCTCCCAAGCATTCCAAGAAAATTAATCCCAAAAGTGTCCCCAGTGTCAATCCGCCTCACATCAGCTCATCTCAAGTGGAGATCAAAGAAGATGTTTCACGTGTTGCGCGGCAAAAGAAAAGAAACCAAAGAAAACTCATCAAAGAATTAACTTCTACAACAAGGTTGGTATAAGAATTGTTTTTCACATGTGTTGTCCTGAAGATTTAATATTTAATATCAACATCAATCAGCGGAATAATATTTATAAACAAAGTAGGTAAGTTTGAAGTGAGAAAAATCAATTTCGTTATATCACATTCCAACTACAATTGAGATTTGAAATTCTTGAATCCTTCATTTTCAAAAAGGGTTTTCTATTTTTACATCTAACTGTACTGCGATAAGAACATTGCTGACAATAAGAATATGATAGCTCAGGCAAAATGAATGGAAATTGCCACTACTAGACCATAGAAGAAAGAATACTCGAATTGTTTATTATATGACTAGACTGTCCCTTCTAAGATTTAGTCTGCGCGACATCCTGTAGACACTTTATACACAACAGTGCATTCCACTTTCCAGTCAGTTGACCGTATTTTCATAACAATTAAGTAAAATGCAAGACATATCGACTTATAATGAAATAACTACATTTTCATTCATGACAAAATCCAACCAAATCAACTAGGTAGTAATTCCATCAAATGTGAGATACCTACGAGGTACTAATGCTAAAATGTTATAATCTTGTTTGATTTATAATTTGAGAACCGGAACCTTTATGCAAGAACCGGAACCGGAACCGACCTTTATTGAGCGAGCGAAGCGAGCGTCTCATTTTCGCACTTTTGGCACTGAGCTCTGTTATATCAGGATATTTTGAATGATTTCTTGTTTTATCACATATTTATAAGTATATACTTTTATAGCTTAATGAATTAATTTGGTCACTTGGAAGATTGTACCGAACTCGATTTTCGATGTCTAAATTATTTTCCAGCACAAGAGACCAGTTGGATCCATCCCCTGTCTCGTCAGAAATGCCTCAGACAATAGAACCACAGCTTGTCGCATCGTCATCAAATATTTCGGATGACACAATCATTGTTGCACCTAGGTGAGATGAACCACTGAAATAGCTGCATAAGTAGAAGATAAATCATATAAAGGGCGCTTCATTACAGAGCTAACTGTTGCCACATAAAAATTTGTAGAATAAATTTTTATTCTATTACATAATATATATATTAATATTTTTTAATTCGTAATCAAATATTTATTGCAGGGCGTCATCCAGTGAAATTACCTGCGATAAGATTAAGAGGCTGGAAGCGGAGAACAAACGTTTAAAAGCGACCAACATGTCGTTACATATTAAACTACAGGCGATTAAAAACGAATCAAACAAAGCGGCGAAAATCAAATCTTTGCTTGGTGAGCTTTTCACAGAAGGCCAGATACGCTCTCTGCTCAGTGGGCGTAAGAGAGTGCTATGGAGTGCAGAAGACATCTCTGCAGCGATATCTCTTCGCACAGTGAGTGGGAAAGCTTACAGATATCTTCGAAACAAACTGCACTACCCTCTGCCAGCCGTGTCGACTCTTAAGAGATGGGCTCAGAAGCTGCAATGTCAGGCGGGAACTCTCGACGAGGTCCTCAGCCTAATGGCGGCGAAAGGCAAGATGTTCAACCCCTATCAAAAGTTGACAGTTATTTCATTTGACGAGATGAAGGTTTTAGGCCAATTATGCTACGACCATTCTCATGATATGGTGATTGGTCCATACAACCAAGCCCAAGTCATCATGGCCAGAGGTCTCGTAGGAAATTGGAAGCAGCCAATTTTCTACGACTTCGATTTCAAAATGACTAAGGAAAAGCTGGAGGAAATCATTTGCCGCTTAGCTCAAGCTGGATACGAAGTAGTGGCCGTTGTAAGTGATATGGGTACCTCCAACATGGGCCTCTGGAATTCTTTGGGCATCTCCGTCGACAACGTTAGTTTCAAGAATCCCGCCAATCCCGAGTTGAAGATCTTCGCATTCAATGATGCACCACATCTGTTAAAGCTTGCCAGAAACCATTTTTTGGATCACGGATTTGTCTACAACAATGTGATAATAAATACAGACCCTCTTTTTCAATTGTTGGAGATCGTGAGCAAGGCTGAGGTGAGGATCGCGCACAAACTGACCTTACACCATCTCACTGTGAAGAAAGCTGGACGCCAGAAGGTAAAGACCGCGGCTCAACTCTTCTCCAACTCTGTGTCGAAGTCCCTGACTTGGTGCGGCAGCAAGGGGATGATTGCTGCAGAAAACTGGCGGGAGTGTGGCGCTATGCTCAAGCTCTTTAATGATTGGTTTGACGTCCTGAACTGCAGGTCTGCAGAGCCCGACAGTCGTGACAGGATGAAAGCTTATGGATTAGCGATTACAACTCAGGCTAAAATCCTGGAAGACATGACGGCAATGATGCAGGGGATGCGCATGAATGTCCCGGGAAGAAAGTCGATGCTGCCATTTCAGAAGGGCATAATCATTACATCGCGGTCCCTTCGAGAGCTCGCTGCCGACCTCGAGAGAAGACTCAACGTCAAGTATATCCTGACGTACCGTCTAAACCAAGATGTCCTCGAGAACTTTTTCTCAGCCGTGCGAGCCGCAGGTCACTTACACGACCACCCCCTGCCCACCGAGTTCACACACAGAATAAGAAATTTCATCCTTGGCCGTAACGGTGGGGTTCTCTCAAGCAAGGCAAACACCGAGACAGACACGACTGAGAAAATGGATTTGTTGTCTCAATTATCTGGCCCTTCCACGTCTGCAGTTCACACAGACACCCAGGCCTCGGCCCGTACAGAAGTGACCACCATTGAGGATGTCGCCGATAATGTTGATAGCGTCGATTTCATTTCATCAGCAATGGTGAGTTCAGTCCTCGATGTGACCGAGCTTGAAGTCGATGAAGTCAGTGACGCAACACCAGACGTTGTCGACGAGAACTTTGGTGACGACTGGCTGAAGGAATGCTTCGCACAAGATGTCGAAGGCGCCGGTGTCACTTTCATCGCGGGCTACCTGGCGTTTCGTGTGCGAGACAAGGACAGAACTCTCGGCATCCCCACAGGACGCCTGGACCTCAACCGACCAGAAGAGAAGGAAGAATCCAGGAGCTGGATCAACCATCTATCTGAAGGCGGCTTGCTACAACCCGATCCTGACTTTCTTGCTGAAGTCCAAAAAATGGATAAAATATTTAAGAATTTTAACTTGATCGGCAATAAAAAACTCGAAATAAATCAAGAACCAAACTACATCAAGAAGTTAGTAGAAATGATTTTGCCAAAAATGAACATTTCGAATGAGAAACTTGTTAAAATTTTTATTCGCACAAGAATGTACATTAGAATTAAGCAGATAAATAACAAACTAATCCAAGAAAAGAGGGATAAAGCTACAAAAAAAGTTAAGAAAACGGTTACCTAAAATATATGCTCAATGATAAGAAACATAATGACCTTTAAACATGACACAATAATTATTATCTAGAATGCCAAATACCTTTCTTATGTTTCTAATAATATAATGTGAATTACTGTATAGTGGTACGATAAACCACGAGAAACCTTTCGGTCGGTGGATCTGTCACAATGTTTGTAGAAGTACAGAATATTAAAATAGTTATTTCAGTTCGAACAAATCATCCTAGGATACAAGGCATTTAGAATTTATAAGTTTTTCTAGTGTCATGGTTTTGTTGTTGCAGAGCAATTTACAGAAGAAAAGTGATTCATCTTTTCACTAGTAAATGTATCTCTCATTTGAACCATTCAACATTAAAATATCGTGACGATTGTGATTTTAATGTGATTATATTTGCTGTCAAAAGTTACCCAGCATTGCGAATTGAGTGAGCTAAGAAACTTAATTTGTAGGCGAAGTGCAAATGCTTATAATGATTATAGCTTATTGTTTTATATTTACTATTTTAATGACTGAACTACGTAATTAATATATTTGTTATATTAACGGAATTTGTTATTACTGTGGTTAGTATAGTAAGATTCATATTCCGCATATTTTAATCATGTTAATTACAAGCTATGATAAATTGCACAAAAAGAATTTGTATGCTACATTATTCATTATCAACCAATATTCCTATCCCCTTATATTTTACAAGTCCATTAAAAACTTTAAACGTGAGAAATCTTAATACGCGCGAAGTTATTGCTGGTCCACCATAGCTTTATTGCATGTCTCGGCTCGCTAGACGGCTGCGCTGTGGACAGGCTTACGTCATGCGCGAGCTTGACGCAAACGCGTCCGCCAGTTGGACCTACCTGGCTGAGCGTAGAGATGGTTCTACCATGCCTGCAGACTCAGAGGCTATCGAGGGAACCGTGAAGATAGAGATCGAAGAACACTCAATCGACGTGAAACCTGAACTTGACCTAATGCCTACTTTCGACCGTCATTACGTCTTTCTACCTGAAGATCCAACCATGGACGTAGATCTTCACTCTGCAACCACCTCGGTACATATGAGACAAGAATCAGATCCTTTCACAGCTCTGCCTTCCGTAGATACTGAGGTGAGTGTTCATCAAGAAAGTACTTCCATGACACAACTAAATAACCTAGGTTAATCTACTTCATCCTGTTTGCTTACGATTATGCAAACTTTGTAAGGCATTTGGAGCTTTCTCTTCAATCTAAACAGGCAGAAAAATATTCGACTTTTAAAATGATTTGCTTTTTCAATGTTTATTTAGCGGAATGCATTGCGCAATCATTTACTTCAAACTTGAGAATATGCTCCTTGGATACGAAATCGTCACCCTAGTACTTATTTGTTCCATATGCACTTTTCACTTTTATTGAGTTAGCTCCAGGAACATGTTGGTTAGTGCTTATTTGTTCCATATGAACATCGTTTGTGTCCAGAAAATGGATAATAGCTCTTATTTCAGGTAATGTTTATTTGTTCCATAAGCCGTGGGAGAAAATATTAAGTGTTTATTTGGTCCATATGCATTTTGGCCAATCAGAAGCGAGTATTTTGTTTTCTGTCTCACTCTTACTCATTGTAAATGGCTGCACTCTTCCAACCCAAACGCAACATCGAAAGAAACATCGATGGACATCCATAATCTATCTTAATCCGTCATGAATATATTTAATATGTTCATAAATTATATGGAATAGAAGATGATGTCATATCCAGAGCCCGATATTCCACCAGTGCTGCTAAATATTGTATCAAGTCAAGACAACATAACCCCACATTTTAATAAAATTGCGATTATATTAATAACATACAACAAACATACAAACAGTGATTAATAATATTTAGGTAGGTAATATTACTAATATAATTGATCAAAATAATATATACATAGGTAATATTTAGGTTAAATATCATAGTTCTCCGAATGGGTATGCGTTTCCTGTGTTAAAATGAGCATATGGAACACAGAAACGACAGAAATTCAGCCAAAGTGCTTCATCACTCAACTTCAGTGTTCCATATGAAACGGGAAGAGTCCCGTTTAGGAAAAGGGGATGAGAATTTTGAGATTTTTTTGTCGCTTACATATAGTTTAGACTATTCCTAAATAATCAGTGAAGGTTTCAGGCTGATCAATGCAAAAGCGTAACGAGAATAGGTATGCAAATATTGAAAGCGCGATATCTCGAAACAACCAAATGGTCGTATGGAACAAACAAGTACTAAGGTGACGAAATCTCTTGACCATAGAATCCCCCTGTGGAAGGGGGGTCTGGGGGACGAAGCTCTCCAGTGTTAGCAACGCAGGGCGCGTTTTTGCGAATATAAACATTTTAAAATCGATTCTGCGTTGCTCAAATTACAACAAATAACTCCCTATTTTTGCACTGCATGCCATTGTTTTTTTTTTATTATTAAGTCTATATTCTCAACAGAGCCAGGCTCCACTAGTGAGAATGTAATATAGAGAAGGGAGGAGAGGAAACCCGGTACCGGCATGTAGCCTACTACTGACGAAAGATACCAAGGGGACCAACGGCTTAACGTCCCTTCTGAAGGACGGTGTAACATTCACAGCACGAGCCTCCACAACCCGCGCCGTCGAGAGACTGATAACAGGTGGAGGGAGGTCGTCACACTGACCCCCAAACACCCCAGTCTCTCTGACCCAACGGCAGCAACCTGGCAAGGCAGAGTTGAATGGTCACCCATCCAATCGCTGACCGCGCTCAATGTTGCTTAACCTCGGTGATCTAACGAGAACCGAGGTATCCAACACACCAGCCGTTGGGATAAAAATGTAAAATGTGTTTAAAATGTAAACAATTTTCAAGTGATTCTCGGACACTAAACTTAAAATTGTAAGGTGAATAGTGGGTTAGCCTGCTCGGGGGGGGGGGGGGGGGGGGGGGGATATATCCTCCTACGCGGCTGCCCATATAGATCTGAAGTCAATGGTTTACGCAAGATGAAATTTGTTGAGAATAAAATAAAATTTTCATATACGCTAAATATTCTGCATTATACTTACATGGTGGAGAATTGATATTTAATTTCGTGTAGATAAAGATTAAATAAATGATGGTATGAATCTTATATCTTCAGCTTAAAGCATTTAATTTTTTTCTTATTGAAGGAGTAAATATAGTAGCATAGAGGTAAGAAGGGTCTCTATGATGGTAGCACGAGAGAAAACTAAGGTTTGATTAAAAAGTATTTACATAATCTATAGGTAAATAGCATCCAGAGTAAACAGAATGCATCTTCTTTCAAATACATGCATGATCTAGTCAGAAGTATAGAAGCATTTAAACCTGGTAATAATCTATTTGTATTGATCAAGCTTTGACTTTCATGCATTTTATTACAAATAACTCTATATCTAAAGCATTGTACTCGGTTTGTCGTTATTTTATTGTGTTGTTACAGAGTGTCACTGAGTCTGTAATGGATCATCATTCGAATTGCAACGCCATTGTTCCGAAACCAGATTCAGAGGTAAGCGAGGATTCTAAAGGCAACACAATCGAACAAAACATTGCATCCAACCAACCATCAGCTGAATGCACGATCAAGCAAACACCATCTATCAGCGCAGACACAAACATATGTCATATTGAAGAAGACGCTGCATTTTCTCGCAATGATAACGATCCTGAAGCAGGACCAAGTCAAAGCATAGATCCACTTAACCATAGCCTCCTTCACCCCAGAGACGTTTCCTTTTCTTGCAATGTTTGCACTTACAAGGGTACCTCTAGGCGCAACCTTGCCAAACATGACAGAAAACATTCTATGGAGAAGATGAATCAATGCAGCCAAATTGATTTCATAACGAACAAGAAGAGCATCCATGTAGTTGACCTGCACAAGCATTCTGGAGAGCGTCCGTACACCTGTAATGTATGTGAGTTCAGTACCTCATCTGACAAATATCTGGCACAACACAAGATTATACATTCATCGAATAAGAAGTATCAATGCAGTCAATGTGATTTCAAATCGTACCGAAAGGGCATTCTTACAGTTCACGTGCGCATTCATTCTGAAGAGAGGTCATATGCATGCGACATTTGCACATACAAGAGTTTCCACAGTAGGCAAATGATTCTTCACAAGCTAAGGCATTCCGAGGAAAGGAAGTTCCATTGCAGCCAATGTGGTTTTAGAACGAACCATAGGAGCGACTTTATTGTCCACATGCGCTATCATTCTGGGAAGAAGCCATACGCATGTGACATCTGCGATTACAAGAGTATCAGAAGTGACGCGCTTGCCGAACACAGGAGAATTATTCATAGGTGTGAGAAGTACAAATGTGGCAATACCGGTTCTGTTAGAGACAACTTAAACCTACACAAGAAATCTCACTTGGTAGTCAAGCCCTATCAGTGAAACATGTGTGTCTATTCATGTAATAGGAGTAGCAGTCTTTCAAGACACAAGAAATGTCGACATTGCCTTAGTGCAGGAGTTTTCCAAAAAATATTATATAAATAGAGGCAATCGAGGCAATATAAGTTTCCTCGAGCCAGTAGAGTCCTAGAGATCAAATATATGGCTATATGTTGATATTTTTATGAAGCTTCCCGGTTGTTTCCCCGCAGGACGTTTTCTCACAATATTGACATTTTAAGGTGATTTAAGTGCTCTAAAATTAACACTGAATCTAATAACCTTACAATTGTTGCCCCGCAGGGCGTTTTCTTAGAATTTCAACTATTTCAAATTAATTCGAGGGCCCTAACATTTACAGACTGAATCAATAACCTTCCAATTGTTGCCTCGCAGTTTTTTTTTCGAATTTTGGTATTTTTCGATTCCAGAGCTATTTAAGAACCAATAAGGAACCGCATGCGGCTCCGGAGCCGCAGGTTGCCGATCCCTGTCTTAGAGTAATTTTGCAAGTATGGTTAGAGGATACGCTTGTCCCACAGTCTTATTTTATTTCTAGTTTTTAAACAAGCGTTTGAGAAAATTAATGGCGATGGATTGTTAAAGTAGAGTGTGTTTTGTTAGCGTGGATCACGGAATATTTAACTTCAGTAAAACAGTGAGTTATATTTGGTAACGAAATACATGAAGGGGAAGACTGTGTTTATGATGTGCCTCAGGGATCGGTACTTGACTCATTATGATTTAATTAACAAAATTACATTTGTTAACATTTATGAAGGGTACAGGGAGAGATCGTAATGAGGCCATTTGTTGAAAAAATAATTTTTTTATGTGTAATCTTGCAGTGATTATTATGAGCTTTAGAATATAACATTGGTTTTTAGAAAATGTTGCCACAAAGTCTTGAAAAACGCAATTGAAATATCGATTTGTATTGAAGATAGATACAAGTTTCAACATACAACTTCGTTTATATTTTCATCATAATGTGACTAATAAAGTTCGTTCACGATAAGAATATCACTGACGTTTTAGTCGATCACGTCGTTCATTGGTCAGTCACTTGAACACTGCCCTGTCAATGGCAAGACTTTCTTCTTTGTATTATTGAAATTGTATAAATTATGTCAAATACACAATTTTTTATAGTAGTAAATATTATAAAAATTCAATAAAATTGATTTATTTTTATCTACAGCCGTATTATACACATGTTTGATTATTATATTGATATTTACATGTTTAATTATACGTTCACTTGACTACGGTAGTACACGCCGCCATTACGGCTTGCTATTCTAATCGTGAATGAACTTCATCAATAAGTCACCAAAATTTCAAGTAAATCGGAAACATTGAGGTTATGTTGGTTCTACCTTAAAATGATGGTGTGAAAATGTGATCACTTGGACACACAGCTCCCTTAATATTTTTTCGAACTTTAATTTATTACTCATATTTATTAGTTTCAGTTTCTTTTTTAATTTGTACCTTGCTTTCTTGTGGGTAAATATTAAAACAATTTGATAAAAATATATGTAAAATCAAAATAGTTGACCAAAAACGGGTAAACTTTCATTCATAAGATGCTTAGGTGGACCATAATAAAATGTCATTGATGAAAAGCGTCGCTGTTATATCGGTGTTAAAATTTTGCCGTCACATTTGGAAAACATTAATAATTATCATATTTTTTAAACGACCTTCTTTAGTTAGTAGCTTTTATTGCAATCGTTAGATCTAAGTAAATTTATAATGTGTCATGATGCACCACTTGATGCACTGATTTTTTTTCAGAAAATTTTGTGCCAATAGCTCAAATGCCTGTTGTTTTGGAGCCGTTTTGATTTATTTGAGGCTATTTGCAAAATGGAAATTACCTGCCAAACAACAAACGCAATGGCGATTTTTTTTCTCTTGATTGTGTATATTTTCAACAATAATTATTGAACCATCTACCACTTGGAAACATACATTTTTTAAACGATAATTTTTTAATTTTTTAATAGCTGGAATATTTCTGTTTCTTCTCTTACTTTTAGTTTTATTATATTCATTTTTTTTTTTATTGTAATGTATGTCTTTCGAGACGAAAACCCCCATGCTTGTATCTCAGAACTGATGTTTCAACTTTTAAAATGTGATATCTCTGTTCGCATAGCAGCTACCTAGTATAACATTATCTCTGGTTTGAACTAAAGTGATAAAATTGGTGTGAACAGGGTATTTTTTATGAGGTGTTGAAAATTATTTTTATTGTTGATAATTAAAAACAAAAATATGTTTTCATAGTAATTTTATATTTTAAGAATATTGATATAAAAAAAAAATTGGGCTCAGACCAACCGTGACTTCTGAATCACGTTTTGACTTTGAGTAAGCACCATTTTTTCTATTGTTAAAAATTCCAAACAATGATTTTTTTTTTCCACAATCCTTTTAATTTTGTAGCAGTAATCTTGGCCTTCTTAATACAAAATTACAAAAAAAAAATCAAGGGGTAGATGCAGTATTAAAATAAAAATTAATACGTGAATTCCTCAAAATTGTCTGTAAAAACAATATGGAACTCAAAAATGTATATATATTTTTTAGATCAAAATCGTATTTTTAATTTTTATTTAATTGAATGTGGAATCAATTTTTTTTTCTATGCTATCGAAGTGTTGGGGGGAAAAATGGTTATAATAAGCCGATTTCGGTAAACTTTTTATAATGTCAGAGTGTATCAAGTGAGGAATTCTTCAGTGCAAAAATGAAGCCGATAACTGAAATAACGACTCAACTAGAGCAGATTTAATAAAATTGATGTTCTTTTATATCAATGAATCAAGTTCATTCACAGTAAGAATAATGATCCGCAATGGCGACTGTAGTCTAGCAAACAATTTTATACCTACACATGCAAATATTAATATAATAATGAAAAAATATGTATAATACGATTGTAGATAAAATAAATCAAATTTAAAATTTACACATGTTTATCTAATGTTTATTCGCCTACAAAATATTAATAATAAAGTGTTCACAATTTCACTGAATCTGATCACAATATTAATTTGCGCGACTTAGTTTGATTCCGAAATATTTTGAGTACATTTGTTGACATCTGATCGGTTGCTAGGTCACGGCCAATGAGAAATAAAACAGTTGACAATCTTCCCACAAAAGTTGCTAATTTCTCTCACTCGTGGCGAACTCTCGGTGCAAAATGATTTTGGCAAAACACTTGATATGGAAAACGTTTTTGAGTAATGTGGGTAGACCGCAATTATATTGTCAAAACACATTTTTAGAAATAATTAGTTTAGGGTTGGACCCCTTTTTCAATCATTTCATTTTGTTTTTACTTTTACAAAATAAAGAAAAATATAAAATAACAAATTTAAGGCATAATCTTACATTTTATTTATTCGTATTTATGAGCTGAATTAAGATTGACGAGTCAAAACTAATACAGTTTTTAAGAGTAAAAACTGAAAATGCGGTGATTCAACCCATAGTTTTCAAAATAATAATGTTACATGAATTTCTTGGTTTGAAATGTTCCCGCCCGTGGTTCCCGCATCGAACTGTTAGTTACTTCGCTTGCCACTGAAGGTTGCACAGCGCCACGAGTCTACCAATCAGCTGACTGGCCTGCTGTCAAGCAAAGAAGAAAACAGCTGATACGGTTTGTTCTTCTTGCCGAAATGTCTACCTACATGTGATTTATTTATTTACCTATATACATAAATGCTTGTCTACTTTATCATATTAAATACTAAATAGTTAATAATTCTTGCTTTATGCTAAAAATGGCTGTGTATAAGTTTAATTGATTTTTAGTACCTAGGTAGGTATAACATACCTACTTATTTTTATTTTTTATAATACAATTTTTCTGTCAAATTCCTGTTGTTATTATCACATTTTGCCACACTTGTTTATTGCGCTTTTTATTTTATATTTTATGAACATGTCCTCACATTGGGACACGTTTACGAAAACTCTTTTTACATTCGGCAAGAGAGAATTGTTTGCATTTGTCGCGGGACTCGCTGCCTGTGAATTGTATCGAAAATATATAGTCTGGACAGAAAAGGATGATCCAAATGTCATTAATGAAATAAAATTCGTAAAAAATACAAATAAACCTTGCAAATCACACATTTATAACAGTTTCAATTGTACTGATGAAAAGACTTTCGACGAAATATTCGAATGTTCCTACTCTATTTTAAGATGGATGGTAGACTTCATTGATTCCGCTAATGAAAGTCTTGATATCGCTATTTACCTGGTGACATGTGAGGAGTTCAGAGCGGCCATATTACGAGCCCACGACCGCGGCGTTTGCGTCCGTATAATCTCCGACTTGACGATGGCGAAGGGAAGTGGCAGCGCGATTCCGGACTTTATTAATCACGGGATAACTGTGAGAATGCACGACTCGAAGCACATGATGCATCGCAAGTCGGCCATAGCCGATCGCAAGATGATTCTGATGGGATCGGGCAACTGGACGATGCAGGCGTTGGCCGGGAACTGGGATGGATGGATCAAGTCATCGGATAAGCAAATCGTCCGGGACTACGTCGAGGGATTCGAACATCAGTGGGCCGATTGCAAGTTAATGGAGCCGACGTTCTCCGAGTTTAAAGCGATGAAGATTCAATTCAATACGCAGCAGTTTTGAAAAGTATTATTTAGCGAGCGAAGCAAGCGACTCCTTTTGGCACGGACCTCAGTTTTTTTGTTTTTTTTTGTTTTTTTTTTGTTTTTGGCTGCTAATAGCCGATACACAGGTTGCACCGTTTCACCGATCGATCTGAAATTTTGCACACATGTAAAACCAACCTTCTCTGTTTGCAGACCCTTATTTTTTGGAAATCTATTCATTGGTTAAAATTTAAATAAATATCTCCTGATAGGCTGAAAAATGAAAAGGGTCTTCGATAAATCTGATCAAACTCATTTGTATACCCGCCTGACATCCCGGACCCGCATTATTTAGAAATTAAACAATTTAAAAGTGATTCTCAACTTAATTTTTTGTCATCAATGGGATTCAAACTGCTCGAATGGGCGGGGGGGGGGGGGGGGGGGTCCCCCCAGCACCCCCCCCCCCCCCCCCCCCCCTTCATACGGGACTGTGCTAGATGTCCCTGTCGCTTTCTCTCAGTGTTCGATGACCATATCTGATAGACAGCTGGTTTGTGGACAGAAGTGGAAGGTGGAGTGAGAGCGAATGGTAGGAGTTTGTGGTACAATTAGAAGTGGAAGAAAAGGACCCGGTTTCTATGAGTTCTGCGGCCCTAGTGGTGGTGGTCTATTCTAGAATGTTTTCTACCTTGATTTTTTGTAAAGTTTTTTATATTTACCTACACTTGGCCAAATTCAAAATGATAATTAAACAAATTGAATAATTGCTGGTCATGTTCCATACCAATCAATGCTAGTTTTTATCATTGAAATGAGATGTCATTTACTAGAGTGGGACAAGGAGCTGTGACTGACTTCTGATAGTGCGATCTAAGATTTTTCAGTAAATCAGATTTATTGAGCTACCATTTTTAGATGTGCCAAGTGTAGTAGCTATGTATTTAGTATTTTACTTCATTGTTAATATGTTTCTGTGTGTGAAAATTTTAGAACATTCTTTTCAAAATATAGCTAATGAAATGTAGGTAAATGTATTGTGTTAATTTTTTATAATGTTTTTGCCTGAGTGGAAAATAATATATTATTAATAATATCGAATGCACGATGATCGCATTGATGTCGAAGAGTATTTCTTTCCCTCCATATGTTCCCATCTATACTGTTGCTAGTTACATTATTTTATCAGAATGCCAACAATATAATGAACAGCATTCAGGTCATACCTTTCTTTGAAGCAAAAAGAAGGAGAAATATGTGGTATTTATAAACGCAGATTGGTAGGAATTGCAAATGAAATTAAAAATCCATAGCTCCAAAACATGGAATTATCAAATCATCATATCACATGCCTGAAAGTATTGCAGTTTTATGTTATAAACATTGGAGTGCTGACTTTTTGTTTCCAAAAATAAAATTACTACTTGGCCCACTTGTAAAAAAAATTGTTTAAAAATATCATTCCATGGTTTGAATTTTTCGCGCATCGAACTGTTAGTTATTTCGCTTGCCACTGAAGGTTGCACAGCGCCACAAGTCTATCAATCAGCTGCCTCACAGCTGTCAAATAGTGTTGTTTATAAC
The DNA here is from genome assembly GCA_934045905.1 of Leuctra nigra. Lineage (NCBI taxonomy): Eukaryota > Metazoa > Arthropoda > Insecta > Plecoptera > Leuctridae > Leuctra > Leuctra nigra. The sequence goes on from OW203773.1 coordinate 10,501,265, forward strand.
CTAACCTTATCAATATCAAATTTATTGCATTATCAATTTTTTACACTCATTTAAAGTGTGTCTTTCAATGTAAGTCAAGTGTATAGTTATGTTTACTTGACGCGCTTCGTTTTAGTTCAGTGATGAAACAGGTGTGATTTCTTTACGCACTTCTTTAAACTGAATTTTTGTTGCAATTCAATGTACAAGAACCTGTGATATTCAAGCTTAAAAGAACAATCCACAGTCAAAACATTTCACTGTTCCCAAGGTAAGGAGTTCTGACAGCTTTAAACATTTTCTATTGTCTACAAGTTACAACAAGCTCATGAAATACTTTCCATGGTAAACGCATCAACATGGTATCATGTCATTTGTTGCGACTTCTGCGATAAGCTTTTTTCCGTAGGATTCGGTTGTAAAGGGTTTAACAATGACACTAGTGCCTCATTGATAATCCTCTTTAGAGTGTATCTCCCGCTTGGTCGGTGCTACCTCCGCAAAGGTCAACTCACAACTAAAAGGCGTTGATCATTTTTAACAGGCATAAGAAGATGTTACCTAACTGTTTAGATACACTTTTTTTCTCTTATAAATTTTTTGAATAGGTACCTATATGAAGATATTGCAATTTTTAAATCAAAATCCATGTAATCACGAGACGACACCCCCTCAGTTGTTTTATTGTTTCCATGCAGGAAGCATGTCAAGAGAGCCTTGATAACAAAGCATAGTACTGACAGCTGTCATTACTTACTAATAAAAATATGATAATTTACCCACACTCCAATTTCTAATAATTTTCATTCTTTTCGAAAATAACCAAATATCAACACCAGTTCTTTTAATAAAACATGGAAATGCAGACTGTGTCACATTTAATAGATAACCTACTCTGATTTAAAAGTGACCTCCCTTGACGCTAGCGCCAACTTGTGACCGACCTGTCGTCCTAGCTTTGCATCACCCTATTATTGTGTTGGTTCCTAAAATACGCCATTCCATGTAAAGTAGGGTTTCCATGACCGGAATTATTTTCGTCATACGAAACGATTATAAATCGTGTCGTGAAAGAACACGACACAGCACGGAAATATTCCTGGTGGCGAAAACCAGAACTACGTAACAGCTGATCTGATCATTTCTGTCAGATACTGTGCTGTCATCCTCCTACTGTTCGTTTTACTAAGTGACTTTATTTGTAACTTGTAATGGACAATTTAAGGGAAAGAGTTGCAAGGAGAAATAGATTAGTTGCTCTTCTTCTTTTGTTGAGAAGAAGAAAAGCTCTGATTCCGTCACGAAATCGTCCGACGACACGAAAATAGTTGAGCTTAGCTGAACTTATTTCGTTAGGGACGATTATTTCGCTTTGATTTTTTCTCTGCCTTGTGATTGGTTGATGTCCGCCATTTTACGAAAATCGTTCCGTGTCACAAAAATAATTCCGATTATGGAAACCCTACTTAACTTGAAGTATACAGTCCAGCCATTTATTAGATTGCGTGAACCCAGCAATCTCTTAAATTCATTTATTAATATTATCAACAGATATTTTACATATAGAGTCATTAAAACTTAAAAGCATTCAAAATGTAGCTAATTGACTATAGCTTGTTAATAGATTTCAAAGTTGAGTGCTATAACATGGAATGGCATTCAGCATTGACTTGTGAACATTATTGAGCTAGCTGCTAAAACAGCTAAAATCGTAAAGTCCGCTTACAATTCTCGTAGGAATAATAATTGCTCTAACGCACATCAACAAATCATGAAAATCATAACTCAAATTTTTTTATCCTTTTCCATTACCTTTTTTTTTTAACTGTTAATTACGATGATCCTCAATAGTTGGTACCTAGTATTAAATTAGTTTTTGAGAAGAATTAATGATATGTAGATAAAAATAATTTAGGATTCAGTAGAAAGGTAGGTACCATTAGGTACCGTATTTAATACTCAAAAATTACAAACCGCACCGTAAATTCCATACCTACTATTGTGTACAATAATGAAAACACTCAAAAATAAATAGTGCATTGGGTCCTAGTTCCTTAGTGGACAATAGTGTTAGGTAGGTATATTTGACCCGAACATTTATTATGTACCTAATAAAGTTTCGGTTACAGTTTCACAATTTTATTTCATCAACGTTTGGTTCCGGTTCTAAAACAAATATTCTTAAGACGGCTGGGTAGTGAGTTTGACATTAAAGAGTTTTTTAATCGATTTTTATCAATATCTTTTACCAATGTAATTGATAACAAAATAGGGCTTTGTATGCGTATTCAGAACTAGAGGTGAGCGCGTGACTCACGACTTTTAGCGTGACTGTGCGTGAGTGTGCACACCACTGCTAAAAGTCGTGTGTGAGTGTGCAAAGTTACTGATCACGCGTGAATCGTGTCACGCGTGACCAGTAACTTTGCCATTTCAGCTTCCCAAAAAGGTTTTTATTTCGTGAAAAACAAAAAAATGCCCTGCGGGGCATGATTATTTTAATTAAAAAAACAAAACATAGTCAACAACAGATTTCTGTGCATTTTGGCCAGGTCTTAGTGTTCAGGAAAGTTGCGATTGTTATTTCAAATTATGGACCCTTGATAAGCAAATTTAAATATTTTATGCATACTACCTAAGTTGTTATTACTGGGTATACCTATAAGAAAAGAGAGTAAAGGTGGTCCGTGGCCAAGTTGCATTTCTCATGCTACATTTGACTCGACAGTTATTTGTAAAAAAAAAAAAAAAAAAAAGAGCTGTGTTGTGTATCAAAAATATGAGGACTGACCTACAGGGACCTGACATAAACAAAGCATGTCGTATACTTATCAACGTGAGTGACTGTGCGTGAGTTGTAGTTCGTGAGTGTGCGTGAGCGTGCATGAGTCCATAAGATTTGCTGCGTGAGTGTGCGTGATCGTGAGCTAAATGACGAACCCGCGTGCGTGAGTGTGCGTGAGTGGAATACGTGCCCGCGTGACGTGACCGCGCATGAGTGTTATTAGTTTTATTTTGTCCAACAGATGTTAAGTGCCCAAAAATAAGTAAAATTATGGCACTTAAAACTCTGTTGGACAAAATTAAACTAATAAGCCGTCTAGTATGTAGTGACTAGTTCTGTTTAGTGTCTGTCATATTTACGTGTTGTTTTCGAGAAGGCTGTGGGTGGGATGACGTCACGCCAGTCCTTTGAAGTGCGCACTGCGCATGCGTTTAAGCCTGATAACATTAGTACCACACCTCACCAACAGATGTCTCTTTACTTTCTTAAATGGCCTATTCGACACTAAAAGTATCAATAGATGGCGCTGCGGTCACTGTGAATATTTTCAAGATGGCGGGAGTAAAGCGGACTCTGTTCACGTCCAACATGGTTTCTTATGGCAAAACATGGTTCAAAAACACGCAATTAACAGGTTATTCAGACAATTGAAGTCCTTTTTAACCTGATACTATGTAAACTTATGAATGCATGTACATACAGTAACTATTCATTTCCGTTGATGGATAATAGATCATTTTTAAATAAAACTTAAAATTGTCAGTAATAATACTTCTAGAGTGACATGATTGGTTGGTCGATGGGCGGAGCTAGCTTCTCATTGGCTGACGCATTTCATGTTTGCATCATTCTGAGACCGCAATTTGAACTCGGAGAAAAATTCTGAGGTGACAGATCGAAAAATCATAATCTTTTCTATAACTGTAATTATTTTTAAGTTTCTATGTTTATTAGTGCCTGATGTAGAGGTGTCTAAACTTAGCATGTTGCTTATGAGAAATGTATTCTGTCCTCAAACCTCTAGTGCCACTTTCTGCCGTCAGAGCGCACATTGCAACTTTTAGTGTCGAATTACATATGTAAAAGATATTGATAAAAATCGATTAAAAAACTCTTCAAGGTCAAACTCACTACCCAGCCGTCTTAAAGGTTTAGTTCTGTTTGTATAAAGATTATGGGTTCCAGTTCCAGTTCACAAATTTCTTATCAAACTAAATTACTACCAATAAAATTTAAGCATCAAATTTAATGGAATTATTGGATTTTGATATTGTCCTAATGAAAGCACTGGTGCAAGTGATTGGATGATGATACAGATCTTCACAGAATGGTGTGCATACTTAATCTTAGAAGGTCTTAGAATCTTGGTGGCAATTTTCTCTAAGGCGATGTCATCATTAATTTTGCCGGAGCTATCATTGTCAGAATTTAAATCTTCCTGGAGTTTTTGGAAATGAAGGATTATCAAGAATTATTGCTATTGTATAGGGGTGTTCAACGATTATTTTATTTAAATCGATTATTAATTCGATTTTCCTAATTTAACCCTTTCCCGGGCAAATTATTTAAGCTCATGGAATCCAGTGACAACAGCGAATTAGTGAATTAGATCACATTTAAAGCATGTTGACACTTTTTTTTTTTTTTTTAATTTTCACTTAAAAAAATTTGGTGGGATAAATACTTCCCACTGCCCATATAAGAAAAAAATGCGTTGTAAAAATATTTTTTTGTTATTTTTTTTTTGAATAATATATATTTTTGAATTGAGATTTTGATTTTGTTAGAACTGCATACCTAAAAACGTAATTTATGGTTAAAAGAAAAGAAAATATCCATGATTTTCTAAAACATAACCTATCAGTTTCGAATAAGAGAGACTATAGGTTGGGCCGTGGGAAGACTACTTCCCGTTTGTAAATGATTTCGTAATAAAAAAAAATACAGCGGTCAAATGGTCATCAAATATTTATCTAATATTACTTACATGATACCTTACATCAAACATTTACACTTTAGGTTATCAATCCAAATTTACATATAGATATTGAGATATAAATCGATTTTTTGACGAAATTTGGCGTACCGTGTGTCATTTGCTATTTGCCACGGCTTTCTTGATGGTCTAGAGATCAATTTTACCGACCAAACATTTTTTTTGCAGTTGTGTAATATGCACATAGATAGCGCATAGAAGTTACCTACTGGGAAAACCGTTTCCCACCGCCCGGGAAAGGGTTAAATCGATTAATAATCGAATTAAATCGTATTGATATCATCATGTTCAGAGTGGTCATCATATTATCATCTTTTACGGCAAAATTAACCTCAACAATGAAATGTGTCCGGGAAGTCAGTCATTTTTACTTCAAAGAAGCTGTGATGTGCCGTACTTCATTTAATCATCACTGATAAATGGTAGTGCGAATTAGAAACACACACTGAAACTTGGGAAAATACACACAAACATAAATGTATCACTAAAATATTACGCACACAAAGAAAAATGTTGACATAATGAAGGCAGCCATTTTAGATGTAGTTAAGTGGAACCATTTTCAAGGCAGCAAATTCAAATTGATGTATGCGATTATTTGTACTAACATCGATTAATCGTTTTGAATGTCATAATCGATTATTCGATTCGATTAAATCGTAATCGTGAACATCCCTAGTATTGTAGACCAAAAATAATAAGATTTTTTATAAAAATTTAACTTTTTTAACTTTTTGAATATTTAAGGATTTAATATTAATTATCCAATTGTTAAAAGATTAAAGTATATGTGTTCCGGTTCCTGTTCAGGTCCCTGGTAGTTGATTTATTTATTTTTCATTATGCACAAAGCGCCAATTATTTTAATGGTTAGTAGGTACTTTCAGTAGGAATTTTTTTGTTGTCACTAGGATTTCCTTTCCTGGGATTTCAATTTCCTTTCCTTTCATTTTTTTTAGTTAAAAAGACTTGGCTGCCTTTATACACGAAGTATTTTTTCATGGTGATTGATTAAGAGGGCTGAGTAGTGAGCGTGGCCTTGAAGAGTTTTTTAATAGATTTTTATCAATATCTTTTACCAATGTAATTGTTAACAAAATAAAACTTTGTACGCGCCTTCAGAACTGTTCAATGAAAATAATTTCATAGCTTGGAATAAGTAATTAGGTAGTTTCATTTTGTCCAACAGATGTTTAGTAGGTACCATAATTTTACTAATTTTCGGGCACTTAACCTGTAGGACAAAGTAAATTCTAATAAACCTTTACAAGCTATGGAATTATTTTCATTGAACAGTTCTGAAAACGCGTAAAGTGGGTCTTCCATGAATGCGATGTTTTCGTCGCGATGTTGCTTTGCGGCACGATTTTTCAGTCACCGTCTTCCATGGTCGCGATGATTTCGCCGTCGCGTCATGTATTTCCGACTCCTTTATTTGTCCAGAGGGGGTTCAGCGGTAACCGCGCATGCGCACAACGCTGCGTTGGTTATTGAAGTTGACTCTATTTTCAGCGACGATTCGCTGCGATTTGAGCTCTGATTGGCTGAGAAGCCACGATGCGGCTGCGAATTCGCATTGCGATGAAAAAACGCAACGTTAGAAGACGGGCTTAACCATACCTACAAAGCCTTATTTTGTTAACAATTACATTGGTAAAAAATATTGATAAAAATCGATTAAAAAACTCTTCAAGGTCAAACTCACTATCCAGCCGTCTAATGTATGCTATGGAAGAAACGTGCAAATTATTGTGTCCGTGGTGGTAAAAAAATATTGAATCATAAGATTTTAAAAATGCGTCTTTCTCTATCAACCCCTCAGTAAATACAGGGTAGGTAACCTTCTACTTCTATCTTCAACATTAACCAATTATGTGAGCCTCATATTACAGTGTTAAGGTACGTTTCCAGCTCGGCGTTCTTTCGACGTTGGGCGCTCAGCGCTGAAAGATGAACATGGTTCATCTTTTGACCTTGAACGCCAGCGCCCGAACGTCGAACTAGCGCCGAACTGTAACGAGGAGCTAGGGAGAGAAGGGCTCTTTGGCTCTTCAACATTGCGCATGCGCGAACACTCTGAAGTCGCCTGCAATGATTCTTTTTCTCATAACCTCCTCAGACCCAGACATATTTTATTTGCCCGGATTTTGGTGAAATTTATTTTCCTAAAAGAAAATCACTTGAAAATAATATAAAAAACAATCAATTTTTTTCAATGTTTTTTTTATTTTTTAATAATTTTTTATTTTTATTGACTAATTAAAAAGTCATTTTTACGGTGTAAAACTTTTAAAAAAATATTTAAAAATATAATGTATGCTGTTAATTGTTATGGCATTGAAACAATAAAACATTTATTTTTTATATTCCACAATGAATAATTACAATTTAATTAAATGACTGTAAATTACTGGCTAACAAGAATGTGGAGCAACAGAGAAGACCATGAGGAAAACGAGGTTTTCCACCATGAGGAAAAGAAAACCCTCCAAAACATCCATCAAGAAAGCATGTTATGATGAAAAGGTTCAAATTAAAATGGACCTATTACATATGACTATTGTATGGGAGGGGGGGGGGGGGGGGAGGGGGGGAAGGGCATACGTTAATCAATCTTTATCTATGTTAATCATTTGAATTTTTTGCTTGATCCATTCTATTCCATCAATAGCATGATAATATTGTAAAAGGCATTTACAGCCAAGGGAGAAATTTCTGTTGAATTTATGAATTTATGATATTTACTGACTTATTATCCATACCAATTTTAAAACAAAGAGTGATGATAATTGTGCAGAAGGCACTGTAGTTTCAACATAGAGTAAATTTTTTGTACTATTTTCAACGGGACTCTTATGCCTCTTTCTCTGTGTTTTTTTTTTGTTCGCGCCATATTGGCCGCACCGATTGACCAATCGAGATGAAATTTTGAACATTAACTAATATTATTCTAATTTTGTCCTGAAATGTTTTTTCAATAATATTCAAATCAAAAAGTTGATTATTTTTATTTATGGCCCATTTGGGTGCGACACCCTGCTGAGTTTATTACCCAAGTCTTGACCAGTCAGCCCCCAAACATTCAAATGAGAGACAGGGGTCCTTTGCCAGAGTAAAATATATTCGTTATATTACAATGTATTTCAAGTGTTACATGTGGTATTAGAGTATAGCACGTATCAGTGCTCGCTTATCAACGCGTTACAATGAGCGTTTTCCTAGTAATAAATCACACTTTTATGATATTATCTGTTCGTGTTGCATGAAGGTATCACCCTAAATTGTTCAACTTCCACTTATTAAATTCATTCCAAAGAATTACCTTGCCTACCTACTATTTATTTACGAAACTTACAGTATTTTATCAATTGCTTTCATTTTTCTATCTCATTTCTTTATTCATAGTTATTATTTGTTTCGAAATTGATATTCATAAAATGCATTATGTAGTTTCATTCCAATTATTTATTTCGCGGTATTTACATTCAAATATCCCTTCTTGGCACGATGGCTCAGCGACAGCGCATGCGCAATGTTGAAGAGCCAAAGAGCCCTTCTCTCCCTAGCTCCTCGTGAACTGTAAACGTACCTTTAGTCTATACAACGATATATACAAGTTTGGTCAATTGAACAGTCAATTAACCGTGGAGCATCCCTTAATCTGCTCTGGTCAAATATTATGTCAATAATGCCACTAATAATTTATCATATTATTAGTTGTATCATCCTTGCCAAAAAGTAAAGCCAAATTTAAAATTAAACACATTTTCATAAGCATTAGGTATTGATTAAAATTTAATTTTGTTTTTGATTCGTTGACCTACATAATTATTACAAAAATAATCAAGCTTGAACATTTCGATTATCATTGAAAATTTTTTTAACTTACAATTGTATTAAATTGGAAAATGTTCACTCTTCCACCATTACAACTACGTGCCGTACAATATTTCACAATTTACCGAAATTTTCGGGAAATACCTCAAGTGAAAGCTTCACAAAAAAGTAAAACCGTTAAAAAGCAGCCAAGTTTCATCAACAAAAAATAGTAAAAATGGCAGAGTTGGTGACAGAAACTCGTAACATTAACATAACATTTAAATGATTAGTATAAAGAGTATCGTGTGTTATTTATGAGTTTCTATCATAACTCCGCAATTAAAAAAATATATATATAAAATAAAATACCTAACGGAACAGCTGGCTGAGTGGTAACGCTCTGAATTCCGGAGGCCCGGGTTCGATTCCCGCGGCCGTTCTTCCTGACTGGGGTTTTTCTTGGCATTCCCTCAGTCGAGAGGCACATGCTGAGAAGGTATCCTACTAATAGGCCACGACCGCCTCCTTCCTACCTTCCATCCTTACCTACTCTGCACCATCATCTCCCAATCATCATCATAATCATTCATCCGTCGCCATTAGCTTCGCTGCAGAACAGTGCGACGTTAAGCCCCAGACAAAAAATACCCCCCCCCCCCCAATATATAAACATTTGTTATCTTCTTAATTGATAACCTTTTTTCTGAGTAGGTTGATATTATCATGAAACTTTTACAGGTTTATCATCAAACCCCTTATTGTTCATGCCAACAATAATATTTATACAGTCAATTCCAACCCCCCTCCCCCCAAATAAAATATTGAACATTTTTCATTTATTGGTATAAGATGAGTTTAACGTTTGTGAAATGTGTACGTTTCTATCACCAACTCCGCCATATTTATAAGATAATTTATTATAATATGGAGCTTTTTATGTCAAACTATGAGCTATGACATAAACGCAAACTTTCTTATGTACAAACAACAGGTTGTTTATAAGCTTCTGATTCCAGTTTCAACTCATACCTGTTTTTCAACGTGTTAGGGCGTTTGTTTTAGAGTCGTCACACTAACCCCCAAACACCCCTGCCCAACGGCAGCAACTGGCTAGCCAGAGTTGGATTGTAAAACGGGGTGAATAGGGACAGGTAGGTGAATGGGGACAAAACTTTCCGTTCAGAGAATAAAATTTATTAAGATAATTTATAAAAAAAATTCGGAAGTTTGTACAAAGTGGATGGAACAAGTTCACACTACTATAGGAGAGGTGGGGACTCTTCAATGCATCACCATTGGCAATCTTGAATACGAATAGGCCATTTAAGAAAGTAAAGATACATCTGTTGGTGAGGTGTGGTACTAATGTTATCAGGCTTAAACGCATGCGCAGTGCGCACTTCAAAGGACTCAGCGTGACGTCATCCCACCCACAGCCTTCTCGAACACAACACGTACATTTATGACAGACACCAAACAGACACTAGTCACTACACACTAGACGGCTGTGGACCTGTCAGGCTTTATCGCATGCGCACTGACTTTCTTAAATGGCCTATTATATGGGAATTACGTTTGAGCAGCTGGCGCTCTACATGTTGTGTGGCAGACATAAGAACTAATTTAGGTTTGAATTTCGTTCCAAAATTCAAAATAGTTCCACTGTTCACTACCTGAGCGCCACCTGCTCAAAAGTAATCCCTATGTTAATCCATTGGATGGAGCTGGTATCACCAAGAATGTTCAAGTGTCCCCACCTCTCCTATAGTAGTGTGAAGCTAGTTCCATGCACGTTGGTTTGCACACTGCAGTCAAAGCCAAGTTTTAAGTTATTATGAAGTCGCTGTCTTGTTGCTACCTTTATGTAACATTGAGATGAAAGTAGCGTCAATTTGTGTACTATTTTGAACCTGCAGAAACTTGCTGATTTTCGAAAGGAAGTCATGATATTATTTGCTTGGGCCAATTTTTTATGCGAATGTAATGCCTCTTGATTGCCAGTAACTATTTTTCAGTTAGTAATTAAAATATTTGAAATTAATAGAAATTATTTAAATACATGTGCATTTATTTTAGTTAAGTGGGTTGAATAGAGACGATGCTTTACAGGCCACCCTGTGACCCTAAATATGAAGAAAAAGGTCCTGGGTTGGTTTCTGCAGCTGTATATGCTGTCAAAGATGGCAAGAGCTACAGAAAGGTTGAATGCATGTATGACATTCTTAGAAATGTGATTTATCAAAATTATCAAAAAAATGTACTTAGACGCAACATCGATATCAAAATGTAATATATATATATATATATATATGAAATATGATTTTTACTGAATCCCTCAGTTAGGTGAATGTTAATAAATACCAACTGCAATGTGAAAAGATTTTCCTCGAGTGGGACTCGAACCCACGACCTTCCGATATCCAGTCAGATGCTCTACCAGCTGAGCTATCGAGGCAGTTCACAGTGCAGCGGCTGTGTTCCAATATAAGCTGCGTTAGCAACTTACCGATTTTGAAGATAGGGTCAGAAGACCGTGAATTTCATCCACGTTTGACAACTGACTAACTTCATTCGACTTGGTATTCTCATAAGCAGATGAGTGCGCATATGTATGAAATATGATTTTTACTGAATCCCTCAGTTAGGTGAATGTTAATAAATACCAACTGCAATGTGAAAAGATTTTCCTCGAGTGGGACTCGAACCCACGACCTTCCGATATCCAGTCAGATGCTCTACCAGCTGAGCTATCGAGGCAGTTCACAGTGCAGCGGCTGTGTTCCAATATAAGCTGCGTTAGCAACTTACCGATTTTGAAGATAGGGTCAGAAGACCGTGAATTTCATCCACGTTTGACAACTGACTAACTTCATTCGACTTGGTATTCTCATAAGCAGATGAGTGCGCATATGTATGAAATATGATTTTTACTGAATCCCTCAGTTAGGTGAATGTTAATAAATACCAACTGCAATGTGAAAAGATTTTCCTCGAGTGGGACTCGAACCCACGACCTTCCGATATCCAGTCAGATGCTCTACCAGCTGAGCTATCGAGGCAGTTCACAGTGCAGCGGCTGTGTTCCAATATAAGCTGCGTTAGCAACTTACCGATTTTGAAGATAGGGTCAGAAGACCGTGAATTTCATCCACGTTTGACAACTGACTAACTTCATTCGACTTGGTATTCTCATAAGCAGATGAGTGCGCATATGTATGAAATATGATTTTTACTGAATCCCTCAGTTAGGTGAATGTTAATAAATACCAACTGCAATGTGAAAAGATTTTCCTCGAGTGGGACTCGAACCCACGACCTTCCGATATCCAGTCAGATGCTCTACCAGCTGAGCTATCGAGGCAGTTCACAGTGCAGCGGCTGTGTTCCAATATAAGCTGCGTTAGCAACTTACCGATTTTGAAGATAGGGTCAGAAGACCGTGAATTTCATCCACGTTTGACAACTGACTAACTTCATTCGACTTGGTATTCTCATAAGCAGATGAGTGCGCATATGTATGAAATATGATTTTTACTGAATCCCTCAGTTAGGTGAATGTTAATAAATACCAACTGCAATGTGAAAAGATTTTCCTCGAGTGGGACTCGAACCCACGACCTTCCGATATCCAGTCAGATGCTCTACCAGCTGAGCTATCGAGGCAGTTCACAGTGCAGCGGCTGTGTTCCAATATAAGCTGCGTTAGCAACTTACCGATTTTGAAGATAGGGTCAGAAGACCGTGAATTTCATCCACGTTTGACAACTGACTAACTTCATTCGACTTGGTATTCTCATAAGCAGATGAGTGCGCATATGTATGAAATATGATTTTTACTGAATCCCTCAGTTAGGTGAATGTTAATAAATACCAACTGCAATGTGAAAAGATTTTCCTCGAGTGGGACTCGAACCCACGACCTTCCGATATCCAGTCAGATGCTCTACCAGCTGAGCTATCGAGGCAGTTCACAGTGCAGCGGCTGTGTTCCAATATAAGCTGCGTTAGCAACTTACCGATTTTGAAGATAGGGTCAGAAGACCGTGAATTTCATCCACGTTTGACAACTGACTAACTTCATTCGACTTGGTATTCTCATAAGCAGATGAGTGCGCATATGTATGAAATATGATTTTTACTGAATCCCTCAGTTAGGTGAATGTTAATAAATACCAACTGCAATGTGAAAAGAGTTGCTAACGCAGCTTATATTGGAACACAGCCGCTGCACTGTGAACTGCCTCGATAGCTCAGCTGGTAGAGCATCTGACTGGATATCGGAAGGTCGTGGGTTCGAGTCCCACTCGAGGAAAATCTTTTCACATTGCAGTTGGTATTTATTAATATATATATATATATATATATATATATATATATTTCATGTTATACGTGTCCCTATTCACCCCCAGAGAAGGTGCAAAAGAGAAGCCAGTTGATTTAACATTGATTTAGCAGTGATTAAACATGGTGTCCCTATTGACCCCAAACGCGAGGTGAATAGGTACACATATTAAGAAAATAAAAAATAAATGTTATGATAGTTGTAATAATGCGTAATGTTGAAATAATATCATGTTGATGCTAATAGACATTTTTCAGAAGTTTGTAAGCAAGTTGTAAGAAACGTGGAAATACTGAAGAATCATATAGTCAGAAAGTGTCCCTATTCACCCCGTTTTACGTTGTCACCCATCCAACCGCTGACTGCGCTCAATGTTGCTTGTACCCTCGGTGATCTGACGAGAACCGAGGTCCCCCAATACACCATTACACCAACACACCAATACACCAACACACCAATACACCAACACACCAATACACCAATACAGTACCAATACACCGGCCGTTGGGATACAACATATCTGGTAAAAATCATATTATTTGTATTGATCAAGCTTTGACTTTCATGCATTTTATTTAAAATAACTCTATATCTAAAACATTGTAATCGATTTGTCGTTATTTTATTGTGTTGTTACAGAGTGTCACTGAGTCTGTAATGGATCATCATTCGAATTGCAACGCCATTGTTCCGAAACCAGATTCAGAGGTAAGCGAAGATTCTAAAGGCAACACAATCGAACAAAACATTTCATCCAACCAACCATCAGCTGAATGCACGATCAAGCAAACACCATCTATCAGCGCAGACACAAACATATGTCATATTGAAGGAGACGCTGCAATTTCTCGCAATGATAACGATCCTGAAGCAGGACCAAGTCAAAACATAGATCCACTTAACCAGAGCCTCCTTCACCCCAGAGACTTTCCCTTTTCTTGCAAGGTATGCACTTACAAGGGTACCTCTAGGCGCAACCTTGCCAAACATAACCGAATGCATTCTATGGAGAAGATGCATCAACGCAGCCAATTTGACCTCACAGCGAACAAGAATAGCACCCTTGTAGTTGACCTGCGCAATCATTCTGGAGAGCGTCCGTTCGCCTGTAATGTTTGTGAGTACAGTGCCTCCTCTTACAGATATCTGGCACAACACAAGATTATACATTCATCGAATAAGAAGTATCAATGCAGCCAATGCGATTTCAAATCCCACTTTAAGGGCAATCTTGCAGTTCACGTCAAGCGCATACATTCTGGAGAGATGCCATATACATGCGACATTTGCCAGTACAAGATGTTCTACAAAAAGCAAATGATTCTTCACAGGCTACGGCATTCCGAGGAAAGGAAGTTTCATTGCAGCCAATGTGATTACAAAACGAATAATAGGGGCTACCTTGTTGCCCACCTGCGCAATCATTCTGGAGAGCGGCCATACGCTTGCAATGAATGCTCTTACAAGTGTGCCAGCAGCCTCTACCTTACCAAGCACAAGAATATCCATTCTTCAGAGAAGAAGCATCAGTGCAGCAAATGTGACTACAGCACGAACTGGAAGAGTAAGCTTGTAGCTCACCAGTTCAAGCATTCTGGAGAGCGTCCGTTCACCTGTAATATCTGCGAGTATGGTGCCTCCTCTCGGTCCAGACCACTGATCTCAAGGTACCTCCACTTCGTTGGGGTGGATAGAGCATTGAATCCCTTTAACATTGGTCGCAGTGAAGTTGAAATAGTGCGACAGAGACAGAAGATGTGCGACAAAGACAGAAGATAAAATGTTCCTTTTCAAGGTCATCATTCCATAACAGCCTTCTACACGATCAGAATAATTTCTAAATCAACTGAGTTTCAAAGCAAGTGGGCGGTGAATTTAAAATGGTTGCATACTTAACTTTGACATTTTAATAACAAACATGCATTTCGAAGCTATTTATTAGCATTTTTGTTCGCAAAAGTGTTTTTATTGCTTTAATATTATAGGTAATACAAATAAATAAATGTTTCTAGTAGCTATTACGAGAACACAATGTTGTTATAGATGGATGCGAGGTTAGGGATTAACATTCAGCAATTCAATGACAGTTTACACTCGACACAATATGCCCTGATATATTCTTCGCTCTTATAAATAAATAAATAACTTACTTTTATTGATGTAATCCAATTTCTGTTGAATAATTCCCATTAAAGCAATATAATACCGCAAAAGTCGGCATTTTGTCGAAATTTCAAACAACTGACAGTCGCTTTACGACGTGGACCAATCATAAGGCTAGTATGCTTTGACCAATCACGCACACTTTTAGGAATGTGGACTACTTCACAAGGCAGTGAAATTGCAGTACATTACATCCGTACGGCGGTGACTTAACTTCGCTGGCAAGCTTTGAAGCGCAATCCACGTGTTATAGATCAGTGGTCCAGACTGACACAACACAAGATTATACATTCATCGAATAAGAAGTATCAATGCAGCCAATGTGATTTCAAATCGCACCAAAAGTCCAGTCTTGCTGCTCACGTGCGCATTCATTCTGAAGAGAGGCCACATGCATGCGACATTTGCACGTACAGGAGTTTCCACAGTAGGCAAATGATCCTTCACAAGCTACGGCATTCCGAGGAAAGGAAGTTCCATTGCAGCCAATGTGACTACAGAACGAATCATAGGAACCACCTTATTACCCACCTGCGCAATCATTCTGGTGAGCAGCCATACGCATGTGACATCTGCGAATACAAGAGTGTAAGAAGTGACACGCTTGCCAACCACAAGAGAATTCATCATACGAGTGTGAAGTACAATTGTGGCAATACTGGTTCTGTTAGAGACAACTTCAACCTACAAAAGAAATCTCACTTGGTAGTCAAGTCCTATCAGTGTAACATGTGTGTCTATTCATGTAATAGGAGTAGCAGTCTTTCAAGACACAAGAAATCACACAAGTAAGTATTCGACGTTGTCTTAGACTTAGAGTAATTTGCAGCGCTGCCCTCTGATTGATTATAATTTAAAAAATATCTTCTGGGTGGTCGAAAATCAAAGTGGTCAGATCAACTTAAAATTTTGCATAGCTATTAAAACTACAATTTTCTCTTATTTTAAAAATCTTCTGCTCTATTAATCAAGAAAGTTATACACTTATTGACATTTTTAACTGTTTGAAATTTATTGACAGAATAGGACAGTCTCGTGAAGATACCATTTCAGAATAATATTTATTTTATGAAAGTTGACTGTTGCTGAACACAGGTGTGCTATTATTTTTGTTGTGGGACAGACAGTTTTCAAGGTATTAATTTACAAAGTTTTATATATTTCTTCTTATTTAAAAACAGGAAAATTGAAGGGCATGTGCAAAGCGAAACATCCAGCAGATGGCAGCACATGCATTTTGAGGGCAAAAGCAAGTTCGTAAGATTAGCGGGCTGTTTGTCATCTAACTATAGGCGGCGGTGACTTTCATTGAAAAATGGCGGCTTCAGTCTAATAACCTCACATGTCCTTGTTAATAATAGTTTTCTACTTACACTGATGATTTCCAATGACTTTAGGGTAACAATGGAACTTTAAATGATTATTTACTAGATGTGGAATTACTTTTGAACGACTGTTTTTACTGAACTGTCAGCTGTCAAGCTGTCAACAAAATCAGCTGTTGTGTAATCCAAAGATACTGAAACCAAAGAATTTCAGTAAAGATGAAACACTTGCCCTCAAAACGATCGTGGCGCTTACGGCGGACAAAATTATCGTCCTATCTTTGGCGCGCCCTATTGCCATGTCAACAAAAGAATCACCATGGCGGGAATGCCTCTAGTGGTCGAAAAATCAACTGGTCGAAAAAAAGTGGTCGAAAAAAAAAGTGGTCGAAAAAAAGTGGTCGAAAAAATAACTGGTCGAAAAAAACTGGACGAAAAATAATTTTTGGTTTTGACTGTACATCCTATTTTTCGACCAGTTTTTTTCGACCAGCTATTTTTTCGACCACTTTTTTTCGACCACTTTTTTTCCATTAGCTTTTCGACCAGTTTTTTTCGACCAGTTTTTTTTCATTAGCTTTTCGAACTCCCGACACTCGTTCGCAGCAGTTGGCGGAGTCGAGTGTTGATGCGGTTGGCCGACGGCTCTGTCGGACCGAGTCCGAAGATCGCGCTCTGGCGGGAGGCGTGGAAGGACAATACCGCGGCCGCCCGCACTCGGCCAACTCGCCGGCAAACTCGTCCCTTCCACAGGCGTCGGGCCGCCAACGGATACGAAAGCGCCGATACTCCCGCTGTTTTCCCGCGCTTACCTCAGGCATGTGTGGATTTGTGGACGCTACCTACGACTGGTTTTGCCTGTGGAGGATCGCCGTCAACACGGTTATGACAACGGCCACTCTGTTCACGAAGCTCCGGAAGAAGAACCTGTCATCACCATAGGCGGTGACGTCAACACCTGGCAGCCGTGTAGCCGCTACCTCGGAGTAAAGCTAGACATACAGCTGACGTTCAAGCAGCACATCGAGACCGTCTGCAGCAGAGCCTGGGGGAAGCTGGGAGCCCTCCGCCCTCTCCTGCGCAATCCGAACATGTCCGTGGCGACGAAGAGGCGACTCTACCTCACCATCATACGTCCCACCTTCACGTATGCATCGCCCTGCTGGATCTGGTACTGTACCTAAATATCTCCGACAGAAATTCCAACGACTGCAGAACAAGGCTCTTCGTCTTGTCGCGGACACACGTATCAACGACCTTCACAAACACCTGGATGTCCATATGATCGCCACGTTCCTTCAGGACCAGGCCCTGACGCTGTACGAGACCACGCTGGAATCACCTAACCCCCTCGCCCGCCTACAAGGGAGAAAGAATGGGACCGGCATCGAAGACCAGTCCACGCACTATCGGGGTGAAGATGCCACCCCCGCCTCTAAGAAGGTGAAACCGAGAAGAACAAACCATCCCAGCAGACAGAAGAGAGCTGGGTTTATGTGTCACAAAGACAGGGTACCAGCCACGCCGAGAAGAGGAACCCCTCCTCTGAAGATGGAAGAAGGGGATTCTCGCTCGCGTGCCGATGTCAAGGAAGGTGGCTAGTGGGTCCGTAGGAGTCGCCCCCGACTTCGTCGATAAGAGTAAGCGCGAAAGAGAGGGAATAAGAAGAAAATAAGAGCTCGCCAACGACACACGGTGTACCCAAACGGTCACCCATCCAAGTACTGACCGCGCCCGATCGGACGAGAACCGGTGCTTCCAACATGGTGTGTCCGTTGACGAGGTCGATTGGCGTCCGGCGGCAACCCGTACTGAGTGGCCGAGGCAAGCGCTGGTAAACAGCGGGAGTATCGGCGCTTTTGTATCTGTTGGCGGCCCGACGCCTGTGGAAGGGACGAGCTCTCGGTCCCCGGACGAGTTTGCCGGCGAGTTGGCCGAGTGCGGGCGGCCGCGGTATTGTCCTTCCACGCCTCCCGCCAGAGCGCTCGGCGCGATATTCGGACTCGTTCCGACAGAGCCGTCGGCCAATAGCATTAACACTCGACGCCGCCAACTGCTGCGAACGAGTGTCGGGAGATTCGAAAAGCTGATGAAAAAAACTGGTCGAAAAAAACTGGTCGAAAAGCTAATGAAAAAAAAATGGTCGAAAAAAAGTGGTCGAAAAAATAACTGGTCGAAAAAACTGGTCGAAAAATAGGATGTACAGTCAAAACCAAAAATTATTTTTCGACCACTTTTTTTCGACCAGCTGATTTTTCGACCACTTGATAGCCAGCCACCATGGCAACACATTGTTGGAAACATGGAAATGAAATCACAGTTCTGATTCTTGTTACAGTCCGTTTTTCCCTCCAAAATTTCCCATGATATCTGATTTTGATTTTGATGAATGTAAGATTTCACATGTGTTAAGTGCTTTTGTCATTATTATTTGTGTTGATAATTAGAAATGTACTAGAATAAATTTTCACGAGACTTCCCTTTTGTGATGGTATCGAAATGAATGGGAAATATTCCAAAGCAACTTGGATCTGATTTTCTGTATGTAACCAGAGTGTATAGATGCAAAAAGGAAATTACCTGCCAAACAACAAACGCAATGGCGTATTTTTTTTCTTGATTGTGTATATTTTCAAAAATTATTAATCACGTAATAAATTAACCGATAATTTAAACATTATTAAAAATACGTGAAATCCACAAAATTGTCTGTAAAAACAAAATGGATGCTCAAAAATTTCTATATTTTTTTTATTCGTTAACTAGGATCAAAAAGTTTTTTTTCAATAAGCATGTGTTTTAAATCTAAAATTGAATGTGGAATCAAAGTTTCTTTAAATGTAAATCTAAGTTCCCATACTTCGCGTTTGCTTCGATTTCGGTTCAATTTCGGAAAATGGCTATACCTTTTGGCCGAAAAATATTGTTGGGCAAACTTCAACTTTAGCGAAACCGAACCGAAAGCGCGAAGCGAAAGCGAAGTATGGGAACTTAGCTTAAGTTCCCATAAAGTCGATTATAAGTCGAAAATGTTGTGGGGAAAAACGGTTATAATGAGCCGATTTCGGTGAACGTTTAATATGTCATAACTCATAGTGTATCAAGGGAGGAATAATTCAGTGTAAAAATGAAGCCGATAACTTAAAAAACGACTCGTCTAGAGCAGTTTTAATAAAATTGATGTTATTTTATTTAAATTGATATAATTGTATAACAATGAATGCGATCAAGCTGCAGAATATTTTTTTGATGTGCACAAAACATTGCAAAATAATGATAGTAAAAATTTCCTCCATATTTTCAAGTGAGAGATTAAATTGTGATCCCCACCAATGGACTGCCACCTTGACGCGGTGGTGGGGCTTAAGGGGCCTCCTCACATAACGAGTGTTGGTCCCAACTAAGTGCAGTCCAGGGTCGACCTAGTCCCATGTCCTCCCCAAATTCGCGGGCTCCTCGGGCCGGCATCCCCCCTCGAGATGGTGATCCCCCTGAAATCGGGTCCCACCGGCCCGAAGCTTTCCTCCACTCCCCGCTCTGTCCCAATTCAGAACTGGCTTTCCCACCAGTTTCAGACTCCACCAGATCGGTCCCTTTATGTCGACCCCCACCATGTCCTCCACTTATGATCAACAAAGTTAAAAGTATACATATATGTGCACAATATTACCTCGTCGTTGACGCGCCATTAAACAATAACAATCTAATCTAAATCTAATCTAAATGGTGATTTTGACAAAACACTTAATAAAAGCAAAATTGCGGCCCAAAATTTGATAACTTTCTTTTGTAAGTTATGTGGATAGACCTCAATAATATTGTGAAAAAACATTTTGAGAAAGAATTAGATTGGGGTTGGAGCCCTTTTTTCAATAAATTAACTGGGGCCAGATTCACAAAGAAGTATTATCTTTTGTATTATGTTTCATTTAAGGGCACAGTGTAGAGATGAGTTAACATATAAATTTGTATCTACTTAAGGAACATTTTTCTCAGCTATCGCCCAGAATTCAGAGCAAACGCCCTGATTTTTTTATATGTTGTAGATTGTTATATGATCAACAGTCACTATTCGAGAAAATAAGGTACACGACTGACCTCTGGTGGATTCTTTAAGGGGAATAATGGAGGATATAAAGGGTATATATTTTTTATAAATCAATTATATTAAATTTGGTTTAGTTGTTTGTTATGGCTGAAAAAGTAAACTTGTAACTAAATCTAAATTTCAATTAATTCTTCAAAATAAAAAGTGCATCTTAAAAGTTTCCTGCTGAAGTGGCTCCATCACGTATCGCTTATCGCTTAATGTTATTGTATAATTTTTTTTGTATATCATAATCAATTTACATAAATATTATGTCCGTTAATAATTAACTAGGAAAACGCTCTGTGTAACGCGTTGATGAGCGAGCACGGATATGCGCAACACATCGAACCGAAATTCTGTCTATTGAAAATGTCATTAAAAGCCAATAATTCTTTAATTTCGTCACAGTCTGGTATAAAAATCTTTAAAAATTCCAAAAATATTAGTCCCAAAGCATGTTAAGTTTTAAGTTGATCGATTGAACCTGAACCTTTATGATTGAATGATGGTTCCTTGTTAATTTTCAAAAATCACAGGATCTTGTTCAAAAACTATACCTGGGACTATACCTATACCTCATATGATATAAGTGTGTTTACACAATATCAGATCAATTTGTTGATTATTTATTAGCGTCATAATTATGCGTTTTTTCTGTTGTAACTACCTTGGAACATTGGAACTGAGGCGTCAATGTTGCCGTGATCCATAGCAACAAGCAAAATGTCCGTAAAATGTCAATAACTTTTGGATTTAAACACAGATTTGTCTGAAAATTGTCAAAAACACAGATAATGTTGGTCCCAATGACCATGCAAAGTTTTTAGTTGATCGGTCAAACGGTTCTAGTTTAAATTTCAAAAATCACAGTCAAGATGGGTTTAAATTTTAACCAATGGGAGGATTTGGCTGAAACTTTGTATGATTGGGTAAAATATTAGTGGTAATGACTTGTCAAAATTTCAAATTGATCAAACAAACCAATCGAAAGATTTTTAAAAAAAATTTGAACCAATCACGGGATCCCGTTCAAAAACGATCCCAAGGGACCGCATAGAGTACGTTAGTATGTGTATACAATTTCAGATTGATTGCTTGAGCGGTTTGACCTGGGGTGTGACCACCAAAAAAAAACACACAGAGAAAGTGCCATAAGAGTACCGTGGTGACGCTTGCTACGCTCGCTCAATTATAGACAAATAAAATGTCCCTCATAGTTTGTAGAGGCATGTCTTTTAGTTTATTTATACCATTGGTTATGTATTCAAAAAAAATCAGGACTCCAGCTCTTGTAGTTTAAGAAATAATTGTTCCTAAACAATTTAAAATACCCAAAAGGAGAAAAATGTCTCTGAAGTTGAAGCAGACCAAATTCACCCTATATCAAATAGAGGTAAAAGCAAAACGGGTAGGCTGCAGAATATTTTTTGTTAACTTCTAATTATAGATGGTACTTATAACATATAATTTTTAAACAGATAAAACGTCAATGAAAAATAATTATAGATAAACAAAATATACATTTTCTAAAAATTTTGCCTACACTTCCCCTTAACACGGTGTTTTTGGTATTAAATCAAAAGATAATACGTATTAGCAGATAATACCTTTTGTGAATCCAGCCCCTGGTGTATTATCGTCATCATTGCAAAATCATTTTATTTTGTTTTGACTTTTACAAAATAAAGAAAATATAAAATAACAAATGAGTCATAGGTACTTACACTTTATTTCTTTGTATATATAGGTTTAATAAAGATTGACGAGTCAAAACTTCTACAAATTTTAAATTAAAAAATTAAAAAGCTGTGATTTGACCCATATTTTTCAAAATGTTACATGAATGTCTTGGTTTGAAATGTTGGCGCATCGAACTGTTAGTTACTTCGCTTGCCACTGAAGGTTGCAAAGCGCCACGAGTCTATTAAACAGCTGACTGCTGTCAAGCAAAGAAGAATAAGAAGATATAAACAGCTGATTCAGTGTTTGGTCTTTCTTTGCGAAATGTCTACATGTGATTAATTATTTATACCTAAATGTTTGTCTACTAGATCATATTAAATAGAAAAAAATCTTGCTTTATGCTAAAAATCGATGTGTATAAGTTAAACTGTTTTTAGTAGCTACCTATACCTCCTCAATCAATTATTTTACCTTATCAATCGATACGTAGTTCTCGCATTCAAGATTCTTAATGTAAAGCTCCGTCACTTTTATCTGATGCAGTCGTAATATTGTTAATGTGTGTTTCTCTCTGCAGTAAGCCAACACCACCCAAAGCTGCTGCACTCTCCTGTGAGTTTGGTCCGAAGAGAGATTTTAACTCGACAACTACGGTCTCTTACATGCAGGTCAGTTTAGTTCTAACAATTACTTTCAAAGAGAGCTTCCTGGACTTTTTAATTAAAACATATTCCGGTCATATTCACTCTGTCAAATCTTTACAGCTTGCCTAATGAACGCTGTGGAACTACCAACTACTTTTACCCCAAGCTACAACGTGGCTTTTCTGCCAAACTACGTACCTCTTAAACTAGACACGTTTCACATTGATTTGTAATATGAAATCTATGTACAGTTTTCTGTTCAAATTGTTGGTGCGGATTAAAAGTAAATTAGAATAATGTAAGAGAAGTAATTCGTTTCTCTATTAAAGCCATGTAAAAATCTCAAACGTTGAAAGCGTTACATAAAATCTAGGTTGGTATGGTTATACATATTTTATCATATATTGTAGATAATACTGTTCGGTACAAAATATCATGGTTTGGAAAAGATTTGTTGGTAGTTAAGCTGGCGCTGGTTCATCTTTAATAACTAATTGAATTGACCTTTCTCTTTCAGCCACATATCGCGTTGACCGGTGTGGTTAAGTCACGCGGTGGCGGAGCAGTCTGGGAGGTAGGTCTGCACGCAGTTCAGTGCCTCTCAGGATTCAAGCCACTGTCACTTACGCGGTGTGCTTACACCGATGGTTCTCAATTGTATAAATAACTAACATTTTTGTTGTTTCTACTTTCAGAACCCTGCAGACTCAGAGGCTTTCGAAGGAACCGTGAAGGTAGAGATCGAAGAACACCCAATCAACGTGAAACCTGAACTTGACCTAATGCCTACTTTCGACCGTCATTACGTCTTTCTACCAGAAGATCCAGCCCTGGACGTAGATCTTCACTCTGCAGCCACCATGGTCCATTTGAAACAAGAATCAGATCCTTTCGCAGCTCTGCCTTCCGTAGATACTGTGGTGAGTGCTCATAAATAAAACAATGCTAGAATACGTATTGTTGTTGCTTTACTAAGAACTTCCTCGACTTGTTGTTTGTAATTATTATTCTTACAGAAAACGAATTCAACAATAACGGACCAACTCTGCAATGTGAAGACTGAATTAGAGGAAATTGAAGATTAAAAAACACCAACATCCAACAAGATACCATAACAGCCGCATCCATACTCCCTATAGAAGAATGTTTTATTCAACAAACGCCATCAATACATGAAGACACAAACATATGTCATATTGAAGAAGACGCGGCATTTTCTTGCAATGATTACGATCCTGAAGCAGGACCAAGTCAAAACATAGATCCACTTAACCAGAGCCTCCTTCACCCCAGATACTTTCCCTTTTCTTGCGATGTATGCACTTACAAGGGTACCAACAGCTGCAACCTTGTCAAGCACAAGAGACTCCATTCTTCAGAGAAGAAGCATCAATGCGGTCAATGTGACTACTGAGTTCATAGGATGGGTAACCTTGTTGCCCACCTGCTCACACATTCTGGAGAGCGGAAATTCGCCTGCAATGAATGCACTTACAAGGGTACCTCTAAGTACAACCTTGCCAGGCACAGGAATAGACGTCATTCTTCAGAGAAGAAGCATCAATGCAGCCAATGTGACTACAAAGCGCATAGCATGAGCAAACTTGAAGAACACATGCGCAAGCATACTGGAGAGCGGCCATTCGCCTGCAATGAATGCACTTACAAGGGTACTTCAATCCTCAATCTTGCCGAGCACTAGAAACTCCATTCTTCAGAGAAGAAGCATCAATGCAGCCAATGTGACTACAAAACCCACCACAAGAGCAGGCTTGTACGTCACCTGCGCCAGCATACTGGAGAGCGTCCGTTCACCTGCAGTGTTTGTTCGTACAATGCCACCAGTCACTACGCTCTTAAGTTGCACATGATTAAACATTCATCGGATAAGAAGTATCAATGCAGCCAATGTGATTTCAAATCGCACCAACAGGGCAATCTTGTAGTTCACCTACGAACGCATTTAGGAGAGAGGGCATATGCATGCGGCATTTGCACTTACACTTGTTCTCGCAAAAGTCATCTGGCTCAACACAAGTTACGGCATACAGAGGGAAAGAAGTTCCATTGCAGCCAATGTGATTACAAAACGAATCATATGAACTACCTTGTTGTCCACCTGCGCAATCATTCTGGAGAGCTGCCATACGCATGCGACATCTGTGCGTTCAAGTGTACCAGAAGTGACACGCTTTCCAAACACAAAAGAATGAAGCATACGGGTGAGAAATTCAAATGTGACTAATGTAGTTATGAATGTTTTGCTAGAGGCAACTTAGACCGGCACATAAACACACACTCGGAACTCAAGCCCTATAAGTGTAACATGTGTCCATTTGTATGTGCGGACAACAGTAGCCTCAAAAGACACTTACTAACACACTCGCGGCCCAAGCCACATAAGTGTGACGTGTGTGTCTTCTCAACTTTTAACCGCTCTAGTATTTCACGCCACAAGAAAGCACACAAGTGAGTAGTTGACAATATCAGATTAATTTACAAGTAATTTACAAGGATATTGACTGCAAACACTTCAAGTTATTTTATTTGTAGATTTAACGGGGCGCGATCACTCCATATAGCACATTTGTATTTACTGAAATTCACATATTAGAAACCTTTTTACAAAAGTTCAACTGATACAGTAATAGACTCATTTAATGTCATGTAGTTTGCAACTCCTGCCCAATAATGAGTTTTCAATAAAAACTCATTTGTGTATGAACAAAACTTAAACATGAAAGGTATAGGAAGATCTTTCAAATTTGGTAAAAATAGCACATGTTGGTATTTAAAGTCTTCCTTTCAAAACTGCATGTAAATGATATTTCGATGAAACTTCATAGTTATACAGATAAAAATACGCTGATTCAAAATATACCATAAAACAATGGGCTATCCACATTAATTTCCGAGATAAATCACTTTTAAAGTCGCAGTTTTAACCACAGTGTTATATGGTAGTTTCTGTCTGGAATGGAAATGTTGGTGTTTAACTAGTTGTGAGGGGAAAGCTTCAAATGACAATTCTTTGGAAAAAATGTTTTTCAGTGTAAAAAAATCTATGCTTTTTGAAAAAAATATAATATTGATACCTCACCATATTAAATTTCGAGATATGTTCGATTTTCTCATTTTATTTCATCTCTAAGCCAATGAGAGTGGCGATCTTCAATCAGCGAGCCAATCAGATTTCACTTGGGCGTGGCTTAGCTTTTGGTCACGTGACCATTTGAAAGGAAGACTTTAAGCTTAAAATGTACACGATTTTACTGGCTGCCATAAGATAATATGGGGGAGAAAACTCTAATTATCTTAGAAACTAGACACGAGAAGTGTTAAATTATTTCAGGGATTGTGTATTGCATTAATATTGCATGATTAACACAAAAATGTATGAAGATCTGAGACTATGCCTCGAGTGATCGCGCCACCTTAAGGTGTCGCAAGCGCGAGCTCTTGGGAAAACTAGGAACACGACTGACCTCTAGTGGATTCTTTGGTACTAGAGATAGGGTGTAAAATGGAGGGTAGAAGGGGGATAAGTTGTTTGTTATGGCTGAAAAAGTAAACTTGTAACAAAATCAAAATTTCAATTGTTTCTCCTTTTTCACTGCCCTATGGAAGCTCGAACTTCTAAATAAAAATGTGCATCTAAAAAGTTTCCTGTCAGAAGTGGCTCCATCACGTAGCTCTTGTTTGTTCGAATTAGCTGCTTGTTGCAGACACTTGTTTGGTTGCGATTGAATACGAAATTGGTAGACGAAATTATCTCAATTTTTATCATGGTATGATAAATTTAGGCAAACTTGGGTTGGTACTAGATTAATTTTTAATACGAATTAATTTCATTTTACGAAACACTTGTAAAATTTGATATCAATTGTGTTAATGGGTTTGGTGTCCAATCGTATCCGAAAAGCGTGTGCCTATTTAACTTGGCACGAAGCAAAAGTATAAGGTGCTAATATTATGTAGTCAGACATATCACGTGGACATCCAACTTATGAAACATTTTATATCTCTCAATTTGTTCCGCTATTGTTTTGTGAAACAATAGCGCTCTTGTTTCAACTTAAATTTAGCGTTTGAGACAGTTAATACGAATCTATCTGTATTTACTGGGTTTAACCCTTTCCCGGGCGGTGGGAAACGGTTTTCCCAGTAACTTCTATGCGTTGTATGGGCGACGGGTGATATATTTCCCGGGTCTTTGATGTGGCGCTATCTATGTGCATATTACACGACTTCGAAAAAAAATGTTTGGTCGGTAAAATTGATCTCTAGACCATCAAGAAAGCCGTGGCAAATAGCAAATGACACACGGTACGACAAATTTCGTCAAAAAATCGATTGATAGCTCAATATCTATATGTAAATTTGGATTGATAACCTAAAGTGTAAATGTTTGATGTAAGGTATCATGTAAGTAATATTAGATAAATATTTGATGACCATTTGACGGCTGGATTTTTTTTTATTACGAAATCATTTACAAACGGGAAGTAGTCTTCCCACGGCCCAACCTTATTCGAAACTGATAGGTTATGTTTTAGATAATCATGGATATTTTCTTTTCTTTTAACCATAAATTATGTATTTAAGTATGCAGTTCTAACAAAATCAAAATCTCGATTCAAAAATATATATTATTCAAAAAAAATTAACAAAAAAAAAATTTTACAACGCATTTTCTTCTTATATGGGCGGTGGGAAGTATTTATCCCACCAAATTTTTTTAAGTGAAAATTAAAAAAAAAAAAAAAGTGTCAACATGCTTTAAATGTGATCTAATTCACTAATTTGCTGTTGTCACTGGTTTCCATAAGCTTAAATAATTTGCCCGGGAAAGGGTTAACACATGCCATTTTGCTAGTACATACATTTATCAGATTTAAAACAAATAATAATGTGCTTAGTACAGAGCCTTGAGGCACACCATCAATACAATCTTCCACTACATATATATTGCATTACCAACTTACTCTCTGATTTCTAGAACTTATATCATCCGTAATTCTATTACTAACATGCTAATACCTAACCCTTCACTCCATTAACATAAATGAAGAAGACATGGTATTATCAGTGGCAGGAAATTATTTTGTAGTCAAGGGTGAACAATGAGTTGGATTATTTTCTCAATGTCTAAAAATAAATATGATTGAGTTAATTTGAAGTAAGTCTAACGGTAGTTTTAGAGTGTAGGGATGTATCAATACATATTATGTAGATTTAAATATTTGAGCATAGTGTTAAATGAAAACTTAATTTTTAATTGCACTTGCTCATTACTCAAAAATATTTAAAATATATGGGGAAAATGATGGTTATCCTAGGAGAATAGGAAAATAAAGTACGTGTATTGTTATGTACTAGGTGTACCTATGATACCTACAGTGTAAAATATAAAACCTCATTTTAATTAAGGTGCTAAACCAATCTTTATCAAGCAAAAAAGTTAATTGCAGGTACTACAAAATAAGGCCATGCGCAGTATCTTGAGGTGTAGATGTGTCATTTGGTAATATTTAACATGGTTCATGACTCTTTTGTGTTCATATTTGAAGTTTAAAAAGGAATTGTGCCTGGTTATCTCTCTATAGTAAATAGAATGTGTTTGGTGATCGTAGGTTAAACGCCATTCCATATTATTCGACCTATTCGAGAGTTTGGCCTTGAAATCGACCATCAAGTCAGAGTCATTTAGCTCTATTTTTTAATGACTGTAAAGTATCTGTAATGATATTTATAATGTTAAAATATTGTTTGTAATAGATTGCTGGATGGCCACCTAATAAGTGGCTTTAGATGTAACAATATTGTACACTCAACTCATGATATTCTGAGTTACGAGTGTGCTATTTTGTACAAATTGACTTATTAGCTTATATGTAATTTAATAATAAATAATGCTATACAAAGAGAACCTAGATATCTAGAACACCTCAGCCGATCGAAAAATCGAAAATTATTTATTGAAATCATTATTTTCTTTTTATTATTTTTTCCATTTCTTCTATAGTTATCGTGATTATTGTTCGTGACGGGATAGTTGTGCTATCCAAAACGCCAACAGATATGCATACATTAGGAAAGTCCTTCAAATTTGATCCTTAAAAATGTTATTGATGAAAGTTGAAATGTTGCTGAACACAGATTTTGTGTGTGATAGTTTTTAATTAATTAATTGTCTAAGTTTGATATAATTATTTTGATTTTAACACAGGAATATTGACAATGACATTACCGTTAGCAAAAAAAGATTCACTATGGGTACACATAGTTGAATACTTGGAAATTGCCTCACAGTTCTGATTTTTGTCATGCCTTTTTCCCACTAGAATGTCCCATGATATTTGAATTTCATTTTTATGAAAGTAAATTTTTCATTTCTGCTGTGGCAAAAGTGTTGATCACTTTTATTTGTGGTTGTTATTTACTAACTGGAATAAAATGCATGACGTTTTCTTATTGTACACTTCCCTAACCCTCACACGCTAATATCTCCAATTTTAAATATAATTTGCTGATTATGCTTGAATTATATTTTTTACATAATGTTAATTACACTTTGACATATTTGTATTCGCTTTATGAAGACGTCTTATTGTAATCGAACTTCAATATTTGAATTTGTGTCCCTCAATTAAATAAATTATAAAATTGAATAGTTTATTTTTATATAAACGACAAATTATTGAAGAATATAAAACATTGAAAATTATTTGGATATTATCCTCCTCAGACCCAGACATATTTTTTTTGCCCGGATTTTGGAGATTTTTTTCCCTAAGAGATCACTTGAAAAAAGTATAAAAAATACACATTTTTTGTCAATGTTTTTGTTTTTTTATTTTTTTTATTGACGAATTAAAAAGTCTTTGTTACGGTGTAAATTTTTTTTAAAAATATTTTAAAATATAATCTATATGCTGTTTTGTTACGGCATTGAAGTAATAAAATATTATTTTTATATTCCACAATGAATAATTACAATTTTATTAAATTACTGAAAAATGGGTTTTGCAATCACGGCTTTTTTTGGTAGTTAATATTTAGATGATTAGCACAGCGTCGACCAATAACATACAATCTTCAAAAAATTGTGTTGGGTGCTTCAACCTATGTTACATCTAAAAATACTGAACTGCAAGTCGCTACGACTTCGGTGACTCGGCAAATAAATACCGAAGTCGGTCACTTTTTTCCAGGTTTTTGTTTTTTTACCAGGGGTCTGAGGAGGTTATGAACGAATTTGCACCATTATAGATTTCTGATACACGCTTTATTACCATTTTTCACCCAAAAAAATGTTAGGATTTCCTTTTTATATTTTTAAAAGAAAATATAAAATAAAAATTGCTCATCTATACGTCGGTAAATGTTATTTCTTTGTTCACTAGTGCTTAATTATGATTGATGTAATCAAAACTTCTACAACTTTTTAAGTGAAAACTGAAGAATCGATGTTGGTTTTACTAATATTTTTCAAATGTTACGTATTCGAATTTTTCGCGCATCGAACTGTTAGTTACTTCGCTTGCCACTGAAGGTTGCACAGCGCCACGAGTCTATCAATCAGCTGACTGCTGTCAAGTAGTGTTGTTTATAACCTAACCTACATCCTTTTCAATCAATATTAAGTTATTTATTAATTCTGAATATAACTACAACGTAAATGCATTAATATTTTGTAACCGGATTAATGGTGTGTATTTCAATGTAAGTAAAGTGTATAGATATGTTTACTTGACGCGCTTCGTTTTAGTTCAGTGATGAAACAGGTGTGATGTTTCGCTACACACTTCTGATTTGATGTTTAAAGTGCATTTTTTCTGTGATTCAGAGTGTCATTAAAAATGTACAAGAACCAAAGAACAATTGACAGGCAGATCACTACGCTGTTCCTAAGGTAAGGACATCTGTCAGCTGTTAAACATTTTATTTTGATCACATTCGTTGCGTTGGTCCTCGTTAAAGAACAGGAAATATTTCTATTCTCTACAACATCTGTTTGTAGCTCATGAAATACTTTCCACTGGGAAAGTTTCAATAAATGAACACGGCAGATCGATTTTAGAAAACAATAAACAGGACTGCACTCTTGTGGTTAGGTTCTGTGGTACTAATTCATGGGTCTAATACATAAACCACGGCCTCCTTTATAAGTTCCGTTTCACTACACGTTTCCCGGCCTGTCCACCAACTGAAAATCAGAGGTTCCACGTTTTGGCACAGGCCAAGGGCGCTAGTTGACACCCTACGCCTTCCTTATGAAAATCCTACATGACCAACTGAAGACAACATAGTGTGCAGTGGTTGCTTTTGTCTTTGAAAGAGCTGTCAGTTAAGAAAATGCAATTAGTAAGCCAATATTGTGCGTGAATTCAACATTTAATATGATTTTAATGCTTTATAAGTAATATTTTAAACAATTAATAATATATTAGTTCTTGGAATATAACCTCAGCACCAGTTTCGTCTACATATTGAATGTGTTTGGTTATGTGATTCTACATTTATTTTTTTAACCTCACAATAAATTACGTTTCCCATGTTTTACTCTCAGAACTAATTAAAATAAGAGGTAATTGTAGACGAGACGTCGCACAGCTTTGATGATTGATCATGATGTATAATTAAACTACTGTGTGTACTTTGCCAGTTTATATTCAGTGTAATTTTGCAGATCAGTAATATGATCGGAGAAACCGTACTGAAAGTAGGTAGTCTACATTCTATTCGTTTTAGATAGCCAAAACTTGAGAGAATATTAAACGTGGAATCATCGAACATAGTAAAGTTGCTTACTTACACAATACACAGTGGTTACAACTTGCAGTCTTTGACATAGCTCGCATGCATGTCCAACGATCGAGATTTTATTCACAACATACCACACTGTTATTATTGCACACTTAAAATTGCCATACAACAAATGTTAAAGATGGCATCATACATATTCTTATTAATTTCTTTTAATCGGTAGGTACCTAGATAAGTTTCCTTATTTGCAAAGTATTCTTGATAATGGAATTTAAAATACAGTTGCCCACTTTTTATAGTCATAATCTTCTTGTCCCGTCTTTGGTCTTCTTAGCCATGACAATAAACTGCCTCTATGCATCTCGTAGCTGGGGCTCGAAACTCCAGTGCTGGACTCCCAGACTCAGCAGGTCTTTCTCGATGTTATTCTGCCATCCGAGCTGTCTGGAGCCAGCAAGTCTCTCAAAGAATGCTCGGTGGATTAGTCTGTGGTGCCCGGACAACGTGGCCAGCCCTTAGCCTCCCACCTCACTAATCAGTAATCACTAATAAAATTGTACTCTTCACAATATATCAGGAATCATGATAAAAAGTGATCGTGATGCATTGTTAATTTG
Organism: Leuctra nigra; assembly: GCA_934045905.1. Classification (NCBI taxonomy): domain Eukaryota; kingdom Metazoa; phylum Arthropoda; class Insecta; order Plecoptera; family Leuctridae; genus Leuctra; species Leuctra nigra. Next base: position 10,533,477 of record OW203773.1, read on the forward strand.
TATAATATGTTACAATGTGCAGGAATAAATTAAAGTTAGTTGGATGAAAATTCCAACTCTCCACAACACCACCTACTCCCTCCACAATATAGTGCCTATCAACTGTGCATATCAAGGCAAAATGTCAGATGAAAATCTACACTTGCTACAATTGCCCTTTATTTGATATCAAATTTTACCTGCTACAAGAATTGAATGCAGATTCAATCTGGCCAGTATTGTAGTGCATTTCTAATCACACTAGGAATTTCAAGCAGTTGTAGGAAAAATAAAGATACTTTTAGTTACTTAGGATAACTCAAAAATGAAAGACGACAACAAAAGTACATTAAAACTACTGCAAGAATAATTGGAGCACATCAAACAATCATCGATGAGATATTCGAGAAGCACTTGTGAATATAGACCTGGCAGAGAAGGGAAAAGAGGTGGCCAAGTGTTCATTAGCGGGACGGTAAAAATATGTTACGTGCTTTACCAAGTGACTTGATTGTACTTTCTGTTTATGACTTCATCAAGATTTAGTTCTCTCATGGTTGTTCATTTCCAAATGAAAGCAATACCAAGTCCACTTTAAACTTAACTAACAGCCTAGCATACGCTTGTAGGACTTACCTAGGTATATGGCAATACTGAAAATGTCACAGTACAAATTAAAATTTAAAATCAATAGATTCGTATTTGGTAATTATAGACGAGGCGTCTGCACGGCTAAAAACCGGACTTGGTAAATGAAGGAAAATCACTACAGAATGTCCAAAAGGATGTAATATTCCTCCTTCATCTCCCATGTGATATTCTATTTGGTAAAAGAAAGAAGATGACAGAAAGTAGTTTAATTATACATCATGATCAATCATCAAAGCTGTGCGACGTCTCGTCTACAATTACCTCTTATTTTAATTAGTTCTGAGAGTAAAACATGGGAAACGTAATTTATTGTGAGGTTAAAAAAATAAATGTAGAATCACATAACCAAACACATTCAATATGTAGACGAAACTGGTGCTGAGGTTATATTCCAAGAACTAATATATTATTAATTGTTTAAAATATTACTTATAAAGCATTAAAATAATATTTAATGTTGAATTCACGCACAATATTGGCTTCCTACTTGCATTTTCTTAACTGACAGCTCTTTCAAAGACAAAAGCAACCACTGCACACTATGTTGTCTTCAGTTGGTCATGTAGGATTTTCATAAGGAAGGCGTAGGGTGTCAACTAGCGCCCTTGGCCTGTGCCAAAACGTGGAACCTCTGATTTTCAGTTGGTGGACAGGCCGGGAAACGTGTAGTGAAACGGAACTTATAAAGGAGGCCGTGACATAAACAAATCTTCTTTAGTTGTTTGTTGTGGCCTCAGAGAGTATTCATAGTTTGCTCGTGACATCATCTCATTGTTGAGCGGCCATCTTGGTGTAACATGTCAGAACGGCAGTCAATCTGTTTTTCAGTATTTTTTTGATAATATTTATGGTTACCTGTGCAATTGCAGGCTGCAGAAGAAGTTCTTTTAGCTATAAAACCACTCATTTACAAACTATATCTTCAACAAACCGATAATAATTAGTTTAAATCAACTTGACAGCTGTACACCAAAATGGCCGGAAATATACTTTTTTACATTGTCGATGTAAAACAAAAGAAGCTCGAGCAAACTATGAATTATTATTATAGTTTCAATAGTGAACTATTTTGTGGGTTTTATCTACTAGGAAAACGCTCTGTGTAACGCTTTGATGAGCGAGCACGGATACACGCAACACCTCGAACCTAAATTCTGTCTATGGAAAATATAAAAAGCCAATTATTCTTGAATTTCGTCGTGACATGTATACAAATCTAAAATAATTCCTAAAATATTGGTCCCAATAATCTTGCAAAGTTTTAAGTTGATCAATTGAACCTTTATTTTTGAACGGTTTCTTGTTAATTTTTAAAAATCAGGATCTCATTTAAAAAATATACCTGGGATCACTCATATGATATTAGTGTGTGTGTATAGTACACAATGTCTGATCTAATTAGGCCGGGTAGGACCAACTTTGGATTAGCTAACTATCGATAGTTAGTGAGCAGTTAACCAATGAATCCAGTTGGCGCGAATTCCACAGCCAATGGGATTCACTTACTTCCACTTACTATCGATAGTTAACTTCATCCAATTTTGGTCCTATCCGGCCTTAGTTATTATTAGTTTTATGTGCGTTTAAAAGTTTCTGCTCTAACTACCTTGGAACTGAGAGTCGAAGTATGCCGTGATCACATAGTTACGAAAAATTTGACAGCCAACACCCAAAATGTCCATAGGTAAAAGGTCAATTCCTTTTGGATTTAAACACAGATTAGTCAGAAAATTGTCAATAATACAGATAATGTTAGTCCCAATGACCATGCAAAGTTTTAAGTTGATCGGTCCAACGGTTCTAGTTTAAATTTCAAAAATCACTGGAAAGATGGTTTGAAATATTAACCAATGGGAGGATTTGACTGAAACTTTGTAAGATTGGGTAAAACGTTAGTGCTAGGTAATGACTTGTACAAATTTCAAATTGATCGGAACAACCAATCGAAAGATAATTTTTTAAAATTTGAACCAATCACAGGACCCCATTAAAAAACGATCCCAGGGACCGCATAGATGACGTTAGTATGCAAAATTTCAGATCGTTTGGTTGTGCGGTTTGACCTGGGCCGCGGCCACAAAAAAAACAAAAAAAACACACACAGAGAAAGTGCCATAAGAGTACCGTGGTGACGCTCGCTCAATTATGTTTGTGACATAAGAGAAAATGAGAATCCACACTAAGAGGCTCCATTTAGCTATAGGACACGTCTGCATTTATTTGAATTTTTTTTGAGTTAACAGAATTTTAAAATTCAAGGAGAAATGCACATTTCACCTTACTTAAATAAGTAAGGCTACAAACTCAAACGACCTCTGATACAACTAGTTAGGTATTGAAAATTTCTATGAAAATTTTTTCAATATTTCGAATTCGATTAATTTTCACCAGATGCATGTCATGTTAGCGACTTTTGGAAATGCTGATTAATGCTACATAACATCCGTAAAGTTTAACTAAAAATAATATAGTTTATAAATACAGAAAAAAAAATAGTATAGGTAATTATTTTTAACTAGAGGGTCCCGTCATGTATAACATGACCAATGCGCACCAGTGAGGTATATGCATAAATATAAAAAGACAGCAATATTTGTCAGCAGATTGTGCGTCGTTAATACACACGTTACGTAATTAACAGACCAAATGCCCAACAAAATACGTAAATGAGGTACGAAGGAAGGCAATTTAATCATACCTATTATGGTAAATCAATTACATAAGTCTTCAAATGTAAACCATGACCATGAGTATTAGTAAGAAAATTAAGAAAATGTATAGTGTCATAATGCGCCGTTAAAATATAGTTGAAGTTGATATCGTGACCCGATACACACGACACATTCTTTATTTGTGATACCAATTCATAGTTTGCACGTGACATCATCTCATTGTTGAGAGGCCATATTGGTGTAACGTGTCAGAACGGCTGTCAATCTGTGTTTCGGTATTGTGGTGATATAATGGTTACCTGTGCAATAAACTGCAGAAGAAATTCTTATGGGTATAAAACCACCTCATATACCAAATATCTTTGATTAACCGCTTATAATTAGCATTAATCGACTTGACATCTGTAAAATGGTTGAAATTTACTTTTTTACATTGTTGATGAAAAACAAATGAAGCTCGTGCAAACTATGAATGCATGGTGAGCTTCATTATATCCGTTTCTCTGAGGTCAGAGGTAGGTATAAGAGCGGAAGGTCATATGTTTTGGATTTCTCAGTGCACACTTTTGGAATGGTAATCAAGCTCTATAAGTACCTACCATTGGACTGATGTTAACAAATACAGTTATATTGAAGTATAGGTACCCTTACAGAAGGCCCATGTCACCATTACAAATATGATTGGATGAAGAATTCAGCTCAGAATTACTGGTTATTGAGATCACTTTAAGAATCATTAAAATTGACTTCCGCGCATCTGCCTCTAAGGTACCTATCAGTATTCAATGTAAAAATTTAAGCATTGATGTTTAAAACATTACCAACAGTAACTTGACGTCGTTTACATGACTCAATACACACCACTCTTAGTAAATAAGAAACGAAGGAAAATTATTTCCCAAGAAAATGTATAATATAACTCCATCGACTTTGGTTTGATCATGTTCACGGCCTACGAAATTCAGAGCAAGAGAAAATAAGAAAAATAACATTTGAAGTTTCTTGCCGAGATGACGTTTTTAATGTCATGTGCTGGTTTAGACCGTATTAGTATCTTATTATGAATTTATTATAATTACAAAAGGATAAGGTGCTCGTCTTAGGTGAGTTTCGGTTATTAATTTATTCACAAAAGGCAGAAGATGTAATTTTAGACATGATGGCAATAAAACGCCTCCATCTTAGTTATTCGACACTAAAAGTTGCAATGTGCGCTCTGACGGCAGAAAGTGGCACTAGAGGTTTGAGGACAGAATACATTTCTCATAAGCAACATGCTAAGTTTAGACACCTCTACATCAGGCACTAATAAACATAGAAACTTAAAAATAATTACAGTTATAGAAAAGATTATGATTTTTCGATCTGTCACCTCAGAATTTTTCTCCGAGTTCAAATTGCAGTCTCAGAATGATGCAAACATGAAATGCGTCATGTCAACCAATCATGTCACTCTAGAAGTATTATTACTGACAATTTTAAGTTTTATTTAAAAATTATCTATTATCCATCAACGGAAATGAATAGTTACTGTATGTACATGCATTCATAAGTTTACATAGTATCAGGTTAAAAAGGACTTCAATTGTCTGAATAACCTGTTAATTGCGTGTTTTTGAACCATGTTTTGCCATAAGAAACCATGTTGGACGTGAACAGAGTCCGCTTTACTCCCGCCATCTTGAAAATATTCACAGTGACCGCAGCGCCATCTATTGATACTTTTAGTGTCGATCAAATCGAAGCGCGCAACCGTTCCTGACACACACACAGATAGACAGACAGAACTGGGTAACTATAAGTAAGATAGTTGAAAATTGATAATAAATATTTTCAACAAGCCTTGATAATTTTCATGGAATAAAATTTTGCAAATGTTAAATTATGCAAATGAAAATATTTATAATTTGTATGAAATTTAAATTTCATGTAACCAACACTCCATTTCTACCTGAAAGCAGTACGTATACGATTACCTATTACGATGTAGGTATTCCTAAATTCTGTGTATTATTATTTATGATTATTTGATTGCCTCTACTGCGGCTCCCATTGTTATCAAATTTACATATTAATTTTTGGGAAATTGGCTCCTTCACAATAAAAGTTTGCCGACCCCTGTTTTAATGTGTAAAATTGCAAAATGACCTTGGAAATTGCATTAATATTGCGTTTGTAATAGCCATTATTTACCTTTATTAAATAAATTTAAATAAAATGAAATTAAAAAAAGTTTATATACTCCATTCAAAACTTTAATTTAAAAGTACCTACCTAGGTACAGCCAACGCATCAAGTCCTGTTAATTCTTCACCCTTACAGAATATCATGATACCACCACTCGTACAGCGAAGCTCGATAAGTTGCCTACAGCTAACCCATAGTTATTTTGTCAACAGAGGGATGACTTGAAAAACTAGTTTTTGTCTGTCAACAACGTCCATCCACACAAATATCTACTCGATGCGATTCAATCACAAAAATATCAATTCAATACTGTTATTTCCTATAAGCTGTGTGATTTCCTAAACTACTTCGTACTTATCACCTGTAACATATTGTTTAAATCTTAGTAGACCGTCATTGAAAAAATGCTAATTAGACACAAGTATAGTACAGTCAGTTAGACCCCATAAAAAACACTCCGTGTAAAAATACCAGCCAAGTCTCTTCAACTAAAAAAAAATATGAAATCTAAAAATTCTGCACTGAAACGTAGTGATATCAAAAAATTAGCCAAGTCAAAACTTTATTTGAAAATTAAAATATACTTGGCGCATCGTGTATATAAATAGCTTAGAAGTATAGGCTAGATATAAATACATATACTTATAGTATACCTACAATGCCCTAAAAAAACGATGCGCCAAGTACATTTTAATTTTCAAATAAAGTTTTGACTTGGCTTTTTTTTTGATATCACTACGTTTCAGTGCAGAATTTTTAGATTTCATATTTTTTTTTAGTTGAAGAGACTTGGCTGGTATTTTTACACGGAGTGTTTTTTATGGGGGGATATCACTTATTTTTTTTAGTTTATTTACACAACTTGTAAAACTTATTGGGGCAACAATGGATAATTCCTTAATTCCTTTAAAAAAATACGCTATTTCCGAATTAGTTACTAAGAAAAATTTTGTTTGGAGCTAAATATAAACTTAAGTGATATGCCATGAAGAATTGCGAAAGCATCGTTCCAATAGGTCCAGCCGTTTTCGAGATATGGCATCACTTCCGGTTTTCAAAATGGCGGCTGAAAGTTCTTACACATTGTATTAATATGTATAGGCAGCGTGTTTAGACAACAGATGGCACTGCAAAAGTACAGACAGAGCCACCTAATCTGTGGGAAGGAAGCTTACCTTTTGGCAAGGCGTCCAAGTCGCTGCAGTTATATGTTATGTTGCTGCACATATTACGCATTATCAATTCTTAAAATTTACACAAGTTTATCTAATGTTTATTCGCCTACAAAATATTAACAACAAAGTGTTCACAATTTCACTGAATCTGATCACAATATTAATTTGCGCGACTAAGTTCTGATTCCGAAATATTTTGAGTACATTTGTTGACATCTGATCGGTTGCTAGGTCACGGCCAATGAGAAATAAAACAGTTGACGATCTTCCCACAAATGTTGCTAATTTCTCTCACTCGTGGCGAACACTCGGTGCCTATATAAATACTAATATTTCATTATAAGCTTTCTGAATATGTAGTTGGTTTTTATATAAAGGGGAAGTGAATTTAGGCAGATTTCGCTAAACTATGACGTCATTTCCGGTTTCAGTAATTAGAAAACTTTAATTTCACTGTTGTTATTTCATATAAAAGACCGTCTGAATCGATTGGCGCAAATTTCGTTCCGATCGGTTTAGCCGTTTTTGAGATATGACGTCACTTCCGGTTTCAAAATGGCGGCACAAAAAATTCATAAGGGCAAGGTATCATCAGGCAGACGAGCTGTATATGTGGTGAAAATTTCGGGTCAATCAACCCAGCCGTTTAGGCTGTGGCGGAGACCGCGGAATTTATTGGAAGATGAATCATCATAATCTAGTGGAGCGGTCGCTCCACGCCAGCCAAGTCGTACGGCGCGCGCACACACTCATTTAAAAAGGCTGGAGCAAACCCACTTTTACTGTAAGCATCAAAGTGGCATTTTCGGCCTACTGGATCTTAAAATTGGAAAATCTCACATTGTTGCGATATATCTTAATTTCGAGCTATGGCCCACCCTACAACATATACCAAATTTGGGAACAATAGGTTACGCCGTTTGCGCGCTAGAGGGCCGTGAAAACAGTGTTTTAGGGCGGTTTTCATAATAATCTCAGTAGTTGTAGTAGGGTGGAGCTAAAATATGGTAAACAGGCCACAGTATAAACGGCTGAACCGATTGATTTAAAATTTTTACCACATATGCACTTTTAGCGTCTGAGGTGCCTTTTGCTATAACTGGTTTTATGCCGCCATTTTAAAACCGGAAGTGACGTCATATCTCGTCAACGGCTGGACCGATTGGAACGAAAATTGCGCCAAACGATCTAGACGGTCATCTATATGCATGATAAGTAGCAAAAGACTAAACATTATGTTAAAGAAACCGGAAATGACGTAATGAAATTTGAAATACATCGATTGGCTTTTTGGCAACAAAGATTGATCCGATTATTTTGATATTTATGTAACGTATGTACTTTTGACGTCTCATGTGACTTGTTATAAAACCAACCGGAAGCCGCCATTTTGAAACCGGAAGTGACATCATATCTCAATAACGGCTAAATAGATTTCAACGAAACCAGCGCAAAACAATTTAGACGGTCAACTTTATGTATTATCATCAATAATATTTGCAGTTTCTCATACCTAAACCGGAAATGACGTCACACATTTTAATAATCTCACAAATTTTTATTTTGATGCAATAAATATACTTTTTGAGACAGCTTATAAAATTATAATCATGTTTCAAATATACTTCAAGGGGTCAGAGATTTCAGCCGCCATTTTTAAACCGGAAGTAACGTCATATCTCAAAAACTGGTAGACAAATCGGTATGAAACTAGCGCCAAACGATTCGGATGGCCATCTCTATGGAATATGAACAGTACAAATAGAATTTTCCTATTTATGAGACCGGAAATGACGTCATTCAAATGTATAAATTATTATAATTCCCTCCTATACAATAAATACATATTCAGAAAGCTTAAAATGATACACATCATTTATAGAAATAAATTCTATGTGGCATTGCAGAAAGTTCAGCAGCCATTTTGAAAACCGAAGTGTTTCCATATCTCGGAACTGGGTTGACTGATTGGAATGAAACCTTTGCTATTCTTCGTGAAAGATCATTTAAAGCAATTATTTAGGACCATACGCTGCTATTCATTAGTGGTAACGAAATTGTAAAGGGTGATGATTCTTTAAAATAATTTAGTAATTGTTCATTTCATATGTGTCACAAGTTGTTAGAATAAACTAAAAAAAGGAGTGATATCCCCATAAAAAACACTTCGTGTAAAAATACCAGCCAAGTCTCTTCAACTAAAAAAAATATGAAATCTAAAAATTCTGCACTGAAAAGTAGTGATATCAAAAAATTTGCCAAGTCAAAACTTTATTTGAAAATCAAAAAATACTTGGCGCATCGTTTTTTTTAGGGCATTATAGGTATACTATGTATATGTATATTTCATGTATAATTTATAATTGGCTTATACTTCCAAGCTATTTAAGTACACGATGCGCCAAGTATTTTTTGATTTTCAAATAAAGTTTTGACTTGGCTAATTTTTTGATATCACTACTTTTCAGTGCAGAATTTTTAGATTTCATATTTTTTTTAGTTGAAGAGACTTGGCTGGTATTTTTACACGAAGTCTTTTTATGGGGTTATTATTATCTGAAGAAAGCCGTCGAATTTCACGATATTCACGGTCCTCCCGCTCGCAAACGGAATAACCCATTGTTCCCAAATTTGGTACATGTGGTGGGGTGGGCCATAGCTCGAAATTAAGATATTTCGCAACAATGTGAGATTTCCCAATTTTAAGATCCAGTAGGCCGAAAATGCCACTTTGATGCTTACAGTAAAAGTGGGTTGCTCCAGCCTTTTTAAATGAGAGTGTGCGCGCGCCGTACGACTTGGCTGGCGTGGAGCGACCGCTCCACTAGATCAATTTTAGGTCACAATTAGGGGTTTGATGATAAACTTGTAAAAATTTTACCATATACTCAGAAAAACTAGCTTATCAACATAGGCTACGGTGCATATCAAATTTTTTCATATTTGGGGGTGTAGGGGGGGGAGGTCAAATTTTTATTTTCTATATAATAATAAAAATGGCAGAGCTGGTGATAGAAACTCAAAACTTTCACAAAATCCTCATTAAACTCATTTTATAATAATAGGCTATTGTGCATGACATTATTTCCAATATTTTTGGGTGGTTGGGGGGGTAGACGATATTTTTAATTTTTGGCATACAAATTAGGGGTTTAATGATAAACCCGTAAAATTTTTACCCCATACTCAGCACAACAAGCTCATTAACAAAGGCTACGGTGCATATTAAATTTTGTCATATTAGGGGGGGTAGGGGGGGTTTAATTTTGATTTTCAATATTAGAATAAAAATGTCGGAGTAAATGATAGAAATCTATAAAGTTTACAAAATACTCTATATACTCATCTTATAATAATGGGTCATTTTGAATGACATTTTTTTCAATAATTTAGGGGGGGAGGGGGGGAGACGTAATTTTTAATTGTTGGTATAAAGTAAACATTAGGGGTTTGAAGATAAACCTCTAAAAATTTCACCATATACTCAGAAAAACTAGCTCATTAACATATGCTACGGTGCTTATCAATTTTTTTCATATTTGGGGGGTAATGGGGGTTAAATTTTTATTTTCGTTGTTGCAATAAAAATGGCGGAAACTTAAAAAAAATCCTGCACAAGGGTCGATTATTATAAGATGAGGTAAACGAGTGTTTTGTAAAAATTGTATGTTTCCATCACCAACTCCGCCATTTTTATTTTAATATTGAAAATAAAATTTTCAAACCCCTTATTTTTCACCTAACTGACTGTAGGTACTATATAAAGATTTTCGTTTATTCGACAGATCTCAGGATTTTGATATCAATCCGAGAGAATTTAAAAATGCTTTTTCTTATAGATTTTTTAGAGGAATAAGAAGAGAAGAATAGAGTGTTTAGTTGATGAGATCTTACCATGATGCGTTTAACATCAGAACGGCACAATGATAAAAAAAATAATAGTGATGAAACCTGTTTAACCAGGGGTTACACAGTTGGATTTATAACTTCTATAAATTTGTTCGGAGATTTATCTAATTTTACAGCCATAATGAAATATTTGTGGAGTGACTAGTGACTAATGACGATACAAATGAATGTATCTAAGGTTTGATGGTTATAATAGGAGCTGTTTAGGTGTTTACAATAACAATCAAATATTTTCTGATCAATGATTCACACACTGATTGATATTAGATCAAATTATGTTGTCAGCCTTGACACCAGGATTCATTCAATTAACCAATTTATTCCATTGGGAAGATTTATTTAATACAAATTACATACAAATAGACTATCTTAACTTCATTTTAATATAAAATAATTTTTATATAAAATAATTAAAAATACATAATACCTAATGAAATAATTTTGAGTATTTAAATTAAATAGTTTATATACTCCAAAATATATTATACAATCGTGATAATCAAAAGCCGAAGGCTATACAATGTCTATGTCAATACCAATGAAATCCAATTGCACCAACCAACTATATTTGTTTTAACTGAAAGTAAATTATTAGTTCCGATAAAAGAAAGTTGGTTGTTGTTAAGATATGTTAGTTCGATCGACATAACAACATTGACTTCCTTATCTGTGTGATCTATCTGGGGCTGATGAACACAACCCAGTAACTCAGTCATCCCTCTGTTGACAAATAACTATGGGTTTGCTGTAGGCAACTTTACGAGCTTCGCTGTACGAGTGGTGGTATCATGATATTCTGTAAGGGTGAAGAATTAACAGGACTTTATGCGTTGGCTGTACACTCGGCCAAACAAAACTTGAACGTTGACCAAATTTGAATGACTGCTGCACCGCTGCTGGTCATGTCCCATAACCAATCAAAGCTTGTTATTATCATTGAAATGTGAGGTCACCTACTAGAGTGAGACAATGAGATCACTTAGACTGACTTCTGATGGTGCGATCTTACATTTTCAAGTTTTGTTTGGCCAAGTGTACCTACTAGGTAGGTACCTAATAATTTTATCTTTAAATTTTATTTATATTTTAAATTAAAGATTTAAATTTGTTTATTTTAGAAATAATTTTTTATTATTTTATTATTGTTAAAATTAAACGTTTTAAATAGGTATATAAATTAATTAAATATAAATTAAATATAAAATTGGGTATTGGGTAATAATGTATATTTTTTATTTAAAATTTAGATAGTTTTAATTCTTATTTAAATTTAAATTTATTTATTTTAGAAATGTCAAAATTATTTAATTTTTTGTTGAAATTAATGCCGATATGAGGATTTAAAAAAATCATGTTTTGTATATAAGAACAACAATGATAGTAAATAAATTAAAAATAATAGGTGTGGACAAAGAGTCGCAAATATGCATGTTTTATCCGTTGTTTTCCTTTACGATTTCTTGTATACGAATAAATGTTGTCCACTTATTTGACCAATAGCGGAGAGCAAAGTAAGTTTTGGCTACCTACGAAATATGATTTAGGTGGTGCAAGCGTGTAACATGTGTAACATTTTTAGGATGTTCACATGATTAGCCTGATTGTATTTTTTTCTTCGTGCCTTTTTAATTAGGCGCCGCTTATTCAACATACTATGAAATTTCTGATACGGTTGGAGACTACACCCGACAAAATTTAATCATGATTCAATAAAAGACAAACAGGGATATCACTGGCACATTTTTTAAATTCAGTTTCATACGGCACCTAGCGAGACAAGTAAATATAAAATGTTTCACCAAAAACCAACTAAATATTACTAATTCACAAACAACAAATACAAAATTTAGGCAGGTACCAAGTAATAACCCTAAGTTTGTCTTTTATCTAATCATGATACAAATTTCAAATCATTTCGTCCACTCATTTTGTCTCCTAACGTATTCAGAACACTGATATATAACACGTGGATTGCTTATCAATGCTATGCGAGTGAAGTTTACATTTTCTAAGTCGCCGCCGTTATAACTTTGTGGATTTGTAACAAATTATAACTAATGTAACTAAAACGTGTTCATTAACTAGTAAGCTAATGACTATTGTAATGATTTAGTTTGTTCAAAGTGATTTTAGAAATGATTTAGATCGTGTAAAAGGCTGTTATGAATTGATGACCTTGAAAAGGAACATTTTAGGAACATTTTTCTAATGTATATTCGACTTCACTGGGACTAATGCTAAAGGGAGTCAATGCGCAATCCACGCAACGAAGTGGAAGTACATGGAGATCAGTGATCCAGAATCGTGCCGGCAACAAGCGGCATGATCGCACGCTCTTGCACCACCTCAAATTTGTACCACACATTGATTAGTATGGGCCATATATTTATGTGAGATATTTCTTCATTTAAGGTGGCGGTATATCACGTGACTTTATTTCTCTACATCCGATCAAAAGAAATAGTTACCTATGAGTACATACCTTACATCATTCATGTTGAGTAATCCAAGGTGATTTATGAAGGAAATTCACTGCATACTGGAGCTTATCAATATTTGCAGTCAATATTATTTAATTTTGCAGTGATTTTATAATAAAAACAACACAAATTTCGTGTATACGTACGCGTGTGAAGACTGTCAAAACCAAGTGCTGTTCGTTTAATCATTACATTCATAATAGTGGATATAATTAATGTCTCAACATTTCACTGGAAAGACGAAGAATGAGCGCATGTTATACATTCTGATATTGCGTCAGGTTTGTGATGCATACATGCCTTTTTATTAGAGTAATGTTTGCTGTTCTTGGCAACTCGTAGAATTTCCTTCAACTTCAGGTCTTGATTTGAGAATATTTAGGTGCAAGGAAGTAAAATCATCTAATATGTTATTTTCGCAGTTCTTTTCTGCGTAGATTAGGTCCAACTGATGTGTCCTAACTTATCTGATGAGTGAGAAGTATTTGCTGAACTGAACCCTTCCAAATGAAAATGTGTAGCTTTTTGGTTGAAAAGTCACGTGATATACAGCCACCTTAACATCTTCACACTAGACATTTTCGAATATTGTTTTGACCAAGTTTAGTAGGTAGAGATATCTAGTGGAGCGGTCGCTCCACCCAGCTAAGTCGTACTATACACTCACAGTCACTCAACATACCGTAAATGCCTAATAAACTGAGGAGCAGACCAAACACTTTTACTGTAAGCAACAACATGGCATTTTCGGCCTACTGGATCTCAAAATTGGTAAATCTCACATTGTTGCGAAATATCTTAATTTCGAGCTATGGCCCACCCCACTACATATACCAAATTTGGGAACTATAGGTTATGCCATTTGCGCGCTAGAGGACCGAGAAAACAGTGAAATTACACCACTTTCTGATTCTGAAGATGATGATGATTCTGATGATATCACGAAACGTCGCTATCACCGCCACAGCCTAAACGGCTGAACCGATCGACCTGAAATTTTTACCACATGTGCACTTTTGGCGTCTGAGGTGCCTATTTATAAAAACAACCGGAAGCCGCCATTTTGAAACCGGAAGTGACGTCATAACTCAAAAACGTCTGGACCGATTAGAACGAAATTAGCGCCATTCGATTTAGATGGTCATCTATATGAAGTATCAATAAAAAAAATATTATTTTCTTATTTTCTAAACCGGAAGTGACGTCATAAATACGCAATATTTAACTTATTTCAACAAATTATACTTAAAATACGTACATAATTAACTTACATTGTTACATAGACAATACAATTTATATATTCAAGGTAGCAGTGTTCTCGGCCGCCATTCCTGAAACCGGAAGTGACGTCATTTATCTAAAACGCCTGTACCGATTGCAACTGAACTAGCTCCTGCGTATTCATTCTGCTATTTATTTGAAAAATCAATTGTGAAAAATGAATAAATAAATTAATGGTACCGGAAATGGCGGCAGGAACCACTAAATGAAACCGGAAGTGACGTCATATATTACAAACGGCATGACCGATTTTACGGAAATATAGGGATTAGGAATTCAGATGGTCGTTCATGAAGGTATCAACTAGATAAAACTAGATTGTTTTCTTATTACCTATACCGGAATTCGGCCGCTATTTCAAAACCGGAAGTGACGTCATGTATCGAAAACGGCTGGATCGATTATAACGAAACTTAAGCTATTCTTCTTGGATAATCATTTTCATCTTATACCAAACGCAACTTTTCATAGTAACCAAATCGGTTGAGGCGTATTTTTTTAAAGAAATTAGTCCCTGCTCGGACATGTGCTACAAGCTGTATGAATAAACTAACAAAAGAAGTGATATCCCAGAAAAAACACTCCGTGTAAAAATACCAGCCAAGTCTCTTTAACTATAAAAAAAAATAGAAGAAATCTAAAAATTCAGCACTGAAAAGGAGTGATATCAAAAAAGGAGCCAAGTCAACGAATTTTCCAAATTTTAATCGTACCATTGAAATAAAAATATCAACCCCCGAGAAATACTTAAAAAAAGGACTTGGCGCATCGTTTTTTTAAAGACATTTTTCTATTCTTAAGCTTATGCCACTCACATACTACGTAGTTCAGAAATGCCTAGAAAAATTGGGACAAAACTTTCAAATTAAATATTGAACATTCTGTAAAATATTTTAAATTTAAATATAAGTACGCAAAGAAACATAGCATTGTCTTACAAGCAATAAATACAGAACAGTTGTGTTTGTGATTGGTAGGTACCTATAGTTTTGTGGGTACATCAACATACCTACTACAGCATTATACTTTGAACCTTCTCGCCGTGTAATTAATTGCTATTAATTAACATTTTATACCAAAAAAATTCATAAATTACATAACGTATTACTTTAGATAAAAATCTAGTCAGTAATTATTTGAGCAGCATGGCTCAGTGCACTAGTCACTTATACAAATCTCATTGACGGCCTTCTTGTAATGAGCGCTTTCGCTATTTCCCTCAGTCACGATATTGAGAAGTATGATTGATTAATATGACCCTAGAAATAGTGGCAATAACGAATAGACTAGGCCGCTTCCGTTTATTCGTTATTCGTTTATCCGTTTATTTCCTCTGAATATTGACAAAATACCAAAACTGCCAGTAGGTAAGAGTACTAGTTATATTAAAACGTAGTATGATTCGTCGATAATGAATGTGATATACTCAGGAAAATATACTTGTAGAGTTCTTCCTATACTTTTAAAAAAAAAAATGAAATCTAAAAATTCTGCACTGAAAAGTATTGATATCAAAAAATTAGCCAAGTCAAAACTTTATTTGAAAATCAAAAAATACTTGGCGCATCGATTTTTTAGGGCATTATAGGTATATGTACATGTTTTATGTATATTTTATATCTGGCCTATACTTCTAAGCTTTTTATATACACGATGCGCCAAGTATATTTTGATTTTCAAATAAAGTTTTGACTTGGCTAATTATTTGATATTAATACTTTTCAGTGCAGAATTTTAAGATTTCATATATTTTTTTTAGTTTAAGAGACTTGGCTGGTATTTTTAAACTAAGTGTTTTTTTATGGGGATGTTAAATAACTTATATTTGATACTGATGTATTGCCTGAAATGTGTACTAAAGAATGGGGCATGAATGAATCTGTTTGGTTTTGTACTCTCTGATTTACAACGATATTAGTAAGCTAACCTCTGTTTTCAAATTTTAGACGTCGGCCATCTTTAAATCAGTGTGACGTCAGAACGCCCCAATTGGTCAAAAGTATCATAAAAGGCGTTCTTCCTAGTAGATTTGTGAATCCAACAATGAGCATGAAAAGCCGTTATTCGACTGCTATTAAGGACTTTCATGTTTCTTATTGTTGCAGAGATCAAATGAAGTAATAATGAACCATATCATGGATTCCAGCGTCATTGTTTACAATTCAAAATCAGATGTTGGTGATGATTCTAAAAACATCAGCCTAGAACATCAAGTGACTACAGCAACATCCATCCAACATGAGTCTGAAGGACATGCGTCATTTTTTTACAATGATATTGATACTCAGAATAAACCAAGCCAATGCACAGATCTGCTGGAAGTTGACAAAGAAACCTCCAGCAGCAACCTGGCCAAGAACAAGAGTATCAGTTCTTCGAAGAGGCGTTACAATTGTGACCAATGCGATTTTAGTACGTGCAGCAGGCAATACTTCGAGATCCACTTTCGCAAGCACACGGGGGAGCGTCCATACGCTTGCGATGTCTGTGATTACAAGTTCGGTGATGCCAGCACGCTTATCAGACACAAGAAGAGGCACTCGGGTGTGAAGAAGTACCAATGCAGCCAATGCGACTTTGGAGCACATGAGATGAACTACCTAGCACGCCACATGCACAAGCACACTGGCGAGTGGCCATACGCATGTGACATCTGCGAATACAAGTGTAGCTCCAGGCGCAGGTTTGCTGATCACAAGAGTATACATTTTTCTGAGAAAAAGTACAAATGTAGTCAATGTGAATTTGAATCGCTCCAAAAAAGCGTGGTTGTCCTCCACCTGCGCACTCACTCTGGAGAGCGGGTATACGCTTGCGATGTCTGCGAGTACAAGTGTAAAAGTAGCAGCGCGCTTTCTCAGCACAAGAAGAAGCACTCGAGTGTGAAGAACTTCAAGTGTGACAAATGCAGCTATGCGTGTGTGTCTACTGGAAGCCTCACTAGACACAAGTTGATACACTCTCAGTATAAGCCCCACCAATGTGACAAGTGTGCATATTCTTCTGTAGACAGGAGGTACCTTGCGAAGCACATGAAAAGACATCGGTAAGTATTCGATATATAAATCACTGTATTGATGGCTGTCCTTTTTAAAAAAGGCTGACCTCTTGGATCCAGCGTACTATACAATTAAAACTAGGAAAACGCTCAGTATAACGTGTTGATAAGCGAGCCTTCGTACTGCATGCGATGTAATAATATGTGTGTCAAATATGTCCAACAGGAATTCCGTACCAAACGCTCAGAAACTCACACCCATATTGAATTGAAATATAATCCACTCAATCAACAAAAAAGTATCTGTTTTCTATTGAAACTTACTAATGGCAATCTATACACTTTGGTACATAAAGCAAATCAGATCCAGTTGACAGTGGAAAGAGAACAATCATTTCGATACTTCATTTCTGACAGTTATTGAAACTGTCAATAAGTGCAATATGTTCTTGACTGTTTGGGTTAAAAAATTTTAAAATAAGAGATAATGTTGGTCTTAACGGCCATGCAAAATATGAGTTTGATCAGATTTATCGAAGACCTGTGATAGGTCAAACAGTGGTGTCTACAAATCAAGATTCCGATTAAATTAATAGACCGATTTTGCTGGAAATCTTTAGCCTTCTGCATTGGATAGTAACGAATCTTATGTGAAAAAAATTGCCAGATCCGTTTTTTTTTTTTTTGCTATGGCGTTACAGGACTGGTAGTCCTACTGCCGCCTCAACAACTCTACTCCTTTGACGATGCGCCATTATATCGGAGGTGAAGTTGGTTGAGGATTCGTAACTGATGTTAAGCGAGTGAGTAGTTAGCTCCCTGCGCTCTGCTGTTGTTCGTCCCATCCCAAGGACAGTGTAACGCCCGTCGAGAGACTGATAACAGGTGGAGGGGTGTCGTTACACTAACCCCCAACCACCCCAGTCTCTCTGGCCCAACGGCAGCAACTGGCAAGGCAGAGTTGAATGGTCACCCATCCAACCGCTGACCGCACTCAATGTTGCTTAACCTCGGTGATCTGACGAGAACCGAGGTATCCATTACACCAGCCGTTGGGTTCAAACGGCTGATCCGTTTCTTCGTTTAAATTTTAATGCGAAAAACACAGATAGGTACACAAAAAAAGAAAATACAGAGATTCGAGCCATAAGTTTTAACTGGAGTCGCTCGCTCCGCTCGCTTGATTATTGACTTAAACGTATTCATACAAATCTATTTTAAGCTAAAATATCAGAATTTACGTTTATTCTCATTTTTATTCTTCTGCTCAGTCGCTCATGCATTCATGCGTGCTGGTCCATGTCACGATCTGTCACTATTCACTACATAGCTTGGCCCGGTTGTATATATGACCCGGACCAATTTATACTATTTACTTACATTTTCACGCTATTGCATCGTCTCTGCTTCTTATTTTTCCACTTGACGTGACAGGTTATGTCCGTTTCAATTGTTCTTTAGGTGAATTTAAACAAAAAAATTTATCCTGCATCAAACTGGTGAACCGAATAATAGATTATTTAATCAGGAAGTGTGTAAATGATTCAAATGTAGACGCTGGAATTGATTACTTATTTAAAACACACTACATTTATCATGGAAAATTAAAAAACTCGTTTATATTTATAAAAATGCCAATGCCCAACCCTAGTTGTAGCTGATTACTTGTGTTTCTCTCTGCAGAAAGTGTAACCCCAAAGCTGCTGCACTCTCCTTTAAGTTTGGTCCGAAGAGAGATTTCAACTCAACAACTACGGACTATAACATGCAGGTCAGTTTAGTTCAAACAAGAACTTTCAACTGGACTTTTTCATATAATTCTGATTTGGGAGATTTTTGTAGAAGTTATAGAATATAATCATTTTAATTCATTCTGAATGGGACCACCGTTTATTAATTCCACAATATCTTGGCCGGTGTTTCAATTTAATGAATGTTTTGATTTGCTATTTCCCATGTTCTGTGATCTTCTCCTATACTTCTGCTAGAGTTATGAGGCTTACAGCGTTCGTCTGCACACTCTCTTGCAACTTGGAGGCCTCTTTGGAGTGCGAACTGAAATGTATACCAAACCGAAGGGAAGGAGTACAATGATCCAAACATAAAGTCTCGTTCCCCCAAATCATTCGCATTCTGAAGCTTTGTGATTATTCGATTACCAAATTATGATATTATTTTTAACATCTCTAGTAGAAAAGTAACGTTTTTGATATCTTCTCACAGCAAACCTTTGTAATCCTTTATAATGTGTGATTACTTTAGCCCGATGTGTGTCATAGATCGTTCACTCAATTTGCGTCACTCGATATTCCCGCCTCTGAGAGTCATGATATGTGTCTCGACTGTCTTTATACTGATTAAGACACGTAAGCATTATTTTGTGTTTGTTACAGGGATCAGATCAGATTAACCAAACGTTGGATCCCAGCGACATTGCCATCAAATCAGAACCTGATGTTGGTGTTGATTCTGAAAACATGAGCGTAGAACATCAAGTGACGTCAGCAACATCCATCCAACCGCTAGAAGACTTGATCGAGCAGAAACCAAACATCCACGCCGACACAAACTCCATTCATATTGAAATAAAATCTCAAGGACATGCGTCATTCTCTTACAATGATATTGATACTCAGAATAGACCGAGCCAATGCACAGATCTGCTGGAAGAGACTGACAAAGAAACCTCCAGCCGCAACCTTGCCAAGAACAAGAGTAGCCGTTCTTTAAAGAAGATGTACAAGAGTAGCAGTTATTTAAAGAAGATGTACAAGTGTGATCAATGTGACTTCACATCGTGTGACAGAAGTTGCTTTGTGATCCACGTGCGCACTCATTCTGGAGAGCGTCCATGCGCAAGCGTTATCTGTGAGTTTAAGTCTCTGAGTCACGGAGCGCCTACCGAACATCATAAGTTGGACACGGCTGTAACTCCTGCCAGCGTTCGCAAGTTCCATTGCGACAAATGTTTCAAGTCTTTCTTGTACAAGACGGGTTTGACGAGACATGAGCGGATACACTCGGAAATCAAGCCCTATAAGTGTGACAAATGTGCATATTCAACCGCGAATAAGGGCAACTTTGAGTTACACAAGAATAGACACTTGAGACCTAAAGTTTATCAGTGTGGCAAATGTGAACATACATCTCTAGACGGAGGGTCCCTTGCTACTCACAGTAAAGTACACTTGAAACGAAACTACCAGTGTGATAAATGTGCCTATTCAACTGTGGATACGGGAAGCTTTGAGGTACACACGAATAGACACTTGAGACCTAAACTTTATCAGTGTGACAAGTGTGAGTATACATCTCTAGACCGATGGTCACTTGCTACTCACAGGAAAGTACATTGGCAAGGAATGTACCAGTGTGATGAGTGTACCTATACGTCTGCGAACCGTACGAGTGTTTTAGTACACAGGCAAAGGCTACATATGTGAGTATAATATAACATACCCTCTGAGCGTAGAGCGATTTCTGTATAACTTGTAAACTGTTGTAACTGATACAGTTGTAATATTGTTACTTGTGTTTCTCTCTGCAGAAGGAGGAAACCCAAAGCTGTTGCACTCTCCTCTGTGTTTGGTCCGAAGAGAGATTTCAACTCAACAACTACGGACTATAACATGCAGGTCAGTTTAGTTCCAATAATTATTTTGTAGCAAGACGTATGGACCCATTTTTCAGCAGTACGAATTATATAAGAAAATGACCATTTGAATTCATTAACCAAGCACGCAGCTGCTACTGAAGCCAAGTCCGCCCCCTTCACGTCAGTCCCCCGCCTCCCACACACACCGGCCCTTGCCTTCCAGCCAGTCAGTAGGGTCACACTGCTCGCTGTATTTCCTGTTAGGGCTTCACAGATCTAGATGTAGTAGGTCGTTAAAGCCAAGGGAGTTTGGAGTAGATGATTCATCAAATCGTAAAATCTCTATGAGAAATGTACAAGGAAATCCTAATACCACGATTAGTTCATATCATGTATACATGCTAGATTTCTCTGAGCGCTCGACTATATATTTTGTTCGACGTATTCCAGATGGGTTTCAAAGAAGAAGCACTCACTCGATAACAACTTAAGAATACTTCAGTCAATCATATAAAGTCTTTGCTAGGCCATACTCGGAAATTTAATAATGCAAATGT
Source organism: Leuctra nigra (assembly GCA_934045905.1). NCBI lineage: Eukaryota > Metazoa > Arthropoda > Insecta > Plecoptera > Leuctridae > Leuctra > Leuctra nigra. Next base: position 10,554,961 of record OW203773.1, read on the forward strand.
AATAATAAATTACAAAAAAGTTGGGAAAAGACGGAATCATTTTTAGTCAGTAAAAGTTATATCTTTATATATTGTTGTTTTTACTTTCAGAAACCTGCAGACTCAGAGGCTATCGAGGGAACCGTGAAGGTAGAGATCGAAGAACACCCAATCGACGTGAAACCTGAACTTGACGTAATGCCTACTTTCGACCGTCATTACGTCTTTCTACCAGAAGGTCCAACGTAGATCTTCACACTGCAACCACCGCGGTGCATTCGAAACAAGAATCAGATCCTTTCACAGCTCTGCCTTCCGTAGATACTGAGGTGAGTGTTCATCAAGAAGTCAGTGAGTCATACTTATTGTTTTTGTACTTGTAATATTACAAAGCTGGATTACTAGATTATTATTCTTTAACCGAATTGTTTTGGGTTTTGGAAAAATAATCCATAGCGATTGTGAAGGGATGAAGATAGGTCTTCAGTTTTAAGACTATCAATGTTAATAAAATTACATTAACTTGGAATATATTTTCAATTGTACCTATTGTTTTAGAGTGCAGAAGAAAAAGTGGTGAACTAGCCTTGGTCCCAACTGCACGTAGAGACTGAACCAGAAGATAGTGACACTTCCAAAGTTCTACGAGATTCAAATGCGAACAATGTGACTTCTAATCTCATAGCAAGCAGACAGGAGTGAAGCTTTCGCTAATGTATACTGTGACTATAAGCTTAAACTAACGTTTAAACGTTGTTAAAATCTATAATGTAAACGCGGTACCTATACGTAAAACTAAAAATATGCTGATTGATTGATTGATTGATTGATTTATTAAGTTACAATTTGTATACAGGTGGTAACACTTAATTTTAATTTAATAATTAGATTAATAGTGTTACTATAAAACAAAATAAAATAATGTCTTGATAATATAAATAATATAGAATTAATAATGATCGGATGACAATTAATCATTCATATACATATAAAAATTATTATAATAATAGTGCTGATATTATTATGCAAAAAATATCATGTGGTAACTAGAGTTTTTCGTGAATGCAACATTGCAACTTCATCTGCTCGCTTTTAAATATGAGAAAATGTAGTTTTAGTAATTTTAAAGTAGAATGTATTATTTATGATTTAATTACAATTAATAAACACTGCCTATATGAATGGTTGTCAATATGACACAGTGATGAAATTGAATAGAATATAAAATTTACATTAAGTATTATTAATATTAAAGAAAAACTATACATCTATGAAGAATTTAACTGGACAAGTTGACTATAAAGGTGATTTCTCAAGACGGTTATTGAGCCCTTTATAGCTAGAATACTGATGTTAATTATAAACTTATTTTCTAATTTAAATTGTTTACCGAAATTCTTTGCAGAAACCAGGTATGGTCCCTCTAGCTCCAATAATATTACGATAACATTGATATCTCGTGCATCTCATTAAAGTAGGGAATGGCCGGTTCATAGATCGACTTTTTCTCGATGTCTATTTCTTCGGCTTGTCCAGCGCGGGCCTCAAGACGTATAGTTGGGACAAGGATGTAGCCTTTCCGTGTGACAGGACGGAAAGCAATGATGTCAACTCGGCGATTGCTGTCATCACTTCCCAGCCCATGAACTTCCTCCGCTACCGACCATCCCTTCTTCTTCAGCTCGCTCGCGATTGCAGTCCTGATGGTTGATGACACTTGTCTCTTCGTGGCGGCAGAATTCCAGCACGTGTGGAAGGGTTAGAGCAACTTTTTAATATCAGAGATTGTGCATACTATTAGTTGTTCTATAAAGGTAATAGTTATAGAAGCAAATTGCTAGCAACGAATCAAATAAGTTTGAACTTCACAACACTGTTCTTCTTAATGAGACTTCAATCGTCTCCAACACTGACAGCAATCCCCAATCGTACAGTTTAGGGGAAAGTAAGTCAACGGTCAAGTTTAAACTTCACCACACTGTTCTTCTTAATGAGACTTCAATCGTCTCCAACACTGACCGCAATCCCCACTCGTACAGTTTAGGGGAAAGTGAGGCAATGGTCAAGTTTAAACTTCTCCACACTTTTCTTCTTAATGAAGCTTTCGTCTCCAAAACTGACCGCAATCCCCACTCGTACAGTTTAGGGGAAAGTAAGTCAATGGTCAAGTTTAAACTTCACAACGCTGTCCTTTGAAGCGAAATCATTATTTTAAATTTCTCAAATTGTTATAAGTTTTGTATATGAAATCAGTTACCTGTAAAAAAGAATATTGATATTAATTACAATTCTTTCTTATCTCATTCCTCGATTTTTTATTCACAGAAGCGCAAAGGAAAAACCATATTTGTCAGACACTTAATGTATTTGTGGTTACACTAGCGCTCGGCTGTTGGAGCAAATTCAGAGAAATAATGTTTTATTAGTGGTTGTAACTCTGATAGGATTTTCCCATGGTCAGCCTGATTGTATTTCACGTTAATTTCGCGTCGTGCCTTATTATTAGGGTGACCTAACGCGAATGCTCGCCTTAGGTCTTATAAGACTCCCATTACACTTGGAATCTAGTAATGATGGACATTTAGTGAATCTCTCACTTTAACTCTCATTTGGAATCTATTTTAAGAGGCAAACGGAAGCGAACGGGAATCGCACGGTTCGTCAGAGCGTTTTTTTGAAATTTTGTCTTCCCACTAAATAATTTTAAAAAATCCTATAGTAACTTCCCATTACAGCCTAATAGACTAAATGCCGCACACGGGAGTACTTGAAGACCTCTGTGCGACCCTAATAGTGTTAAATACGATATTTATGATGAAATAATCGTATTTAACACTTTGAGGTCGTACCAGATGTAATAAAGTACTCCAGTATGTGGCAGTATTTAGTCTATTAGGCTGTAATGGGTCGTTACTATCTGATTTTTTTAAATTATTTAGTGGGAAAAAAACGCTCTGACGAACCGTGCGATTCCCGTTCGCGTCCGTTTGCCTCTTAAGCGTTTGTCTATATTTTATTTGCATTATTAAAGTGTTGACTTATACCTAACCACAAATATGGACATATTGATGTAGCTTTATAATTCCTTTATTAGTTTTAATGAAAATATGGGGAAAATAGGTAATTTGAGAGAATCCTTGCTATTATTTTAAAATAAATACATTTAAATCGGTAAGTTTAAGCACATTAAATCAAGAAAGCCATTCCGTTGGACTCACGTCTGCAAACGTCTCCAATGTTCCAGGTACTAACCCCGCCACAGATAGTACAACAGGTTGATTAGCACGTGACATGATGATACGGATTGACCTCTTGAACCCATCTGTTGCTGCGTACCACTGTGTATCATACGCAGCATCCATGACAAGCGAGCTCTACAGGAACGATGCAGAATATTAGAGAAGAGAAGTGAAAATTACAAGCTTCGATGTTTCGTTTCTCGATAATTAGTTGACAATAGGGAATATGCATGAATTTATCGAAAACTATAATTCAATATAACAACCTATTTCTTGGTAAATCACACTTTTTTAACACTAAAGAGTAGAAATGTTCATTCATTTATATGAAATTAAAAAACATTGTAAATTTTGGCGGGAAAACGCCATCCCGGCCAGTGATGTCATATATATCAACCAACAATAGGTTGCCATGGTTACAATAAAATATGACATCTCTAGCCGCTAAGGCGTTTTCCCGCCAAAATTTACACTGATTTTCCATTTCATATTTATGATTGAAAATTTACACTTTTTATCGTGAATATAGTGTGATTTACCAACAAAATGTTGTCATTTTCAAATACTTCCTGTATTTTAACCGCATTAAAAACTTTTGCATATTCCCTATTAACACTTTTTCATACCTCGTCAACGATTTGCTGGGAAAACCAAGTAAACAAGTAAGCGAAGAGAAATAGTCCCAAAGCCTGAACTACTATTATAATACTTTCCAATCCAAAGCTTGTCACCTGAAATTAATTCAAATCAACAATTCTGTGGCTGGCAGGAATAACTGTTTAACTACAAAAACCTGATTTTTCAGTCGATACCAAAACAACATTTTGAATTGTAGCAACTACATTATTAAATATTTTTGAAATATTACTGTCAGAAAGTTATTATAATAATGTAAGCAGTATACAGTATTTTTTAAATTAATTAAATCCCGTTAATTAACTAATTGGTGTACTTAGGTCGTTTTTCTAGGCCCAGAATTGCACGGTTTTTTAAATTTTGTACTTAGTTCGTTTTTCCTGCCACTGAAAAAGCAATTTGTAATGCTGTACGGCATGGATGACGGAGGCTTAACTGCACTTAGGTAGTTTTTCCAGGAACAAAATTTTCAAAAGTAACAAAAACGCTGCACTTAAGCAAATCTATATTTGTTATTAATAACAAATTTCAAATCAAACTTCATCATTGGATTCCTTGATTTTTTTAAATGATTTCATATAAAAATCTCATTTTTAAATTTTTTGTACTTAAGCCGTTATTCCTGCCAGCCACAGAATTTCTGCGTTTGTACTTTCAATCAGTGCACTTCAATACTTTCAATTCCGCTCACTTCGTGTACTAGAATAGCTTGGATATCTTTTCTCTCAGATGTTTTGTAAGATGACATTGATGTGAGATCACCTACTTGATTCGCGAACAATAAGCAAGAAGTCGTGACTATTACGAAGACCAGCACATATGTTTGAGCCAATGGTTGAACAGCAGACTCGAAAACACTGACAACCCTGTGAACATATCAATTAGAGCAATATGTAGTAAAGAATAGAACACAAAGTCAAAAAATAATTGAGAATAACATGTGTGGGGAGTGCCCCTGGGGCCGAGCCAAAGCCCCAACCCCCGGGGAAATGTTCTATTTCCAGAGCCACTTTCTTCTTTACTTCTCTGAATTCACAAATAAGTCATTGTGTCGTTTTAATTTACCAAGAAATATCTTAAAACAGTTTTCATATTATCCCATATTATGGATTTCTATATATGATGCGAATACCCTCACGGCATTTCATATTCTCCAAAACATTTTTCAAACCTAATTTGACACCCAGTTTGCACTGTCAATCGAGTCATTTTAGACCTCCTTTAGATTGAAGATCAGACAGATCCAATATGCTCTAAAATGGTTTTATACTAACTAATATAAGATAGTCAGTTTTCAAAAATTTCGCTACGCTACAGTTTTCTGGGAGGAGACACCCCTGACTCCCTCTTGGGTCCAGCTATAATCCTTTTTGTCTAAAACAATTTGGCCCTCCGGGCTAAAATGTCTGAATTCAACACTGACCACAAAGGCAGGCACTTACTCCAACAATTCTTGGTGATGTTTGACGCAGTCGCCGAGGAGGCGGTGCATTTCAAGGTCAAATGTCTTCTTCCTTATATGTTGCTTAACATCTTCGTTGTATCTATGGTTGTATTCTTTCCTCCACCAGGCGCTCTCAATAGGCAACTCATCTGCCTGATTGTCCACAATGTGAGAGTCCAAGGTCGCAGAGCAATCTCTGCCCAACCCAAGATGCTGCGATCTTCTTAAGAAAACTCTTCTCTGTACCTTGCGAGGATGTCTCCGAGCAAATCTTCCAACTCCCGCTGCTGTCATCCACTTACCAGCAGCTCGTGTGAGAATAGCTTTAAGTCGAATGTTTGCTCTTGCTCGTTGAGGCAAGTGGCTCAGTTTGTGTCTCAGTATCTTCCACTGGGCGATCACGAGAATTAAAATAGATGTACCGAAATTAATCGGTACAATGAATGCGATTGTAATAATTCCGATGAACGTATACAAGAACACAAGTATTGTTATTTCAAACATTGGTGAAACCGTTTGATCATATGGCGTCCATAATCTGAAAACATTTAAAATTGTGCAGTCGTCTAAAATATTTTCAAGAGGACCAAGATAATGTTTGATTTTGGACAAAAGTCATCGTTTTGTTGAGCGAGTGAAGCGAGTGACTCCTTTTGACTCTTTTGAAACGGACCTCTTTTTTTTTAAATATTTTTGGCTGCTACCTGGAGCAATAGAAGTTGCACCGTTTCACCGATCGATCTGAAATTTTGCACACATGTAGAAACAACCATTTCTGTTTGCAGACCCCAATTTTTTTTTAAATCCATTAATTGGTTAAAATTTAAATAACCATCTCCTGATAGGCTGAAAAATTAAAATGGTCTTCGATACATGTGATCAAACTCATATTTTGCATTGTCATTAAGACCAACATTGTCTCTTATTTTAAAAATTTGCATCCCAATCAGTTAAGAACGTATGAACTTATTGACATTTTTAATAGCTATTAGAGATGAAGTATCGAAATTAATGTTTTCCAGTGCCAATTGTATTGAACCTGATTTGCTATATGTATACCAGGGTGCTTCGATGCTATTTCCAAGTTTCGATGAAAAAGCATACTTTTATGTTGATCGAGTGGATCATATTTCAATGTAATATGGATGTATATGTTTTCTGTGTGTTGTGTATACGCATTTCCGGTTCGAGAATTTGCACGTACCCGTGCTCGCTCATCAACGCGTTACACTGAGCGTTTTCCTAGTGAAAAAAACATAACTTACCCAAGAGCAAAACTCCTTTTGTACAGAAAATATGGAAGTAATAGAAAAATCACGAAGATGAAAATTAGCACAGCAAATCCGATCAGCATTCGAATTAAAACATTGGTATTTCTCTCACTCTTTCTACACAATTTTGCAGTTGATCTGTCATATTTATGTCCTTGTCTCCGCATTTTCTTCAGACTTTTAATAACAAACTGGCAATCTCTTTGATTGCTCGCTATCGTCAGGATACAAGTTGAGAGAAGAATATAAAACAGCATCTTCATGAGCGATAGGAGCACTTTCGTGGCGTTGCTCTGTTGCTTGTACATATCGCCAGCTAGAGATATGATCATCAGTGGAGACGTGATACAGAGGAGTGTGATTGGTAAAATTAGACTTCTTCGACTGTTGTGCTTGCTCCATATACCTGGAGACAAACGAAGATTATTACCATAAAAATGATTTTTTCCACGGTTTAAGGGGGGATGGGTGTGGGGGGAGTGCCCCCACCCTGCCCGCATTGAGAATCAGATTATATGATTGGTTAAAAATTAAAATGCATTTTCATTTTTCAACCAATCAGGGGCAGTGCTAAGAAACTATACGATTATATTAGTATGTGTAATCAATCAATTAAATTCATAAGAAACAAACAATAAGGTTTGTGTTACAAAACTTGTAAGACGTAATATTGGAAATAAGTTTGTCTCATCAAGGCTCATGGGAAACAAAAAATGGATGCCTAAATTCTCCAATCGCAATAGCATTCAAAATGTTTGCCTTTGCGAAATAAAGTAATTAATCTCATTCTTCTTTTTCTTCAATGTTAGTTTAGTTGATAGTAGCATTTTTAACTATAACCAGATAAACATTTTTACTCTGCTACGTATCTACCTTTACCATAACTCACCTAACATATACAGCATTTTCTGCATGATCCATAGGTTGTCCTTGTTCTTATCATTGATCATGTCTATCAGTTGCCGATATCTCACTCTAATGAACGACATGATAGTTGCCTCTTTGTTCCTCACATGAACGACATGATAGTCGCCTCTTTGTTCCTCACATGAACGACATGATAGTTGCCTCTTTGTTCCTCACATGAACGACATGATAGTTGCCTCTTTGTTCCTCATATGAACGACATGATAGTCGCCTCTTTGTTCCTCACATGAACGACATGATAGTTCCCTCTTTGTTCCTCACATGAACGACATGATACTTGCCTCTTTGTTCCTCACATGAACGACATGATAGTTGCCTCTTTGTTCCTCACATGTACGACATGATAGTTGCCTCTTTGTTCCTCACATGAACGACATGATAGTTGCCTCTTTGTTCCTCACATGAACGACATGATAGTTGCCTCTTTGTTCCTCACATGAACGACATGATAGTTGCCTCTTTGTTCCTCACATGATCGACATGAGTTGCCTCTTTGTTCCTCACATGAACGATATGATAGTTGCCTCTTTGTTCCTCACATGAACGATATGATAGTTGCCTCTTTGTTCCTCACATGAACGACATGATAGTTGCCTCTTTGTTCCTCACATGAACGATATGATAGTTGCCTCTTTGTTCCTCACATGAACGACATGATAGTTGCCTCTTTGTTCCTCACATGAACGACATGATAGTTGCCTCTTTGTTCCTCACATGAACGATATGATAGTTGCCTCTTTGTTCCTCACATGAACGACATGATAGTTGCCTCTTTGTTCCTCACATGAACGATATGATAGTTGCCTCTTTGTTCCTCACATGAACGACATGATAGTTGCCTCTTTGTTCCTCACATGATCGACATGATAGTTGCCTTCTTGTTCCTCACATGAACGACATCATAGTTGCCTCTTTGTTCCACACATGAACGCCATGATAGTCGCCTCTTTGTTCCTCACATGAACGACATGATAGTTGCCTCTTTGTTCCTCACATGAACGACATGATAGTTGCCTTCTTGTTCCTCACATGAACGACATCATAGTTGCCTCTTTGTTCCACACATGAACGCCATGATAGTTGCCTCTTTGTTCCACACATGAACGCCATGATAGTTGCCTCTTTGTTCCTCACATGAACGACATGATAGTTGCCTCTTTGTTCCTCACATGAACGCCATGATAGTCGCCTCTTTGTTCCTCACATGAACGACATGATAGTTGCCTCTTTGTTCCTCACATGAACGACATGATAGTTGCTTCTTTGTTCCTCACATGAACGACATGATAGTTGCCTCTTTGTTCCTCACATGAACGATATGATAGTTGCCTCTTTGTTCCTCACATGAACGACATGATAGTTGCCTCTTTGTTCCTCACATGATCGACATGATAGTTGCCTTCTTGTTCCTCACATGAACGACATCATAGTTGCCTCTTTGTTCCACACATGAACGACATGATAGTTGCCTCTTTGTTCCTCACATGATCGACATGATAGTTGCCTTCTTGTTCCTCACATGAACGACATGATAGTTGCCTCTTTGTTCCTCACATGAACAATATGATAGTTGCCTCTTTGTTCCTCACATGAACGACATGATAGTTGCCTCTTTGTTCCTCACATGATCGACATGATAGTTGCCTCTCTGTTCCTCACATGAACGACATGATAGTTTCCTCTTTGTTCCTCACATGAACGCCATGATAGTTGCTTCTTTGTTCCTCACATGAACGCCATGATAGTTGCTTCTTTGTTCCTCACATGAACGACATGATAGTTGCCTCTTTGTTCCTCACATGAACGACATGATAGTTGCCTCTTTGTTCCTCACATGATCGACATGATAGTTGCCTTCTTGTTCCTCACATGAACGATATGATAGTTGCCTCTTTGTTCCTCACATGAACGACATGATAGTTGCCTCTTTGTTCCTCACATGAACGACATGATAGTCGCCTCTTTGTTCCTCACATGAACGACATGATAGTCGCCTCTTTGTTCCTCACATGAACGACATGATAGTCGCCTCTTTGTTCCTCACATGGACGACATGATAGTTGCTTCTTTGTTCCTCACATGAACGACATGATAGTCGCCTCTTTGTTCCTCACATGAACGACATGATAGTTGCTTCTTTGTTCCTCACATGAACGACATGATAGTTTCCTCTTTGTTCCTCACATGAACGACATATAGTTGCCTCTTTGTCCCTCGTGTGCTGAATTACGACTCTACTACAAAATTTATACAAATATCACAGGATTGCATCATGGCGGTATGGTTTCATCATTTCAAGCGATGTTTTAACTATTATTCATAGATGTTGGATACGACTACGTCTTATTCTAAGTCAATAACAGTAATAACTGAGCTAACCATATGATGAATAAGAAGGTATAATGGAGGACTAGAACGCAATGTTGTCATGGTATCTTTGAAAATAACAATTTGACAATCTCACATTATTCAGATTTTCAGAAATCAAAGTGACACGTAAAACGAGTTTCAATGAATAGATAGCTAAAGTTTGTTAATAATTTATATGAGAAGACTCGTATGCTAGGCGCCTCGAAGGCCAGCAGGCACTGTGGGGCATAGTGGGTCACTGTCTCCGCCTCACCACCAAACCCAGAACCCACACGCCAGCCCTTTTGTAAATCCACCGAGGGGTTAACAACTAATAGTTTCGGTGTACACCTGATTTCAGATTTCCAATATTTTGAAATATTTATAAGATTTCATAAGATTTCCGAGATTTCTAAGATTTCAAAATATTTCAAAGATTTTGTAAGATGTCCAATGATTTCCAATGATTTCAATAATTTCCGCAGATATCAGAAGATATCCGAGATTTCATGAGATTCCCGACATTTCATGAGATTCCCGCGATTCCATGATTTACTGTGATTTTCAAAGATTTCGACAGATTTCCTAAGATGTCGAAAGATTTTCTAATATTTTCTAATATTTCTAATGATTCCAAGATTTTCTTAGATTTCCGAAGATTTCTATAGATATCCAGGCTAGTGTACACCAGATTTCGGAGTTGTAACCCCGTTTCCGTTGATTATCTGATGCGCACGTTCAGAGCGGTGAGTATAGGTATAGCGTGGAGCATGCGCGCGTTACCTCAACAAGATGTACCTCGGGAAGAAACTCGGACTTAAAAACACATTGATTGTGTTTCTTCGCGAATCAATGTGTAAACACCACCCACAAACGTATTCTTTCACATTGTTTTTTCAGCTTTATTATTTGTTACTTTTGTGCGTGGTTCACAGAAAGTGTTGTCCTCACTGATAGGATATAAAGTAATATTAAAATAAAATAATCTATATGTGTGCTGATTTGAGTCAAGTTTATAATGTTATAACTTATTAATGACAGAACCAAGTGGTTTTCAGATAATATTTTTGATTAAAATTTTTAAGATCAATTAATAATGATTCACAATATTTATTAGCACAGTTTTATATCTATGAAGTAGAAATTTTTCGATTTGCTAAAACATAACTTATAGATACTTACTATGTAACCATGCCCAAAAGAAGTTACGTCCGCAAATGCTGATTGCATTTTAGTCTGACGTCAGAAGCTGTCAAACTCGTATGAAATTTGTCTTGAACGATCTCGAAAATAGGTCCCCACGAATAAGCTTGGCACAACAGACGCCAGTGATGATTTCAGACATTTCAGACATTAGATTAGATTTATTATAAATATAAATTATACTAGATACCTAAGTATAACAGATGAAATAAAAAGATTGGGTTTAACACCGCTGGAAAAGAGACGAACAGATGTACTTTGACATTGTAAATTAAAATTTAAATGCTTGTTTATATTAGCATTTATATTTTAGGGAGCCTTCATACATCTGAACAGTCGATCATAATTTAAAAATTTAACAATATTTTGCTGCAACTAATTTTTTCCAGCAAAATTCTTCCAAAGACAATTAATAATTGGAATAGGTTGCCACATCCAGGGAAGTCAGTGATGTAAATAGTTTTGAAACATTAGTAGACTTATTTATATTTAGTGAAACAGGGGTAAATATCTGAGCGAATAGGTTGAAATTTATAATAAATTATTTTTTGTAATAAATTATGTTATTTAGAGGTTGTAATTGATAATTTATTATGCAATTGTTAGTATTATTGTAGACTTTAGACTCACATTTCTGTTTTATTCATGTAAATGAATCTAGAAACAAAATACTTAATACAAAAAAAACTGAAACTACAACAGATTTAATCCCTCTAAGAAAATAACAAACTATGTTTGCAAATGGGTCATTCCAGCTCAGTTCAATCAAGCATTTTCATGTACCTCTTCGATTTTCACGAAACTTGGCAGAATTGTTAATCATTCTAAAGAAACACATGGCTCTTTCAGCGTTTTTCTCCAAATTGCGCCGTTCGGGAAATATTATGGTCCTCCAGAAACGGTAAATTTGAGTCGGAAGTGTTGAACATAAAAATCTTTAACTTTGTAATGGTTTGATTTAGAACATTGATATTTTTAACAATTAAAGTTTATTATAATGCCTAGAAGATAAAAATGTGTTAAAGGCAGTACAATGTATAAAAAAGTAGGGGGAATAGGTTCCATATATAACCTTTTAACCCTTTAAGTAGTGAGTTGATTTGTAGGTAGGTAGAGGTACAAATTCTATATCCTTTTTGGGATGTGTTAGGAAGCAGATTTTTGTATAATGAGAATATAGAGCTATCAAATTTTTTTTAGAATATCAAAAAAAAAATTGAATTATTTTTTCTATGTATGTGTAGAATGCCAGCACGTATGAGATACGTGCATACTACTCAAAGTTAACGTCCCCCCCCCCCCCCCTCCCTTAAAAAGTGATTTTTTTTAAAATTCTTAATACATTTAATGTGTAGGCTAATAGGTATTGTTTACACACCACTGCCAAGTTGTGGAATGTCTATATTTTTTGTTAGAATATATTTAATATTATATGTGCGAACATCCAGTGCACCGGTTATGTAAATTGCATAGGACCGACAAAATATTTTTTAACCTGGCTGTTCACTTGGCCTTTCATGTAATGAATGTTCAATATCTGGTTGACCAGGATTTAGTTTTACACTAATTATGCGCCTATTTTGCACCTATTTATTTTAATTTATTAGCACCCCTAAGCTCTAATTTATTATAAATTAAAATTAAATGTGGAGGGTTAAGTTAACGTAGTCAACATTTATTTAACTGCCTAATTTTGATTAGCCAGACATGTTGCGTCACTAATGCGCACTAATCACCCTTGTTCTGAAATTTTTACCCACCCCCAAACTCATATTCAAACATAAAACATGGAATTTCCCGTTTCACAAAAGATTAGATAATTAAATTTATTTTTAACTACGCTCTTAGCCGCGTTGGAAGAACTCAAAACGTAACGACGTATTTCTCCTCTTGTTCAAAGGCACTGGATGTGCCTTTGAATCACCTTCTTTAGGGGGGATAATTTCATTACATTCATTTGGCCTTGGGTATACGGTATGTTTGGTAAGTGGGCCAAATAAAAAAAATCTGACATGTATTAACACATTAAATTTAACTGTACAGCCCGGCTGACCAGCTTGACCCGCCTTCCCACCACGTCCACGTCGACCGGTTGCTCCATGCTCACTTGATGTGATTATGCCCGTCAGATCTTTTATACTTGTAATTTCAATTCTGCCACTCCTGTAACCGGAGCCACCCACACCACCCGCAATTCCATCAATATCAGATGCAATGAAATCTGTTGAAGATCTGCAAACTGTGGTTGCATTAGCAGTGGAACAACTTAGAGATCCATCTCCACTTTCCCTGAGGGTCCAACCTGTATAATAATTTCGAACTTCGGAATTTCAAAAGGCGACACGAGTATCAGTCCATGATTTCGGAGGGTCAGGGGGTCTAGTCCCATCTCTACCATCAGCACCATCACCACCATCTTGTCCAGGACCTCCATTACCACCGTTCACTGTGACTGTAAGTTGATTCCCGTCAATAAACTCAATCCCAACCCCGAAGAAGTTTCCTGAAGGACCTCCTGGATTCCCTGCAGTTCCATTGGAACCATGCCCGCCATATCCACTACCACTCATTGCTTTAGCATGAACTTCTCCATCCTTCCCGTCCGATACAATCCTTCTCGTTCCTACAACAACCCATTTCTCAGCTAAAATGTACACATTAATTTCACGACCTATCAGCATTATGTCAGCATCTATGAAGACAGTGTTGGCAGCATATATTTCAACACGTTTTACTTCTTTCTTTGCTAGTTCTTTGGAAACATCTTTGAGTTTTATGAAATGTCCTCTTGCTATCAGTTTCTTCCCTTCTTGTGTAATTTCCACTCGATTCTTCAACATGTATTTCAGAATAGTATTTAGTACAGATAGCTTGGTGTTGGTGGAATCATCTTTAACTACATCTACATTGTCATTGTACCGAATAAGAAACGAGCTACTACAATGATCAAGAAACTGTTGCAAGTTGTTGCTTGTGATTTGAATTCCCTGAGGTTTCCCAGACATTCCCCAGTCGCTAAGATCTGCCACGTTGTATCTGCCGGTGTCTTTCTGAACCTTGTACTCGGACAACTTAGATTGCAGTTTAATTAAGAAGTCGTACCAATTCTTTGAGCAACGAACATAATCATAAATATCGTTGAATTGCACTGTCAAGTGTAATGATCTAAATTCTAAATCCTTGTCACTCACAGCTTGTAGAAACTCTGCGTATTTAATATTTTTTAAAATGGTGTACAAACTAAGGCCTGGTATACTGATATTATTTGTATGGATAAAATTGTCTAGTTTTGATATAATTTCTGATGAATTACTTGATGCTAGAAGAAGAGGTGAAATGAAATTGGATGCTTGTTCAAACAGGTCCTGTAATTCCAATGTGTCAGGTCTGGTAATCGATTCCTGTCTTTGAAAATGTTCCTTTATGCTAACAGCCATTCCACTGACATTCCGAACAACGTTTCTGTCTATTTCATTAATAAGAACTATGACTTTAAGCTTTGCGTTGTCTGAAATTGTAAACCCGAAATCATCAGCAGATTTTGAAACATACTCCGTCGATTCTTGAACCAGTTTTTCAATATTCTTTTTACCATTTTGAAGTAAACTGCTTTCACTCAACGGGCCGACCTTGTTTGGTCTCCGAAATATCTCCAATTTGGTGTATTCGTTACCTTCCATTGATGTAAAAATGTCAATTAACCGAATTTGTCTGGCAAGGAGCAACTCATCTTCTGCTGTACCCGGTACTTTAGTTTTTAAAGACTCTTTGACTTCTCTTAAGAACATTACAATATTACTTTTTGTTTGGGTATCATTCTCAGGAACCTCAGTACCATCATCCAACTCAATATAATTTCTGTTAACTTTCGTGACTACAAGGCCAATGCTGTTGTTGAAATTGTCGATATTTTTGACAAGTTTCGAGGCATGATTTAGTAGAATTGGGAAGTCATGCCTGTTCTCACCTGACAGAACAGAAGAGTAACTAACAGTAAAGATCAACTTGACGCGATGTGCTTTGTAAATAGCCTCCTTGATCAAATACGTGCCTGCGATGTCGAAACTAGCATTGCGTGTATCACTAAAACCTGGACAATCAATGCACGCGGTTTTCCTATCATTAGACCAGATTAATTCCGGATAAATTGTTTTGGATTGATCTGTTTTAGTACTGATCTTATCATTTGCACCCTTAATCAGAAAATCTACCGTTCCCTTTTCATACGCAACTAGGTTTTTGTTATCGGTTGGTAGGAATTGTATCAAAGTGCTTTTCCCTGATCCTGTGTTTCCCAGTACAAAGACCACGTCTTGTCCTTCAGGAAGTTGGACGAACTTCTCCCCTTCTTCAATCAGCTGTAAGGTCTCCGTCACCATAGGCAAATCAGATTCTTCAGGTGTAGTGTTGTTGTTAGTTGCATTTACGATGACCGGCGTGGTCTCCGTCACCATGGGCAGATAGGACTCTTTAGATGCAGATGAGGCGTCATTGCCAGATGTCTCCTCGGAAACACTGTAGGCAGAGATGGGCAAAATACATTTAAAATGTATCAGAAATACAAAATACAAAATACTTCATTTTTTGCTGTTAAAATACAAAATACAAAATACTTTAGCTCCTAGCTTCAAAATACAAAATACAAAATACGTATTTAAAATACAAAATACCTTTCGAAAATACATCCAAGCATATATTTTTTTCGACAAATAACATTTATGACTTGCAAAGATTTTATGATTTATTAAGGTTGAATTTTTTAAACGAGCTACCTCATAACGTCTCAAAATTGTTAGTAAAGTGTGAATACAGTTAAACCAAAAGTCGCCCTGCGGGACAAAGCGTTGCCGTCCCCCCCCTCCCCCCCCCCCCAATCATCATACAACCTCTGACACGAATCCTGATTCCTGCCCGCTCCAAGATCTTTTTAGCAAAGTATTGAAAGTTATCTCGATTGACATTGACATCACACAGGCGCGTAGGAACTACTTTCATCATGGGGGTCTGGGGGCGAAACCTGAAGTCTTTGCCCCGCAGGGCGTTTTTATAGAATTTAACAAATTAAAAGTGATTCTGGGGCTCTTAAATGCACAAACTGAAGCAAACAAACGTGCAATTGTTGCCCCGCAGGGTGGTTTTTCGAATATAAGTAATTTGAAAGTAATACTGGGATGCTGAACATCTCAAATTACAACAATAAATACTTCTATTGTAGCCCCGCAGGGCGATTTTTTGTAATGAAGCAATTTAGTGATTCTGGGATGCTAAACTTATCTACTTGAGTGGGGTGGGATAATACCCCCATATTCCTACGCGCTTGACATCACATAATTATTCCAATGACCAATGCATAATCATAACACTCTCTGTTCCTTTAAAATTATTGTTGACAGTCATGGACATTCACTCTATTTCTGGACCAAAGATAACAATAATTCATATCATTAATACATTTTACAGTATTTTGTATTTTATTAATGCTGAAAATACAAAATACTCTGAAATAATGTAAATTTGAAATACAAGATACAAAATACTCCTTAAAAAGTTCATGAAAATACAAAATACAAAATACATAATGTATTTAAAATACGTATTTAAAATACATGTATTTTCGATACTGCCCATCTCTGACTGTAGGGTTTAAAAGCAAACACATTATAAAATGTGTATGTAAATATTTTAGAAAATGTACACTCGGCACAACAAAAATTGATCAGTGAACAAATTTGAAATACTGTTGGTCATGTCCATAACAATCAAAGCTTGTTATTATCATTGAAATGAGTGGTCACATACTAGAGTGAGACAAGGAGATCGCTTGGACTGACTTATGATGGTGCGATCTAACATTTTTCAGTAATTCAGATTTATTGAACGGTCAATATTAGTTGTGCCAAGTGTACATTATGTTCAATTTCAGGAATTTTTCCTAAAAAGTAAGAATGATTCTTATTTCAGCTCATAATCTAAGACGCAAAAGTATGTATCTTGTGAGTGACGATGTAATATACATACGGATCGGAGAGAAAGCCCTGTACCCGTATGTATAGCCTTATTCCTTTCTATTAAATTATACCAAGGGTGCGATACCACTTTCTTTTATATCTGAAGGCCACGATAGGAAAACCCTGTTCCAATATTTTGAGAATTTACGCCGGTCGGCGACGACCAGACGTAATTGAAAAAGGCCCCCCATCCCCCAAGGGACGGCCTAACAACATCCGATGAAAGCTTCGCTGCATGTTGCGTAACTTTGGTAATCTGACGAAAACCGTGGTATCAACACTACAGCTGTTCTGCTCTTGATCAACAATTTTATTTAATAACATATTGTGTATCTCATAACTATAAAAGTACCTTGAAAGACTTACTCTTGACGGGGCAGTCTTCCTGAAGACGACGAGTCAGGTACTTGGACTGTGTTGTTGGCGACCACAAGGAGAATACTTGAAGCCAGAAGAAGGCTCCAAAACATCGAACTCACGATACGCATCATGCAGTTTGATGACCTGAACATTCAAACATTGACAGTAAAAAAATATGAAATTGCCCACTACAATGTCTCCTAAATTACCAAGTGTGTTCAAGAGGAAAACAGTTAAAACTAAATTTGCAAAGCTGACTTTCATGTTCATTTGAAGAAAAAAAATATTACATCTAGTGGAGCGGTCGCTCCACGCCAGCCAAGTCGTACGGCGCGCGCACACTCTCATATAAAGGCTGGAGCAAACCCACTTTTACTGTAGGCATCAAAGTGGCATTTTCGGCGTACTGGATCTTAAAATTGGGGAATCTCAGATTGTTGGAAAATATCTCAATTTCGAGCTATGGCCCACCCTACAACATATACCAAATTTGGGAACAATAGGTTACGCCCTTTGCGAGCTAGAGGGCTGAGAAAACCGTGTTTTAGGGCGGTTTTCATAATAATAATTGAGCGAGCGTAGCGAGCGTCACCACGGTACTCTTACGGCACTTTCTCTGTGTGTGGTTTTTTTTTTTGTGTTCACTGCCCAGGTCAAACGGCACAACCAATCGATCTGAAATTTTGCACATATACTAACGTAATCTATGCGGTCCCTGGGATCGTTTTTGAATGGGCTCATGTGATTGGTTCAAATTTAAAAAAATATATCTTTCGATTGGTAGTTCCGATCAATTTGAAATTTTGACTAGTCATGGCGACCAACATTGTACCCAATCTTACAAAGTTTCAGCCAAATCCTCCCATTGGTTAAAATTTAAAAAAATCTTTTATGTCATTTTTTAAATTTAAACTTGAACCGTATGACTGATCAACTTAAAACTTTGCATGGTCATTGGGACTAACATTATCTGCATTTTTGACAATTTTCAGACTAATCTATGTTTAAATCCAAAAGTTATTGACGTTTTACGAACATTTTGCGTGTTGGCTGTCAAATTTCTCGAAAATGTTGATCACGGCTACTTCGACTCTTTATAGTTGCAAGGTAGTTAGAGTAGAAACTTTCAAACGTATGAAACTGATATGACCATTCAACATATCGATCTAATATTGTGTAAGAACACACAATAATATCATATGAGTGGTCCCAGGTTTATTTTTTTTAAGAGATCCTGTGATTTTTGAATATTAACGAGGAACAGTTCAATCAGAAAGGTTCAAAAGGTTCAAGCTTTGCATGGTTATTGGGACTAATGTTTTAGGACAATTTTGAGATTTTTATACTTGAGTCTGACGAAATTCAAGAATTATTGGCTTTTAATGATATTTTCGATAGACATAATTTCGGTTTGAGGTGTTGCGCCTGTCAGTGCTCGCTCATCAACGCGTTACACAGAGCGTTTTCCTAGTAATAATAATCTCAGTAGTAGTAGTAGTCTCCTGGAATTCAAATCCGGTAAACAGGCCACAGCCTAAACGCCTGAACCGATTGATATCACATTTTTACCACGTGTGCACTTTTGGCGTCTGATTTAACCTTCACCCCATGAATTTTGTGTGCCGCCATTTTGAAACCGGAAGTGACGTCATATCTCGTCAACGGCTAAACCGATCGGAACGAAATTTGTGCCAAACGATTCAGACGGTCAACTTTATGGATTATCAGTAGCAAAAGACTATACATTATGTTAATGAAACCGAAAATGACGTCATGAAATTTGAAATACATTGATTGGCATTTCGGCAACAAAGATTGATCCGATTATTTTGATATTTTTGTAACGTATGTACTTTTGATATCTCATTTGACTTATTATAAAACCAACCGGAAGCCGCCATTTTGAAACCGGAAGTGACATCATATATCAATAACGGCTAAATAGATTTGAACGATACCAGCGCCAAACAATTGAGACGGTCAACTTTTTGTATTATCATCAATAATATTTGCAGTTTCCCATACCGAAACCGGAAATGACGTCACACATTTTAAAAATCTCACAAATTTACATTTTGATACAATAAATATACTATTTGAGACAGCTTATAATATCATGTAATCATGTTTAAATTATAATTTACGGGGTCAGTGATTTCAGCAGCCATTTTGAAACCGGAAGTAACGTCAAATCTTGAAAATTGGTTGACTGATCGGTATGAAACTACCGCTAAACGATTCGGAAGGTCATCTCTATGGAATAGGAACTAGAATTTTCCTATTTATGAGACCGGAAATGACGTCATTCAAATATAAAAAAATTATTATAATCCCCTCCTATATAATAAATACATATTCAGAAAGCTTAAAATGATACACATCATTTATAGATATACATTCTATGTGGCAGTGCAGTAAGTTCAGCAGCTATTTTGAAAACCGAAGTGTTGCCATATCTCGGAACTCAGTTGACTGATAGGAATGAAACCTTTGCTATTCTTCATGAAAGATCATTTAAAGCAAATATATAGGTAGTACCATACGCAGAATTTCATTAGTTAACCAAATTGTCAATGGCGACATTTTTAAAGGATTTAGTAATTGTTCAATCGATATGACGTCACAAGTTCTTTGAATAAACTAAAAAAAGGAGTGATATCCCCATAAAAAACACTCCGTGTAAAAAAACCAGCCAAGTCTCTTCAACTAAAAAAATTATGAAATCTAAAAAATTCTGCACTGAAAAGTAGTGATATCAAAAAATGGGCCAAGTCAAAACTTTATCTGAAAATCAAAAAATACTTGGCGCAAGGTTTTTTTAGGGCATTATAGGTATGTATTAGGTATATTTGATGTATATTTTCTATCTGGTCTATACTTCTAAACTATGTATACACGATGCGCCAAGTATTTTTTGATTTTCAAATAAAGTTTTGACTTGGCCCATTTTTTGATATCACTACTTTTCAGTGCAGAATTTTTTAGATTTCATAATTTTTTTTAGTTGAAGAGACTTGGCTGGTTTTTTTACACGGAGTGTTTTTTATGGTACACTTTACATTCATTATGTAAAAATGTCCTCCTAACTCTGTGTATGCGAAAATGTACAAATATGTCATTCATTTCCTTCGTCCTGCCACTCAAACAGTTCCACGTGGTGCAGGGGTTATCGCATCGGGGTTATTCGCCGTAGTTCGAAGGTCGAAGATTTTAAACAAGACACATCCCGTGCATTATAGTTTGTACTGTTGCATTGTTCCGTTCAGAATAGAAATATGTATAAAATTAAATCAATTAATCATTATGATTTTTGTGTACCTACCTCACATATCTTTGAAACTTTCATAAACTATATTAGGAAACCGGATCTCTAAGCAGTTTGGGAAATATGTGTTACATTGTATGGAATATTTTTATAATTCTTAGCAGGAAAGAGATTTTATACTAGCAAAAACTGTAAAAATGTTCCGCACAATGTACCAAATACCTAATATATTTCACTAGATGTTTATGGACCAGCTCTTCCAATACATTCCCCATCTTATGTATTGCGAAAGTTTACAAAGTACTGGAGACGTTTTTCAAGCTTAAATTATAAAAATATGGAGATTCTGTTCATAATCAGTGGCGTCGCCAGGGGGGAGGGGGGGGGGGCAGAGCATAGGCAAGCCAATTACTAGAGGGGGCAACGCGAATTCATCATATTTACCAAAATCATGATCCCCCCCCTCCCTCGCCGCAGGGTTCAGCAAAACCACGAAATACAAGTTCACTGTATAAATATTCGTTGTGTTGTACAGACGCGGTTCTAGGACCAAAAATGTGGGAGGGCAGAAATTTTGTGAAAAACACGATCCGCGGGGCGTTTGGGGGGGCAAGACTCAACCGCTCCGCAGTGATTTTTTTGAAAATGGATGATCCTAGAAGCGTTTTTGAGTGTTTTCGTAATATATTTCCCTGCATCTGAAACAAAATTTAGAGACACCTTCTCTTCACATTAAATATCAGCCACCCAATCTATAGCTTACCCAAATTTGGTTGTACTTAAAAATATAATTTGTAGTTTTAAGTCATATTTGTGTTTAATTTTGTTTTGTTAATTGATTTTTAATACAGAATGAATTATAAGCAGGAAGAGAAAATTCTGGGGGGCAACGGATGGCCCACCGAGCAACCCCTTAGGACCGCTCCTGGTGTTGTATTTACTCACCTACATCAAAACTGTTATAGTCAGTGATGATCATACATTTTATTCGGGGGAAGGGGGGGGGCTAATGAAAAACCGGGGTGCAAAATTTAATCTGGAGAGGGGGGTGGGTGTATCCAAACGTAGTCCGCGTAGGAACTAGATTGCGACACCCAGAAGGGGGGTCTGGGGGGCAATGCCCCTCAGCTTTAGCCCCGCAGGGCGTTTTTCAGAATGTAAACCAGTTAAAAGTGATTCTGGGGCTTTAAAATACACAAACCGAAGCAAAAAAAAAATCCAATTGTTTGTTGCCCCGCAGGGCATTTTTTTTGAATATAAACAAACATTTTAAAATCGATTCTGGGAAGCTTAATTCTAAAATTACAGCAAATAGCTCCCTAGTTTTCGATTTAATGAAAACATAATTTAAGAATTTTGTTTCTATAGATTGTTTTGTCTCTGGGCTCGGGGGGGAAGGCTCAGCCCCCCCCCCCCCCCCCCCCCCCCGAGACATGCTTGAAATCATCACTGGTTATAGTCGTCTGTTGTAGGAAGTTGCGAATCGATCCACAAGTTGATTTACGCATATTTATTAAGTACATTGATTGTGCAGGTTTTATCACGATTTAAGAAAGAATCATATAGAATGCTTACTCAGGAAAACAGTTGAAAGGCGAGGGGCACGAAATGCCGCACGTGCAAAATATTCACGCTACTATTCTAAAACAAAATGTGTTGGGAGAAGTAAAAGTGTAAGAACTTTATGTTTTTAGGTTTAATCTGGACTGTTATATTGCAATTAATTATTTGTGATTTTATATTTTTTGGCAGGCAAATTGTGCATATATGGGAGTCGTTTAGTGGGGGGGGGGGGGCAAGCCATTTGGAGGGGGGGGGGGGGTGCCCCCCACCGTAGCGCCGCCACTGTTCCCAATACTATTGGAAACATTCAAGGAAATTGTTTTACAACTCACGATACAAATTGTGAACGAGTGATTAGACATACCTGATTAGAGTATTTAAAACATTTCTTGGGGATGTGTGCCGATGCGTAAACTGTTGGATTCCACAGGCATGGATATTTTCAAATTTTAATGGATTCGTATCTATTATTTAAGGAACATGTTTCTTATAGCTGCGCAATCAAGTAAGCATAACAATAATTTATATTGATATAGCCAGAGTGTATAAATCATGTAAAAACGTATCTATAACAATTGGGGTCATATTTTGCCCTGTTAAATATTTTTAAATAGTTGATTAGGAATTGTCATAGCAACAAATAGGTAATGAAATTCCTTGCTTGACCGTTTAAACTAAACTATTAAGAGAGAACTAAAATAAAATTGTTCAACTTAGCATCAAAATTGTTTGACAGTCATGTTGTCAAACATGACGTTATTATAATTTTAGTGAATTGTTAAATATGCACTGTTCGGGAAGGAGGCGGTCATGGACTATTATATTAGTAGGGAACCTTCCATTGCACTGACCTCTCGACTGAGGGACTCAAATATAATATTCCTCAGTCAAGAAAGACGGTTACATGAACAAAAACTATTCAGCTAATTTCGTTCCACATATTCACTGACTGAGGCATTCAGTGTTGGAAAGTTTTGTTAAGAAAATTTAATTATCTGTAATTATTATTTTTATATTTATATTTATTTGGTTCTATTTTTCATAAGGAAAACGTTCTCAGTAACGCGTTATAAGACAGCCTTCGTATCGTGTGAAAGTTGCTGCTCTATGAAACATATTGGAAATAGGGGAAGACAATCATCATCAACATCATTATAACTGAGACTAAATCACCTATCTGAAGTCGTCAATGAAACATGAAGATAACTAACAGGAGGCCTATTCCAGTACGTTTAAATTTCCAATTCCAATGGAATTCGATTCCATGCAATGTTAATCCTCATTGCCGTGACCGGATTCCATCAGAATTATATTAGGAAAACGTTCTAGAATAGGCCTCCAGGTAAGTGTTTGATTGCATCTTACCTCTATCTGTGACGTAAGCAACACTGATGCAAGTGGAGACGATGTCTATCACAGTGTGCAATGCAATGTCCTGCACAGATCTGACCTGCGCAGTGCAGCTCAAGCCGAGTGATGACCACTGCAGGTCAAGGTGGGGTCATAGCGAGATGATTACAGTATGGTTAAATATTCTTTAATTTTATTTACATGAAATTTAAACTATTAGAACACCATTTTTTAATGTGAGAAAAATGTTGCTACATATAAACACACTACTGTTTTTATACCATAACTACT
The DNA here is from genome assembly GCA_934045905.1 of Leuctra nigra. Taxonomy (NCBI): domain Eukaryota; kingdom Metazoa; phylum Arthropoda; class Insecta; order Plecoptera; family Leuctridae; genus Leuctra; species Leuctra nigra. The sequence continues at coordinate 10,578,846 of OW203773.1, forward strand.
TGAATTGTGAAAAGTAGAAAGACAAAATTAAATAATTTTGAAGTTGATAATTTATTTAAAAAGTTAAAGTTTTTGATCCTATGCACAGTGTTTCCTGCACTTGGGTTTGAGAGGTCAGATGCTGTAGCGTCGATCGTAAATTTAGTTGTGTGGGTTCGTTCGTGAGTGTTATGACGAGGTGGGCTCCTATTTGGATAAACACACAATCTGGATTAGTCACAGACATGTATTTAGCACTAATGCCTCAAACAGAACTAATCATCATTAAACTTAAAGGAAAATTTTATGAGCATTTTAGGTTGTATCACATTAGACCCGCACGTGCAGTAGAAGTGGTTAAATCAATATCCAAAAAAGTAAAAAATAAAGCTTGGATGAAAAGAAGCTCGAAGAAAGAAGAAGCAAACATGAAATTACTTTCCTAAACGTAGCTCTTAAGAATAAAGAATGTCCCTACTGCATTATTGTTATAATATTATATTACAAAATGACCGAGTACATTTCAATATTAAAATGCTATTAGCCTTAAGGTACGTTTACAGCTTGACGTTTGACATTTGACGCTCGACGTTCAGCGTCAGCGCTGAAAGATGAACATGGTTTATCTTTGACTTTGAACGCCAGCGCTCGGCGTTGGCCAATCAGGAGGCTCAACGGCGAGCGCCGAGCGCCAAACGTCGAACGAACGCCGAGCTGTAAACGTACCTTTAGCCATCATACGGTCATACCGTATGGTATAACAGACCGGATGTTGTTATATCAAGGAATATCTTTTCATATTGCAGTTGGTATTTATTTACATCGACCAATCTGAAGTTATCAGAGAAAACCATATTTCACATAATATATAAAGCTATACAATGAACATACATTTACATCGGTTTTGTAATTATAATTCAGAATGTTTTTAACTTTGTTCTAAATTTCATTTCGTTTGAATAATTCGACAATATTGCCGCCTCAGTTGCCATTGGTCAACAAAGACACAGCAGCCTTTCCCATCAATGGGGCCGTGGAATGGATGTAAACGTGATGTAAACAGAAATGGCGAAACGTCAGATTTGTTCTACAGTCAATAAAATGTCTCTTGTGTTTAATTTCGAGTAAATAATCGGTTCATGTTATTGTTTTTGTAAACTACTCGGCTTTGGGGAATGCAATGTTCATCTAAACGAATTTCCAAGTAACATAGTACTAGGTACCTAGGCTAGTTAGTTCTGGAAAGTGACAGGTTAGGTTTTGACAACTGACACCCACATAATACAATCATGCCATGTATTAACAATGTTTTTATCTTGTTACTAGGTGTTTGCTCCAGCCCTACACATCAACTAAGACAATCATGTGGCACGATCATCTACGTGCAGGAAAACGTAAGTCTACAAACCGATACTGCGGCCTCATTCACGATGAAACGAACAGATAATTCTAGCATAAAGTTTGATACATTTTCAACTGTTGAATGACCACAGGACACCACTAGTAAATCGCTCTGTGTAACGAGCTAATGAGCGAGCCTTCGTATTGCATGCCTTTGCACGTCACAGCTCTACAGACCTTGAGACGAGCTGAAATGAAATGCGTCATTGTGCAGTGGCATTTCCATTTCTGGCATTTCCTTTGAAAGAAAGATTTCCAAACACGCATAATATGTCCCTAAAATGTTAATAACTTTTTAAGTTAACAACAGATTAGTCTGAAAATTGCCAAAAGGCAAAAACACTTAAAATATTGGTCTCGATGACCATGAAAAATTTGAAGTTGATCGGTCAAATGGTTCAGCTTATATTTCAAAGAGTCATAGCATGCTATTCAAAAACTGTAAACGAGACCACTTAGATTACATTAAAGTGTGCAAAATTTAAGGTTGACTTGTTTAACGGTTTGACCTGGGCATTGCGGACAAATAAAAACAAACACAGATAAAGTGTCATAAGATTACCGTAGGTGATGCTCGATACGCTCGCTCAACAATTGGACAGTTGCAGCTTCAATTAATGCTAACTAAGACTTTGATGGTGAGCAATTTATATATTTTACATGGAGGTACATCTAATATAAACGTTATGTCTGATGTGTTGTTAAAAAGGGATTATTGTCCTGAAGAGTGATTGTAAGAATTTTATTTTTTACCAAAATAGAAACCACTCTTGGGGCTGAAATGGTTTTTTGTTAAATAAATTAGTGTTTGGAAGAACATTTGAAGTACGTATGTACCTAGTATAGGCACCGTGCGTTCATACCCCCAGCACCACTAGCGAGAGAAATTGGCAAAACTGTGCGGCGAAGAATCAGCAATATTATAATCTCTCATTGGCCGTGGCCATAGCAACCGATAAAAATCCACAGAGAACTCAAAATAGCTCAGAATTGGTAAAAGAAATGAGCAAACTTTTAATTTTATCAGATTCAGTGGAATTGTTTACACTTCATACATTTTGCACAGCGAAATATCATGTGGCGTATTATTGTAAGAATGCATACAATGAGTAATGTTTACTAACTGCTGCAACTAAGGGTATGAGGATCATGCCAAGAGTTGCTAATTTTTGCCACACATTGCGATGTCCCTCATTTTAAGAAACAAAAGAGAGTCTACCCTCGGTGCCTATACCTAGTAAAAAATTTACAAGGCCTACAGCAGTCAGCAATGCATCAACGAAGAAATTTTGTCATATACTTATTTTGTATGCCTATTTTGTCTATTGTACTGGCAATACCTCTTCCTCCCCCGATAGGTAACAATACAGGAGCAAAGTCAACTCTCCAATTTAGAAGGTTTTACAATTTAGTTTGCATTTTATTTTGTTGATCAGCGAGCCTTATCATGTGCAACAGTTTGTCATTTTGTCATAGTGACATTTTGTCACCTCACTCGTAACTTATATGCTTCAAAAGTTTAACTTTTAAGGAAACCTTCTTGTCTTCCTTTGGACCTCTGAATGATATTTGTTTTTCAAAATCAATCATAAATTGTGGCTGTCATAGGTAATGTCATAAGATGTCATAATAATTTTATATCTGTCTGTCTCAAATCAGGGGTGACTAACCAAGCAATATTATGACTTTAAATATTTTGTCCGGCTATAACTTTGGCATCATTTGTAATACACTTCATGTCCGTCTTTTCATTACTACAAATTATTTCAAATACAGAAAAATTAGGTAGGTATATATATTTTTTTTGATGGTTCAATTACCTAATATTTATTTTGGTAGTAGGTACACTCGGTAAAACAAAATTTGATCGTTTACCAAATTTGAATGACTGCTGGTCATGCCCCATTAAAAACCAATCAAAGCTTGTTATTATCATCATTGAAATGTGAGGTCACCTACTAGAGTGAGACAATGAGATCGCTTAGACTGACTTCTGATGGTGCGATCTTACATTTATCAGCCTATCAGATTTATTGAACGTTCAATTTTTGTTTGGCCAAGTGTACCTACTTTGAGACATGGGTGACCAAATTTAATTTAGGGCGCATCTATCGGTTTCCAGCTGGGATTCGTTTGTGACATTATCTAATTTCAAGTTCCAATTATCATCAGATACAAGAGATGTAAAAACGAGTTTTTACTATTTTTTTGTAATTGGTGTCATTTTTTTGTCATTTTGTGACCCAGGTGTCCAAATTGTGTAACTTACCAACTTTACAACTGTTTTTTGGTTTAAAAATTTCCATTCCTTACAATTCCTAGTAAATAAGTCACTGAAACGCACATACATATATATAAATTAAAATGACTGCATTTTTCATAGACCTGAAAATGAATTGAATTACAGATATTGATACATTTAATTTAAAAATAAATTCTTGTAAACTCCCGTTGCAAGGGCTGCTTTACAATTTTCATCAATTGCTTGGAGTATGATGTGCAATCATCTTTTTGGTGGTGAACTTTCCACCCAATTATCAATAAACAGTGTAAAAAAATTGAAAACAATTGAAAAAAAATTAGACTAATTAAATACTACTGCATCCTCGTCACTTAAAAAAATAATCTATTTCATAATTTATTTTTGTGATATCATGAGACCTAGGCCCATTTGTGCGATGTCCATGTAAGATAAAGTTCACTTGAGCTAAAGTCAGTCCGGAGTGTCTATTCGCACGAAACACGAAACACGAATTCGTGCACGATTTTCGTGCGAATAGCCACTCCACTGTGGGCCGGCTATTCGCACGAAAATCGTGCACGATTTTCGTGCCGCATTAGTTCATTTTCGTGTCACTAGAGCGCTCACTAGTCGCGCTGTTTAGGTTCAGTCGTGTCACCATAGGTGTCACTAGTGTCGTTTTTTTAGTATACTTTCGTGCCGCGAAAAGCGTTGGTTGGCGTCGTCAGCTGTCACAGCTGAGAGCTGTCAATGTCAGTTTTCCGCCTATTTCATTTGGTTTTCCAAGTGTTCACTGTGTTTATTTGAGGCTTAGAAATGAAAATGCATTGGAAATGAGTAGAGCCAAGATTATATGGTTTCAAAATTGCCTAAATGTCGTTTTAAATATTGGCAATTTCGCGTTTTGGTGGTTTTAAGATATAATTTCTCTTAGTTTTATGTTAATGAACACAAATAATATAAAATCACAATATATAAATTTTACAAATTTTTTGATTTTAAAGCGAAATTTCGTGATTAAAAGTGATAAAACCATATAATCTTGGCTCTAGAAATGAGGCTTGAAGCAGAACCCATAGTAAAGTGAAGTTCATTACCTATCCTTGAATTCTACCAAAGTACAATGTAGACCAAGTCAATTTTGTAGGTAGAAAGAAATATGTAGGAAATATGCTTTCAACTTTTCATATTGATGAATACAAAATTATTTTATTTACGTGTAGTTACCTACATTCACCTCACCTACTGTTTTCTTACTGGTCTAATAAAATGCAACATTTTTTATTTAAAAAAAAATGTTTTTAGAAGATTTTGTAAAAGACCTGAGGAAGGTAATAGGATTCTACATTCACATTTGGTCCTCTCAATAGACTTCTAAAAGAATTATTACACGAGTCAACAAGTGGGATTGGCTCAGGGGGTAGAACACAATATCTCAACAATGTAATGTTATATGTTTTATTGCAAAATAAACAAAGTTTCATTGAAATTGTAAAGAACAATTCAAAGTAGGCAATAGGTATAAGTTATAAATGCAGCGGTTAACTGCTATTATTTGGCTGCAGTGGTAAGGTCGTCTTGGTTGTTTACCTCCAGGTAAAGCGACTGCCGGCGTTGACCTTTGCGATGATGCGACCCAGTGACCTAAGCAGTGATAACAAAAATGTCAAGAGAATTGTCATTCTTGTGTAGAGATGCTGGCTGTTTACTCGGCGTCGATTTCGTGGCCCCATGGTTACGAAGGCATCTTGTCCTCGGCCCGTTCAAAGACTTGTAATCCCCTGGCTGTTGGCTGAAGCAAGTTGGTTCTGCATGTAAAGCAGGAACTGCAGACTCGTCGGAAACTCCCGGAGTACCTACGCAAGTTGCTGTCCACGCAGGGTTCGGTGTAGATTAGTATCACTGTTCGTTGCGGTTGCACAATTGAAAGCACCGATGAATAATTTTTTCTAGGCTACTACTAATATTGGCATACTCGCCGCGACCATCTCACGTGACCTCCCCTCCCCTCGAATAATCTACCCTAGATAGGCAAACCGACACGAGAAGGATTCAAGAATATGGACAAAATTTAAAAATGTTACCGTCTGACGGTAAATTTACTCGAGGAAAAATACGGTAAATTCCACATCACTAATACTTTATTCATTACATTTCTGTAGTTAGAGTAATGTATCGAACCTCCTTCTTTCACTACACAGCTTGAAAGGATCTCACTTATGAAGAAACTTGCATTCTCTTCTTCTGTGAGAGGTTCTTTGTGACAATGTTGTGGGAGGGTTATTTACGGGAACCACGGTCTACAGCTGGTTTCTTCTACTCTCGTATTCGTTCACAGTTCTGTAGCAATGGCGGAGAGTCACTCGGCACAGCACATCACCGTCTGCTCCATAAGATTGGTATGAATGGGACACGTGAACCAGCTGAAAACAATTAAATACATGATTACGGCAATAATAACTTTTAGAGATGTTGCACGTAGGTAGGTAGGTAACGGTGCTCGCTCATCACCGCGTTACAACTTGCGGTTTCCTAGTTTAAAATTTAAGAAACCTACTTACTACCCACCACGATAACGATAAGGTTTCCTTCAAGGCGTAGCATCTGAAACACAATTATGCTGAACTTGTCTCGTAGTATTGACAATCATCCTCAATCCCTCGTCGTAGTACGTTGCCGACAGAAGTTGCTCTTGCGATCACCAAAAATCATCCACTAGAATGGAGATAGCAGGCATATAGATATTGACAATTAAGGCAACTCATCATGTCATTAGTAAACTGGCTCTTTGAGAAATATTTCATGCATAGTATGGCCAATTGATTGAGCTTGATGGGAGATAGTCTAACCATAACCAAAGATTCCATCATTAGGTCCAAGGTATATGTCATTTAACCTGCCAAAACTGCATAACTATACTTTCTACCTACATCATCACGATGAGGTGTAGCTTGTGGCAGTTAGCTACAGGTTATGTATTTGACAGCTTACATAAACATCTTTTTATGCACATTTGTATTAATGAATGACGACAGAAAACTCATAAAATTAACACACTGAAATACGTAACTACTTGGTAAGGTAGGTAGTAGGATACCAGATACCTACCAAACCTCTACACGTTATAATATTAATATAAGCCAACAAAATAATGGAAAGTGAAATAAGGTTATCTAGCGGATTATCTCCGGCAGGAAACATGCTTAAATCAGTTAGGGTTAATAATGTCACATTATAAGATAATTTTGTCTAAAGGATTGAACGAATTAAAGTAGGTTTAACACTTCGTAATTACCATAAATCTTTATTTTATAATTGTAAACAAAAAATTACCAGTAAAAATGTCGTCTTCCTTGGCACTGACAGTGACAGCTGTACAGCAAACAACCTTCCACGTGACGTCAGTCTTCTTTCTTCATTTCGCGCTCATCGCGCCATCTAACGAGAGCGCCTGGAACTTCCAGCGAACGCCGCACGAAAATCGTGCACGATTTTCGTGCGAATAGCCGACCCACTGTGGAGTGGCTATTCGCACGAAACACAAATTCGTGCACGATTTTCGTGCGAATAGCCGGTCCACTGTGGAGTGGCTATTCGCACGAAATTCGTGCACGATTTTCGTGCGAATAGCCTCGGCCAAGTCAGTCTTATATTTCTGTGTTTCATTGGCAGTTGCCAAAGTTTCAACCGATAAATCCTATCGCTAACTTTGGGTGTGTTTGATAAGTATTTTCAGCTTGCAATCTGTGACGTCAGCAGATTGTTCGGCGCGCGCTCGAAAATGTGGACTTATCAAACAAACTTTGCTGGCGGCGCGTTTGAACCTTTGAAAAGACGGCGATATTTTAAATGGCGGCCATCAACCTAACCTCATATAATGCATAATTAATCATAAATACCTATTATAGGTGTAGGTAGTATTTTAAAACTTACGAGATTCAACTGTATGCTCATTCATGTGTATTACTACAACATGAAGCTCTGTAGAAGTAAATTGACACGTTGAACACTGATACATGTCAGTGTCAGCCGCCATGTTTTCCAGAGTGCAATCTGTCCCTCGCTCGATTTTGACCGCGCGATTGGATTGAGCTCCGCCAGTACCGCGCGGAGTTATCAAACACTCCAGAGCGCAAGCCAAATGAGTTATCAAACAAAAAAGAGCAGATCGAGCGCTGGCCGAGTGCGCGGAATGAGTTATCAAACACACCCATAATGGGTACTTTGTTCAACCGGGCCTTAGTTAAAACGGAAGACCAACTCAAATTTCAAACTTATGATTCTTCAATTTTTAAAATCGTGCTCTATGAATGTACTAGTTACCTACTTCAAAGCACAATACCCAATAGTTTCAAGGAATTATTCGTTTTTCGTATTGTTTGTTTTAAATTCTGTAGTTCCGAGGTAGAAGGGCGGAAGTCCATTTTCTCTATTTTGAGTTGCACACTTTGATGATATGTTATGAATGCACTATGAACTGATGTCAACAAATACAAAATATTGAAGTATTCTCTTACACAATGACTCATGTCACATTACAAATATGATTGGATGAATGCATAATTACTTGTTTTTGGCTCACCTGTATGAATAATTGAAATGGACTTCCACCCTTCTACCTCTAAGCTGCAAAAGTAAGGTCTTACTACTGATGAATGAAGAATAATAGTACATTAGATTTGGGTTGGAATACAATAGAAATGCCCTTATTAAAATTGAGTCACCCGTGACAGAAAAAAATCCAAATGAGCAATTTAATGAAATAAAAAACTCTGTTGCAAATATCATGACAAACCCGTCAAACAAATTAACGGAACAGCCAATTTTTTTGCGTAAAATATTAATTACTGCCATTTTGTTTAGCTTATGACTTTTAGCAAGATCCTAGATATAGGTAGGATCTATGTTTCACTAGAAAACAAAACACTACCCAGAAATGTATTTAGTTTATACTCTGCTTTACTGATGGGTAATCTGACAAAAAAGCTGTGTTCAAGGTATTCCATGCAATTCAAAGATTCTCTTCAAAACGTTTACTAAGCGGAAATTGTTATTAAGCCGCTTTCACATAACGCGCGTTTCGAGTTTTGCGTTTCGCGTCTTTTTCAAAATAAAAATCGCAGCTTTGCCAGAACCTCGAAGCGCCGCGGCGCGGATTACTAGCACCTTGGTTTCGCCTTGATTAGAGGAGATCATGGAAAACAGAATGTTGATATAAATTTATTATTTTTGTTAGTAATCATTTGTGTGTTGTGAGATGGAATAATATGCACAGGTATGTAATTATTAACCATATAGGTAGTCTTATTTTATACATGACGTAGTCGGTAATCGGACAGTTAACCGACGGACAGTTTACCGACGGACACATTACCGAAAAACAGGGGGGGGGGACACTTTACCGACGGACAGATTACCAAAATCTACCCGGACACTTAACCGCCTTTTTTTTTAAATTTTCCACAAATATTTTTCTTAAATTAGGACAAAGTTGTATACAATTTTCACAAATATTTTTTCCAAAATTTTGACAGAATTTTATAAAATTTCAACACTTTTTTTTCCAAAATTTTTACAAATTTTTATAAAATTTCCACACTTTTTTCCAAAATTTTGACAAAATTTTATAAAATTGCGACAAATATTTTTTCAAAAATTTTGACAAAATTTTATAAATTTCCACAAATATTGGCAATGTATCCAATATGGAAATGTGTATCTCCAAAATATGGAAAAAAAATATTGTATATATATACAAAAAATATATATAATATATATATTAATATATAATATATATAATAATATATATTAATATATATTAATATATATATTAATAAAATTATTATGCAAAAAGTAAACTGTTATATCCTGTTATATTGCTGGAGAGTTTACCCCACAAAAAGATTCCGCGCAGCGAAATGTTTAAAACTAACTACCTATATTAACATCATTTTAGAGCATGTTGGTGGGTCTGACAGATCTGCAATCTAAAGGGGTCTAGAATGACAAGATTGACAGTGCAAAAGGTGTCAAAGAGGGGGAAAAAATACAGGGTTAGAATTTTTTTTAGATAATATGAAATGTGTGAGGGCAGTGTTGGGACTTGAAAATTTTCAAGACCTGTTGAAAATTTTCATGAAAATACTCATTTACAGAGGACCTTTTAGCATATTTAATTTTTTTTATTTTGTTAAGTATTAATGGAGGTGGGTTACATTATTATGCGTGATAGAAATACGTTAAAAATGTCGGTTCACCTACCAGAAAAATAATATAAAAATAAAAAAAATACCTTTCTCAGGATTCAAAACATGTGAAAATATTCACAAAAAAATTTTTCATGAAAAATCCCAACACTACAGTTTGTTCAAATCTTCTGTACAATGATTATGGTGGTGAAGATGGCAACGAAAATGATGTACTACGCTAGAACCAACACAACAAAATGAAAATCAGCTAGAACTAGGTGGCACATTCAAGTTAGCGGATTTTATTTGGAGAGTTTAGGTTGGCAAAGTGTAAAATCAGATGGAAGGTCTGGATGGTGCTGCTTATTTACACCCTAACGGCGTTGTAAGCGTAAATTGAACAGCCTGTACGTGAGGGTATTTGCATCAGATGTAGACATTCTCTATCCATATGTGCTATCATTTTAGATATGACAGCTGATTTAAGATGTTTCTATATTATTTTATAAGACACAGTGTGGAAATTTAATATTTTCCCCGGGGGGCACGCGCCCCCCTCAGGTATGCCTGGAGTCAACACTGATTGTTCCTTGTGTTATTCTTTTCAGAAAGTGAATGAAAACCGGAAGCAGCTGCACTCTCCTGTGAGTTTGGTCCGGAGAGAGATTTCAACTCAACCAAGACACTAAAAGTTACAAAACGCTGCCTAGCGTAAAAACTTAGCGACTTGTATAAACAGTGAATCGAGAATCAAGATGGCGGCCTTTCAAGTTAAAGAAGCTCATAAAAGGCGAATATCGAACAGAAATTGTTGCGTGTGTTCTTCAGTTCAATGGAGAAATCGGGAATTTTCATTTCACTTTTTTCCCAAGCTTGGGGAACTGATGTATGTGACCAATGCGGATGGTGTCAAGGAGAAGGTTGATCGGCGGCTGCAGTGGATGAAATTGCTCAAGATGAATTATGTGTCGAAGCAAGCTTGCGTCTGCTCGAAACACTTCACTCGAAGCGATTACTTTCTATCAGGTGAGCAATATGTATGTATTTGTTGTCATATTACTATACTAGTTTTTTTTACGAGCGATTTTGCTGATTGTTGTGGACACTTATTTGAATACGATTGGAGATAAAACGGATGGGAGAAATTATTTGAACGTTTAATTATTTAAAGTTATAAGACAGACTTAGGGGATTGTTACTTGGTACATTCTAAATTACTTGCCTCGGTAATAAATAATAACTAGGAAAACGCTCTGAGTAACGCGTTGATGAGCGAGCACGGATACGCGCAACACCTCAAACTGAAATCTTGTATAAAAATCTCAAATAATTCCTAAAATATTGGTCCAAATAACCATGCAAAGTTTTCAGTTGATCGATTGAACCTTTATGATTGAACGGTTCCTTGTTAATTTTCAAAAATCACAGGATCTCCTTCAAAAAATATACCATGGGACCACTCATATGATATAAGTGTGTCTACACAACATCAGATCAATCAATAAATACCAACTGTTGATTATTAGTGTCATATTATACGTATGAAAGATTCTGTTCTAACTACCTTGGAACATTGGAACTGAGGCGTCGAATTGGCCATGATCCATAGCAACAAGTAAAATGTCCCTAAAATTTCAATAACTTTTGGATTTAAACACAGATTTATCTGAAAATTTTCATAAACACAGAAATTGTTGGTCCCAATGACCATGTAAAGTTTTAAGTTGATCGCTCAAACGGTTCTAGTTTAAATTTAAAAAAACACAAGAAAGATAGTTTTAAATTTTAACCAATGGGAGGATTTGGCTGAAACTTTGTAAGATTGGGGAAAATGTTGGTCGTAATGACTTGTCAAATTTTCAAAATTATCGCACCAACCAATCATAAATATTTTTTTTAAATTTGAACCAATCAGTGGATTTAAAAAAAAAATAGGGTCAGCAACGCCCAGAAATGGTCCGTATATGTGTGCAAAATCTCAGCTCGATCGAAGAAAAACTGTGACTTGTATAGCCTCAGTAACAGAAAAACACACAAAAAAAACAGAGGCCCGTGCCAAAAGAGCCAAAAGGAGAAGCTCGCTTCGCTCGCTCAATTAATTGAATTTTGGTGAAAATTAGCTTATGATTTTCCTTACTATCTGTCTGTCGTAAAAAAAATTATTTAAAAAATGTGGCATAACAATTCCCTAATTTCATCTTTGCACAACACGCGTAGAGTGATATCGCAATTGGTTCACTGGATTCGAAGTATCTGAGTTTTGCGCGGTTTTGTTGAATAATCCCTTCGCCTATTTTAGAAGGTTCGAAGCAAAATTAAAATTGTTCTACTAATACCCAATCAGACTGATCGATTGTGTGTCAGGTTCCTTGTCAATCAATCCTTGTTTATATCAGAACTTAACTACTAGCTAGGTAGATGACGAGTTAGCATAGACTTCATCGGATGATGTCATCACATTTTTTTTAGCCAATTTCTAAAATCTGAATTATCTGTGTAAATTTCCATTCTTTACAATTCCAATTAAGTCCCTAAAATGCAGGACTTTTGCAACATAAATTATAATGCATCGTCCTTGGATGAAAATTTATCGAAATTTTTGTTTGGAAATTAATTTCAAGCATTGAAAAATTTCACGAAAGTTTCCAATTTCTATTTCAATTTGTTTATTGGTCTGCTTTAAATTTACATTTGGTGGCATTATGTTTCCACAAAACAATTTTCATGAAAACTCCCAACACATTGAGCTCTGCCGGCAGAAAGTGGAACTAGTGTTTGGAGTATTAGAACCAATTTCTCATAAGCAACATGCTAAGTTTAGACACCTCTACATCAGGCACTATTAAACGTAGAACCTTAAAAAGTATAAAAAAAGATTATGCTGTTTCGATCTGTCACCTCAGAATTTTTATCCGAGTTCAAATTGCAGTCTCAGAATGATGCAAACATGAAATGAGTCAGCCAATGAGAAGCTAGCTCCGCCCATCGACCAACCAATCATGTCACTCCAGCAGTGTTATTACTTAGAATTAACAGAAACGAATAGTTACTGTATGTTCATACATTCATAAGTTTACTTAGTATCAGATTATAAAGGACTTCAATTGTCTGAATATCCTGTTAATTGCGTGTTTTTGAACCATGTTTTGCCATAAGAAATCACGTTGGACGTGAACAGAGTACCCGCCACAGACTCCCGCCATCTTGAAAATATTCACAGTTACGGCAGCACTATCTATTGATACTTTTACAAGGGCGAATAGGTTAGCTTTGGTATTATTCGACACTAAAAGTTGCAATGTGCGCTCTGACGGCAGAAAGTAGCACTAGAGGTTTGAGGACAGAATTCATTTCTCATAAGCAACATGCTAAGTTTAGACACCTCTACATCAGGCACTATTAAACATAGAAACTTAAAAATAATTACAGTTATAGAAAAGATTATGCTTTTTCGATCTGTCACCTCAGAATTTTTCTCCGAGTTCAAATTGCAGTCTCAGAATGATGCAAACATGGAATGCGTCAGCCAATGAGAAGCTAGCTCCGCCCATCGACCAACCAATCATGTCACTCTAGAAGTATTATTACTGAAAATTTTAAGTTTTATTTAAAAATTATATATTATCCATTAACGGAAATGAATAGTTACTGTATGTTTATACATTCATGAGTTTGCATAGTATCAGGTTAAAAAGGACTTCAATGGTCTGAATATCCTGTTAATTGCGTGTTTTTTAACCATGTTTTGCCATAAGAAACCATGTTGGAGGTGAACAGAGTACTCATTACTCTCGCCATCTTGAAAATATTCACAGTGACCGCAGCGCCATCTATTGATACTTTTAGCGTCGATGCTCACACATGTCTGATTAGTAATTACCTGTGTTGTATTTGACAGCATACCCTGTTACAACAAGTCGCCTGAAGAAGGCTACAGTGCCCAGCCAAAACCTGCCGACTAGTCCTAAAAGGTGGAGGTCAACAGTGAAGGTAATTATTAGTAATATATTTTATTATTAAAAAGTAAAGGGCCCTATCCAGGGCCCCTATTACATAACTGTTTTGAAATTATTCAAGTCTTAAATCAAAGAGGCTAAGAGCTTAATGTAGAGCATGTACCTAGAGATAACAATTATTATTGGTACATTCATGGGAAAACCAAAAGTCAACTGTGAAACAGTGAAGTTTCAACATTGCGATTTTGCCGCTTGTTGCAGGCACTTAATTGAATTCGATTGGAGACAAAATAGGTTGCTAGAAATGATTTGAAACTTTAATCATGATTAGAAAAAATTCAAACTTAGGGTTATCACTTGGTTGGTACGTTTATAATTTTTTGTTATTTTAATTTGTAATTAGTTGATTTTTGGTTAAAAATTATATATTTTTTTGTCTCGCTAGGTGCAGTATACATTTTAATATAAAACATGAAACCTGAGTTTGTCTTTTATCTAAACATGATTAAAATTCGTGATTAATTGGTCTCCAATCGCAGCGGAAATTTCATTGTTTTGCGCTGTTTGGGAAGGTTTGGGACTCGGATTTATAAAATGTTAGATGTTCATTATTCTGTATTGGTAGCATGAAACACTTACCTATTGAAATTTCAAACATTAGTTAGGTGGATATTCGTTTCGTTTCGTGACGACAGGTCTAGGTCCTCGTTTTCTGGAGGATGTATAATATTTTATAAACATCATCCCAACTGAGATGTCAGGAAATTTCGTCATTTCATTACTACATGCATAATGTGTTTCTAATTGACATTTGGTTGATTTCACCTGTATTAGACAATTTTATTTTTAAAAAATCGCGTTGCGGCACTATTTAAAATATTTATTTTTATTTTCTCAGAATCACACAGGTACCTACACTTATGAATGCAAAAAAGTATTTTTTGTATATTTTGTACTTTTGTCGTTATAAGAATAAGATACATACCTTAGAGTTTTGGAGAACATGCAAAAATGGGTTCACAACACTCTTGGCTTTTGTACCAATAACGAAGATAATTGTTTTTAACCATCTCTGTTGGATTCCGAAAATAATCATATTATTTAAAAAAATATATATAAGCAACATTTGATTCGGGAAACTCAAACTGCATATTTGGTGCAAATTTTAAACTGGAAAACGTGTACCTAATTATTTTATATTACGTGATCGAATGACATTTGTTGATCGTGTGTGTTGTGTATAAATGTAACGACCCCATCCAACCTGTTTCTACAGTCTCACGACGGGCGTTACACCGTCCTTGGGATGGGACGTTAAGCCAAGCAGGTGCAGGAGACTAAACTCACTCGCTTGAAATCCCGAGATACGAATCCTCAGCAAACGTCTCCACCTTTATAATGGCGCATCGACAAAGGAGTAAAGTGGTTAAGAAGGCACTATCCGTATTGCCATAAAAAAATAGAAGAATACGCTATTGTGAAGTTACGATGCAAACAACTTCTAGTAATAACGAAAGGTTTCACCATTAGGTGTTAGTATTTAATTGCTTTGGTCCATCATCACATGACGGCTTGATCTTAGATATCCACGAAAGAGTTTCGTATCTCAACAGATGTTATTCTCAATTGTATAAAATATCTAAATGTATTGTTGTTTCTACTTTCAGAACCCTGCAGACTCAGAGGCTATCGAGGGATCCGTGAAGGTAGAGATCGAAGATGACCCAATCGACGTGAAACCAGAACTTGATTTAATGCCTACTTTCGACCGTCATTACGTCTTTCTACCAGAAGATCCAACCATGAACGTAGATCTTTACTCTGCAGCCACCTTGGTGCATTTGAAACAAGAATCAGACCCTTTCACAGCTCTGCCTTCCGTAGATACTGAGGTGAGTGTCCATCAAGAAAACAATGCTACAGTGTTTGTTGTACCTTTACTTGGAATTTATCGATATGTAGTATATGTGTATTTATAATTGTTACAGAGAACGAATTCAACAATGACGGACCAACTCTGCGATGTGAAGATTGAACCAGAGGAAATGTATGACGTAGAAACCACCAACATCGAAGAAGACATTATAGCAGCATTGCCTTTAGAAGTATGCTTACTTGGAGAAAATCCATCAAACATGAATCATGTTATTGAAGGACACGATAACCTTAATGATAACGTTCCTGAAGCAGGACTAAGTCAAAACATAGATCCACTCCTTCTTTTTCCTAAAGAATTATCCTTTCCCTGCGACGTATGCACGTACAAGGGTACCTCCAGCTGGAACATTGCCAAGCACAAGAAATTCCATTCTTCAGAGAAGAAGCATCAATGCAGCCAATGTGATTTCAAGGCCCACAAGAAGGAGAAACTGACAGTCCACGAGCGCACACATTCCGGAGTGCGGCCATTCTCATGCGACGTGTGTTCGTACACCAGTGGCTATAGTAGTTCTCTGGTGACCCACAAACTGCGTCATTCAAATGAGAAGAGATTCAAATGTACCGATTGCGATTTCCGTTCACACCAGAAGACATCTCTTATAGTCCACCATCAACGCACTCATTCTGGATTGCGTCCATACGCATGTGGCATCTGTTCGTTTCGAGGTACTACAAGGTATGAACTCACCAGACATAATTTACGTCATTCAGAGGAGAAGAAGTTCCAGTGCAGTCAATGTGACTTCAGCGCTCACGAGAAGGACACAAGCTTATAATCCACTTGCGTACGCATTCTGGAGAGCGTCCATTTGCATGCGACATCTGCGAGTACACGTGTAGCACAGCAAGTGTGCTAGTCAGTCACAAGGAACGGCATTATGGGTTGAAGAACTACAGATGTTATGAGTGTGTTTATGCGTGTGTTACCAGTGGGGAACTATCCCAGCATAAGAAGCGGCATTCGGGGTTGAAAACCCACCAGTGTGATAGATGTAGTTATGCGAGTGTTCTTAGTGGAGACTTGACGAAACACAGGAAGGTGCATGCTCATTGAAACAGTTGACGAATTGGGGGGGGGGGGGGGTCAGATGGGGAGAGTTGGAATCCCCTATGGGGAATATATTGATAACAGATCGTTCCATCCCCCCATGGCTAATTTTCCCCTTCACCATCCCCCCATAAAAGATTTACTAAAAAAACGCTCTGAGTAACACGTTGATAAGCGAGCACGGATACGCGCAACACCTCGAACCGAAATTCTGTTTATCGAAAATGTCCTTAAAAGCCAATAATTCTTGAATTTCGCCACAGACTTGTATGAAAATCTCCAACAATTCTCAAAATATTGGTCCCAATAACCACGCAAAGTTTTAAGTTGATCGATTGAACCTTTATGATTGAACGATTCCTTGTTAATTTCCAAAAATCACAGGATCTCGTTCAAAAAATATTTAAACGGTCATATCAGTTTCGTAATATACGTTTGAAAGTTTCTGCTCTAACAACCTTGAAGTGAAGATTCGAAGGTGCCGTGAAATGTGAAATTCGAGAAATATGACAGCCAACACTCATAATATCCGTAAACTGTCAATAACTTTTGAATTTAACCACAGTTTAGTCTGAAAATTGTCAAAAATACAGATAATGTTGGACCCGATGACCATGCAAATTTTTAAGTTGATCGGTCAAACGGTTCTGGTTTAAATTTCAAAAAGCACATGAAATATTTTTTTAATTTTAACCAATGGGAGGATTTGGCTGAAAATTTGTAAAATAAGAGACAATGTTGGTCTTAATGATCATGCAAAATATAAGGTTGATCACATTTGTCGAACACCATTTTCATTTTTCAGCCTATCAGGAGATGTTTATTTAAATTTTAACCAATCAATGGATTTCAAAAAAAAAATAGGGTCAGCAAACAGAAAAGGTCGTCTCTACATGTGTGCAAAATTTCAGATCGATCGGTGAAACGGTGCGACTACTATTGCTCCAGATAGCAGACAAAAACAAAAACAAAAAAAACAGAGGTCCGTGTCAAACGAGTCAAAAGGAGACGCTCGCTTCGCTCGCTCAAAAAACAGCACTTTTTACTGCAAAATAATATTATTTCCAGAGAATTTGTAAATTTTTGCTTCTACAAGCGATTTGTTGAGTAAAAAATAGGCTTAAATAACGTCAAAATCGCGTAGAAATGCACCAAATTCAATTCTGAAAATAAAAAAATTAAAAAATACGGGGCTGTGCGCCCTGGACCCGCAAGGTAGTACTAACGGCCGCCCTAAGGAGCTTAAATAAGAGAAAACCATGTATTCAAGCTCGTTTCACCCTCCCCCCAGACCCCCATTAAATTTCAGAGCATTTTTTTTAACAATGCACATCCCCCCATAGACCTACTTTCAATTCGACCACTTAATTAAACTCATTGTGACCTTCGAACATATATCACGATATAATGAGTTGGGTAGAGGAAGCAGAACAGGAAAAGCTCGAAGCAAACATATCGGCTGGGTTTATTATCCGTATTACCAACATGTATAATATGTAAAAAAAAATAAAAAAAAAATAAAAAAAATAAAATATGAGATAGTGTAGGTGATCGATCTGATATGTCTATTTGGCGAAGTACTTATACATCCCCATAAAAAGCACTTCGTGTAAAAATAACAGCCAAGTCACTCAACTAAAAAAAAAATAATATGAAATCTAAAATTCTGCACTGAAAAGTAGTGATATCAAAAAATGAGCCAAATCAAAACTTTATTTGAAAATTAAAAAATACTTGGCGCATCGTGTATATAAATAGCTTGGAAGTATAGGCCAATTATAAAATATACATCAAATATACATATACTAAGTATACCGATAGTGCCCTAAAAACCATGCGCCAAGTATTTTTTGATTTTCAAATAAAGTTTTGATTTGGCTCATTTTTTTATATCATTACTTTTCAATGCAGAATTTTTAGATTTCATATTTTTTTTTCTTAGTTGGGTGACTTGGCTGTTATTTTTACACGAAGTGTTTTTATGGGGATATCACTCCTTTTTTAGTTTTTTCTTACAAAGTTTGTAACAATCGAATGAACAATTACTAAATCCTTTTAAAAAATCACCCTTTACAATTAGCTATTTTATGAAGAATATCAAAGGTTTCATTCCAATCGGTCAACCAAGTTCCGAGATATGGCAACACCTCGGTTTTCAAAATGGCTGCTGAACTTTCTGCAATATAAATTATGTGTATCAATTTTAACTTTCTGAATATGTATTTATTGTATAGGAGGGGATTATAATAATTAATAAATTTGAATGACATTATTTCCAGTCTCATAAATAGGAAAAGTCTTATTTGACTGTACCTATTCCATAGAGATGGCCTTCCGAATCGTTTGGCGCTAGTTTCATACCGATATGTCAACCAGTTTTCGAGATATAACGTTACTTCTTGTTTCAAAATGGCTGCTGAAATCACTGACCCTTTGAATTATAATTTAAACATGATTACATTTTATTATAATCTGTCTAAAATAGTATATGTATTGCATCAAAATGTAAATTTGTGAGATTTTTAAATATGTGACGTCATTTCCGGTTTCGGTATGGGAAACTGCAAATATTATTGATGATAATACATAAAGTTGACAGTCTAAATTGTTTAGCGCTGGTTTCGTTCAAATCTATTTAGCCGTTATTGACATATGATGTCACTTCCGGTTTCAAAATGGCGGCTTCCGGTAGGTTTTATAATAAGTCAAATGAGATATCAAAAGTACATACGTTACATAAATAACAAAATAATCGGATCAAATTTGTTGCCGAAATGCCAATCGATGTATTTCAAATTTCATGACGTCATTTCCGGTTTCGTTAACATAAATTTTAGTCCGTTGCTATTGATAATCCATATATTTGACCGTGTGAATCGTTTGGCGCAAATTTCGTTCCGATCGGTCTAGCCGTTGACGAGATATGACGTCACTTCCGGTTTCAAAATGGCGGCACAAAAAATTCATGGGGTGAAGGTTAAATCAGACGCCAAAAGTGCACACGTGGTAAAAATGTGAGATCAATCGGTTCAGCCGTTTATGCTGTGGCCTTGTTACCGGATTTGAATTCCAGGATACCACTATGATTATGAAAACCGCCCTAAAACACTGTTTTCAAGGCCCTCTAGATCGCAAAGGGCGTAACCTATTGTTCCCAAATTTGGTATATGCTGTAGGGTGGGCCATAGCTCGAAATAAGGATATTTCGCAACAATGTGAGATTTTCCAATTTTAAGATCCAGTAGGCCGAAAATGCCACTTTGTTGCTTACAGTAAAAGTGGGTTGCTCCAGCCTTTTTATTTATGTATTTATTTATTTATTTATTTATTTATTTATTATTGAGCTGTTTGTATACATTACAATACATAATGTGAAAACATAGTCAAACATGAGATACATGAGATTATTAATTAAAAATTAAAATAATGATTCAGTTATAAAAACATTTCAGATAGGAAACAGTCACACACACAAAATCACAAATGTGTTTAGTCACAGGCTAAAATCAGTTGCAGTAAAATCAAGATTAAAATATTCATCATTGCTGTAAGTTGGCTGTAAAAGTAACAGCTCGCCAAGAGACCTCTTAAAGTTCAAACGGCTTGTAGAGCTCTTAAAAGATGCTGGAAGAAAATTAAAAAATCTTCTTCCCGCCTGACACACACCCTTGGACGTCGTCGCCAGCCTGCAGTACGAGGTCTTGATGTTGTTGGCGCTTCTCGTGTTGTAGATGTTATCTCTGCCAGTGGGGAAAATGTCCATATTCTCGTATACAAACATGCATGTAGCTTGTATATATAAAGCTGGTAAGATCTTCAGCTCTTTAAAAAGAGGCCTACATGAAACTCTAGAGTGATTAAAAGTCATAGCTCTGACTATCCTTTTCTGAGCCATGAATACTTTTGAAGATAATGGCGCCGAACCCCAGAAAATTAAACCATAGCTGAGAAGCGATTGACAGTGAGCAAAGTAGACTGAACGTAAGGTGGCGAGGTCACACTGGCGAGCCAAAGTTCTAATGAGGAAGCAGACACGAGCCAGCTTAGAAACCAACTGGTTGATGTGAGGTTCCCATCGGAGGTGGTGATCCACATCCAGACCAAGAAATCTCGTCTGGGTCGTCAGCTGCACCGGATGAAGAATGGTCTCCCCGCGAAGGTTTAAATGGTAGTGTGCGCGCGCCGTACGACTTGGCTGGCGTGGAGCGACCGCTCCACTAGATTTCTGTTGGTACCCCAGAAGTAGAAGGCCAAAGTTTATTTTCTCGATGCCGCTTGCACACTTTTGGATTGAAGTAATCATAAGCACTATCACTTGCCATTTTAGAATAGAGTACGTACATGGAAGTATTATCTCATACAATAATTCATGTCACAATTACAAATGTGATTGGATCATGGATTGGATGAAGGCAGGATTACTGTTTTTTTTCAGTTCACCTCAATCATTATTTAAACGTACTTCCGGCATTCTGCCTCTGAAGTACAGAGTTACATATAGATTTTCAGATATATCATTGACATGCACGCATAAAAAACATTAATTAGGCCAATTTTGGAATATGGTGATACAAAAGGGACACTCATAAAATTAACGACATTTAGATTGAGAACATTCAGATAATTGCTGCAAGAAAGTTGACAAATAATTAATAAGAAATCGTTTACATTTTGCATGTAAATAGACTTTTATATTCTGCATCATAATATGGCGAGAAAAAGGGGTCAACGTTAACTAATTTTTGAGATATATCGCTTGTCCAGTAATTCTAGTGAAAAAATCAGCATAACCCACCACTAATTGCAACAGAAGCGTTTTTGGTTCCTTTCGATTCAGAAAAGTGTCCTCTACAACATATCCAAAATCGCTCAAAATCGCTGTACGGAAAAAGGGTTTTAATGACTTTTTAAGTTAATTTCCTATGTTAATCCCATCTTGCAAAAAAAACGTTTTTTCATGTAACTCCGATTTTGACGAAACTTGGCAGAATTGTTCACCATCCTTAATGAACACAAATAGCTCTCTGAGCGTTTGCTCTAAATCTCATCGTTTGGGAAATATGGCCCTCGCAAAACGTCAAATTACACTCAAAGTGACTTAAATCTTCGAAAACATGACTTTTCAATGGGTCATATTTCCCAAACGATGAGATTTAGAGGAAAACGCTCAGAGAGCTATTCGTGTTCATTTAGGATGGTGAACAATTCTGCCAAGTTTCGTCAAAATCGGAGTTACATGAAAAATGTTTTTTTTGCAAGATGGAATTCTTTTCCGTACAGCGATTTTGGGCGATTTTTGATTATGTTGTAGAGGACATTTTTCTGAATCGATTCATGTATTGAAACCTTCTGTTAATCACACAATTACTATATAGGTACAGTTTTTTTTCTCAGTTTAACCAAAGAGTTTCTAGTAGGCTTTGCGACCATACGGAAAAAGTCATACTGATATTTTTAAAATCGTATTTGGCTACTTTCCCAAGTATAGCATTTTTTGAAAAACTACTATAGCGTGTATCAGATGCAATATTTTATTATAATACTTTTAAATGTGTACATTCGTGGACGTTTTACCGAGCTATGAGGGTTTTACTGCTTTATTTTTACGTTTTTCCATCTGAACAGTGCAGTTTTACAATATGTAAAATTGTGTTGCCCTTCTCGAAATTCGAATTTCTTTGCAAATTTGTAGAAATTTCCAGAAAACCGTGATTATTAAATGGATTAGTTGTAAAGAAAATAATTATACGTAGAGTTTTGTTCGAATCTTTGGAATGGGAAAGTTTGGAAGATAGGAGGAAGTTGGCAACAGTCGACAAGGCATTGGTGGACGGAACGAATTGCTAGATTGGTTGGTGGATATTCGAACAAATAAGCGATACGTGATGGAGCCACTTCTGGCAGGAAACTTTTTAGATGCACTTTTTATTTTGAAGTTCGTGTTTCCATAGGGCAGTGAAAAAGGAGAAACAATTGAAATTTAGATATAGTTACAAGTTTACTTTTTCAGCCACAACAAACAACTAAAGCAAATTTAATATAATTTATTCATAAAAATATACCCTTTATATCCTCCATTATTCCCTATGGCTAGTAGTACCAAAGAATCCACCAGAGGTCAGTCAAATTCCTTATTTTCTCGAATAGACCACATTTAAATTATCTAGTTAGCTCTGCTTTTCAAAAAACTTCATATGCAATAGGTTCCTCATATCTATCAGTGTTCTTCAACAATGGATCATAACATGAATAGATATGAGGATCACGGTACTGCATATGAATTTTTTTGAAAAGCAGAGCTAACTAGATAATTTAAAATGTGGTCTATTGAGTGAAAGGGACGAAGGACTTATGGAGGTATTCCTTTCTTATTCCTATCTCTTGTTCTCTTGGTATAATATGTTATTTGAATTTGATGTGATTTAAGGTTAGTGTGATTGTTTTCTTTGCCGCATAAAATATAAATTTTTTAATGCAAGAAGTGTCAATAAATAAAAATAAAATGCAATGTGACAATGATCATCCAAAGAATAGAGCAGGTAATATGCACAACAGTGGGTCAGTGTGTCTATGCTTTTAATGATTAATCTTTCCTACTCTCTAATCTTTGCTCTAATATTTCATTTTGGCAGACATGTAAATTAGAATAATGAATTATGTTATCGAGAAAATTCTCTTTTATTTACAATTTGAGGGGAGTCAGTTAAAAAAACCTAGTTAGCTCCACTTTGGTTAGATCTGAGAAAAGCCACTTGCATTTCCTATACAAATAGCCTACGAAATGCACATTTGAAAGAGAAGCATTATTCTTTACATTGAATTTAGAAGACAAAACTTACTTGTTTTGCAGATGGCTTGGCTGATGGCCTTTTGACAAAACGCCAAGTTTACTTTTGCTGAGCAAAAGTAAATGTGTACATACTCATTGAGTACCTGATGATTTTCATCAAGATTTGTTTTGTACTGAAATATTATGGGGTTATTTAAGAATGATCTTATACCAGCTATGTAGGAAGCATTTCGCAAACCATCTTGTACAATATAATACACTTCCTTTGATTATTATACTTTTTGCTTAAATAAAGTTAAAATTGGAATTACATTACATAATAATTTGATGGCAGATTTTATTGTCTCCAGAGTAGTATACCAACCATATCAATCCTCTGTGTACATTCAAGTTAAATATTTATATCAATTGTATTTTGCTTTTTATCCTGTCCGTGTGCTCTTTAAATTATTTGTATTTCACTAAATCTACATTGTAAATTTTCATCGAGCTCAAAAGTCAAAGATAATCATTTTTGCCGTATAAATTTACAGGTAATGTGCCACACGTTTGTATTATCTGCGGCTATTGAATAGATAGTGTCTTATCATGTCATTAATCATTTTAATTTATAAAGTTTTCAAGATGTTACTGAAAATCTCCGAATTATTCCGTTTATAATTTAAGTTCTAATAATTGTACAATGAATAATTAATGGAATTAAATAATTAATTGCAATTTCTATTCAAGCAGCTAGTAATCGGTCCGTATTTCTACAATTCACCTGTGAAATAAAATTGCAAAGAAAAATTTTAAAGTTTGTATTCTATGAATTTCTTTATTTAAGGTACCTACAAATAAAATACCTCATATTCAAAGTAAATTTGATTTGAGTGCAGCTCGAGTTTGAACAAAGAACAGCCTGAATGCATTTTTAAATTCGCATAGATCAGTGAAAAATTGTTAATCCAAATTATTCTAATCTTTTGTTTGAATTTTTCGCGCATCGAGTTAGTTACTTCGCTTGCCACTGAAGGTTGCACAGCGCCACGAGTCTATCAATCAGCTGACTGCTGTCAAGTAGTGTTGTTTATAACCTAACCTTTCCATATCAAGATATTAATGATTAATCATTAAATTTGAAGTTAATTACAATATAATTGAATTCTCATTTGTACACGCACTAAAAGTGTGTATTTCAATGTAAGTAAAGTGTATAGTTATCTTTACTTGACGCGTTTCGTTTTAGTTCGGTGATAAAACCAAAATGAAATGAAAGGTAAATACCTACCTACCAAGCAGAGAAAAATCTTTCACATTCTTTGGGTGTCATTTCAGTGATATTCCAAAAAAAATAAGCTTTTACTGATATCGATTACAATAGTAAAATATTTAAACACGAAGTGTGTCGCAAGGCCATTGTAGTTGCAGCGACAAATGACTGCAGCGACAGTTTTTAACCCAAGATCAATGTAGGTAATAATATCCACGTAGTAAAAAACAATTTTTAATATAAATGTTATTTCAAGTTACAAAATTCTACATTGAAGGGAGATTAAACCAAACACATGAGGCGTACCTATTCTAGAACGTTTTCCCAATTCCATTCCTGATGGAATCCGGTCACGGCTATAAAGGTAACATTGCACCGAATCAGATTCCATCAGAATTGGGAATTAAAATGTTCTAGAATACGGTCTCAGATCTGAAAGCAACGGTCCTCTTTACTTCGAGAAGTGTAAGAATAGCCTTCTTAAATTATTGACTAAACAAATGTCGCCTGATTGGTTGACTTCCATAAAATAAAATGCTATTGTGAAATGGTCTTCATATTTGCTTCAAAGGATTCAATCAAATTATTTTGACAAATGATTTGATAGGAAATTTGACCGTGTAAATAGGCATTCAGAAAAATGACCCTGTCCCACCACTTGTAATGTAGCCACTTGTAATATTGTTGTGTTTCTCTCTTTAGAAAGTGGAAACCCAAAGCTGCTGCACTCTCCTGTGAGTTTGGTCCAAAGAGAGATTTCAACTCAACAACTACGGACTATAACATGCAGGTCAGTTTAGTGCGGACAGAACTTTTATTGATAATTATCTGCTCGATGTTCTATCTGGAAGTTATTAGGTACATTAGGCTAAGTGACCAGTTAGTCCATCGCCCAGGTGGCCGAATACTACCGAAAGATCGTTAAACTTGTAGTAGAATAGGGAAGTTTCCTTAAAATAAGATTTCAGAATAATAGTTATTTCATGTAAGTTAAGATGTTGCTGAACACAGATATGGTATTATTTTTGTTATGAGATAAATAGTTTTTAAGTAAATAATTTACAACAGATTGATATATTTCTTACAATTTTAAAACATGAAAATTGACAATGACATCACAATCCTCTATATTGCCATAGCAACAAAGGAATCACCATGGTAACACATTGTTGGAGGCTTGGAAATTACATCACGTTCCTGATTCTAGTAACAGACCGTTTTTCCCGCCAAAATATCCAATGACATTTGATTTGATTTTTATGAAAGAAAATTTTAAATTTCGCTGATGATAAGTGTGTTTGTCATTGTTATTTATGTTGATATTTACAAATTAACTGGAATAAAATTTCACGAAACTTTCCTATTGCACTTGTCTGCACTTTGGCACCTGGTGGGTTCGGTCAGGGGTGACTCAAAAAGTCAAAACTTGATTCAATACAACCAGAATATCTTTTGATGCAAACTTGCACGATTTCAAATCAGGTTTCAAATCCAAAATCAACAAAAAATATAGGGTGCATTTTTTGTGACCTTGAAAAGCAACAATAGAGTCGTTCTGTATCAACTCAACCAATGACTTTTCGGCAACCTCTCTGATTCTTCTCAAAATTTGGGACAATACTACCAAGAACAAAGCAACACACACCTCTTTCAGGATTTTTCCATATTCTTTATACTTTTTTACCTACAGGGCGCCAAAAAAGACTAAAAAACTTACTTTTTGGATAATTGAGCGTGAGACAACATTTAATATCTTTTTACTCATTCCACCTAGAACAATGATTTTTATTAGATATGATAGCTCTTGGAACAGACTTTTAAAATATTTATGACCAGATTATTTTTTAAATTTTTTTTTACAAAATTTTTATGTAATTATTTTTTAATTGCTTCTAGACAAAAATTATCAATTTTTATTATTTTTATTTTCTCATCTTTAAGACCTCTGATATGTTTTTGACATGCTCAGAAAGTTTCAGGATGGGCCTCTTATCGGTCTGGACTCCTATCCAAAAAACTTACTTTTTTGATAATTTAGCGTTCGACAACATTTAATATCTTTTTACTCGTTCCACTTAGAACGATTCCACTTTAAACGACATCCATGTAGAATCTAAAAGACTGAACATTTCAAGCAAAGCCCCTAGTACAGCTGCAATAAGTCTTTTCAACAAACTTCCCAAAAATATTAAAGAGATGAAGGATACAAGTATATTTTATAATAGCCTTAAAGATTATCTTATAGAAAAATCGTTATATTGTGTACAAGAGTATATGGGCGAGTAAAAGTAGAAATAATATAAGTTAGACTAGAGATGTAAACTACTGTTAAATGTATGTAATATTCAATCTATTTCTTATATGTTAAATTTCTCTTGTAATTAATTAATGGATTTGAAGGACGAGAGAGTGTGTTTTATTATAACTACCTACTTATAACTAATTGTTAAAACAATGTACATTGTAACTGACAATTCAATAAATAAATGAAATGAATGAAATGAAATGATTTTTTTTAGAGTTGATAGCTCTTGAAACAGACTTTTAAAATATTTTTGTCGGGGAAAAAAAAAATATTTTGACAAAAATTTTTTGTAGTTTTTTTTTAATTACCTCTAGACAAAAATAATAATTTTTTAATTTTTATTTTTTTTTTGTAAGACCTCTGATATGTTTTTGACATGCTCAGAATGTTTCAGGATGGGCCTCCTATCTGTCTGGGAAATATAAATTATTTACGCATGTCATATCCGAAATTCGGATAAAATAATTTTTATTTCTGAGCATGTCAAAACCATATCAGAGGTCTTACAAAAAAAAATGACAAAATAAAAAAAATTATATTTTTGTCTAAAAATAATTTTAAAAAAATACAAAAAAAAATTGTCAATTTTAATTTTTTTTTCCCCGACATAAATATTTTAAAAGTCTGTTTCAAGAGCTATCAAATCTAAAAAAAATCATCGTTCTAAGTGGAACAAGTAAAAATATATTAAATGTTGTCTAACGCTAAATTATCAAAAAAGTAAGTTTTTTTGGATAGGAGTCCAGACCGATAGGAGTCCCATACTGAAACTTTCTGAGCATGTCAAAAACATATCAGAGGTCTTAAAGATGAAAAAATTAAAATAATAAAATTGATAATTTTTGTCTAGAAGCAATTAAAAAAAATTTACATAAAAATTTTGTCAAAAAAATTAAAAAAAAAAAAATTCGGTCATAAATATTTTAAAAGTCTGTTTCAAGAGCTATCATATCTAAAAAAAATCATCGTTCTAGGTGGAACGAGTAAAAAGATATTAAATGTTGTCTCATGCTCAATTATCCCAAAAGTAAGTTTTTTAGTATTTTTTGGCGCCCTGTTGGTAAAAAAGTATAAATAATATGGAAAAATCCTGAAAGAGGTGTGTGTTGCTTTGTTCTTGGTAGTACCATTACAAATTATTAGCAAATTTCGTGAGATGAAATTTTATTTTGGCGTTTTTTTGGTTGAGTTAGCCTGGAATTACTCAATAGTCAAATTTTGAGAAATTTTGGATACGGAGTAGGTAGGTAACTCACAAATGAATAAATATTTTTCAACACTCTTTGCAGGAATTTACTTCTAGAGTTCATTCACGATTAGAATAGCAAGTCGATCACGTCGTTCATTGGTCGGTCGCATGAACACTGCCCTGTCAATGGCAAGACTATCTTCTTTGTATTATTGAAATTGTATAAAGTATGTGAAATACACACTTTTTAATAGTAGAAAATATTAGAAAACTTCAATAAAATCGATTTATCTTTATCTACAGTCGTCTTGTACATATTCTTTGATAATTGATATTTACATGTGGGTCGTTCCGCGTCAGTTCCACCAATGAATATTGATGACCCTCTTCGATTTTGATGAAACTTGCTAGGATTGTTAACTATTCCAAATAAGCATATACGTATTTTTTTGTTTGGTTAAATTTGTATCCCGTATCGAATTACAGCCAACTCAAAATTTGACATTTTCGACAAAAGAGATTAATTGCAATGTCTCTAGTTTCCACACGAATTAAGATAGGCAAAAAATGTTTTTACAAAAGATGTAGCTAATTGTACACACTTTCATAAAAAAAATAGTTGGTCCCACCAAATTCAAAATTATTAGGGGAGAAACTCAAAATTTTGACTATTTTGACTCCCCCTAAAAAACGGTGTTTTTTAAAATTCTGAAATATATATATGTTAATCCTGATTGAATTAGCTATCATTTTAATTAAGGTTTATAGTGGGCAGACTCTTAGTTCCAGAGATATGAATTAATATATGCTGCTCGGATAGGTAAAACAGCGTGCATGTGATAGCGCTGCGGCGGGTTTCAATAGAAACACTAGATTTAAATATAGAAAGGGTAGATTTTAAAATTTCAAAAAATTCAATGGTCATCATCATTGTATTAGCTATCTATTCAGTTAAGGTTTTGAGTGGGCAGACTTTTGGTTTCAGAAATATGGAATTTTATGTATACCGCTCGAAAGTGTAAAACCGCGCGCGTGTAATAGGCGGGTTTGCAATACAAAGGTTAGGATTAAAAACTTAAAAAAAGTATTGTCATCATATTCTTATATATATCAGTTATATTCAATACATTCAGTTAAGGATTTGAGTGGTAACACTTTTGGTTTCAGAGATATGAGTTTTTATATGCATTTCGGATTTGTAAATCCGTTTGTGCATTCAATGCGTACATTCAAAAATATGAAATTCTTAAATTAGAAGTGACTGTATTGTTTAGTTTGACACTAAGCTCGAGCGTGTGTGTGGGGGGGGGGTCGTGACCTTGTAAATGCATCTAATAGGTCAGAAGACCAGAATTATCTCCATAAGGCGCGACAATGTAAACACTTCAATTGGTTAGAACCTAGACAACATGAGAATGACAAGGTATATGAGAATGATTATTTTATTGGGGGTACATTGCAATACATACAGGTATAGCTAGCCCTTGCCCAAAGGATTGAAAGAATCTCCGATTATGGCAATACAATATACCATACACTCGCACTTTCTAAAAAGGACACAAATCGGTAATCTCAAATACTTATTAGTACAGAATCAATCAGATTTGAGAATGGTTGCGATTTACTTGCTAGAAACAAACTTATAACACTTGAAATCTAAAAGCATCCCAACGACCAAACGTGGTGCTGAACGAGATAATACATTCATAACTGTGATAATTTTGATTTTAGAATTTATATTCATTATTCAACAATTCTACATTGTGTTGCACACACACTGATTTACAAAAGTGTGCCCACTGAAAACCTTAGCTGAATAGATAGCTAAGACAATGATGAATACAATATATATATATATGTATATATATATTTAAATTGTATTCGAATCTTTCTATATTTACATCATGTGCTTCGATTGAAACTCGCCTATCACTATCACACGCACGCCGTATTTACCTCTCCTCGCTGTACATAAAAAAAACAGATCCCTGAAACCAAAAGTCGACCCACTCAAAACCTTAGCTGAATAGATAGATAATACAATGATGCCAAAAACACAATTTTTTTGAAGTTTTTAATCCTAATCTTTCTATTTTAAATCTTATCCAAACCCGCCTATAGCGCTATAGAGTACTAGAGTGCCACGCCCACTAGGTATACTTCCGGAGTCTTTTTCAAAACCCTCTTATGGAAAATAACATGGGGACTTACTTTGATTGCTGGTCATTTGTAAACGAAACAGAGTTAAGAAAATTCCAATACACCACCATTAACTTCAATCTTTCATTTATAATATTATGTCAACACATCTCTTCAAATATATACCAAATTAAAACTGTTTAAGTTATTAAACAGCTCCAAAGTGCGACGTTGCAATCTACATCAATAATATATTGTCACACGAAGCAGCGCGATGTCCTGGGAAGCGAGTTGGCAACTGCGACTTTACAAAAATGAAAAACAAATGAAACAATTTTCAACAATGATGCCAGACCTTGCACGTCAATTTTCGATTGTTGACGAAAAGTAAACAAAACTGAAGTATTTCTGTGCTTCTCGAGTTTATACACTGAATCAAGTTCATATTATAGTTATTTTAATTTCAGGATACCATAATACGAGATGTAATGAGCTGTTGAAATGTAGACTGACAGTTCATTGAATTTACATCTCGCAACGGTGTACACTTTCGTGACGTCATACCCTGGGTAGTGTGTTGTTTAACTTGTAACAGTTTATATTTTGTATATATTTGAAGAGATGTGTCGACATAATGTTATAAATGAAATATTGAAGTTAATGGTGGTGTATTGGGATTTTCTTAACTCTGTTTCGTTTACAAATGACCAGCAATCAAAGTAAGTCCCCATGTTATTTTCCACAAGAGGGTTTTGAAAAAGACTCCGGAAGTACCTAGTGGGCGTGGCACTCCAGTACTCTATTACAGGTGCGCGGTTTTACACTTTCGAATGGTACATAAAATTCCATATTTCTGAAACCAAAAGTCTGCCCACTCAAAACCTTAACTGTATAGATAGCTAATACAATGATGATGACCATTGAATTTTTTAAATTTTTAAATCTACCCTTTCTATATTTAAATCTAGTAATTCTATTGAAACCCGCCGCTAGCGCTATCACAGCTCGCTGTTTAACCTCTCCGCGCAGCACATATTAATTCATATCTCTGGAACTAAGAGTCTGCCCACTCTAAACCTTATTTGAAAAGATAGCTAATTCAATGAGGATTAACATATATTTTTTCAGAATTTTAAAAAACACCGTTTTTTAGGGGGGGGGGGGGGTCAAAATAGTCAAAATTTTGAGTTTCCCCCCTAAAAATTTTTATTTTGGTGAGACCCATTATTTTTTTTATGAAAGTGTGTACAATTATCTACAACTTTTGTAAAAACATTTTTTGTCTATCTTAATTCGTGTGAAAACTAGAGACATTGACATGAAGCTGTTTTGTCGAAATTATCAAATTTTGAGTTGGCTGTAATTCGATACGGGATGAAAATTTGGCCAAACAAAAAAATACGTATATGCTTATTTGGAATAGTTAACAATCTTAGCAAGTTTCATCAAAATCGAAGAGGGTCGTTCATATTTTCACGTTTTTTGGTCGATGGGACGTGGAACGACCCATGTGTAGGTTTTTAAATGCTCGCTTGACTACAGTAGTACACGGGCTTGCTATTCTAATCGTGAACGAACTTTATAAACTTGTTGCACGCACCTAACTTAACCCTCCAAGTGCCACTGTCGATTTTTTCAACACTTCGTAACTTTGGGGCCCTACATTTTATTTTAGAGGACACAGAGTATTTTGTTGGTGGATTTGTGTATTTCATCAATAGTGGATCAATTGTTGAGCAGGATCAGTTGATAAAATTACTTTAGAAGGCCGTGAAACAGGATTCATAAAGATGGCGGTGAAATCTTGCCTATTGTTACCATGTGTGCAATTGCGCATGCGCATCAACTGAAATCGACGTATAATTGTTTGATTATTTTTTTGGTATTTCTCAGCATTGTAAATAATGTGTATTTTGATAAAACCGATTATTGTCTTTAGTGATTATTTTGAGCAAATAATTTTTCAAAATTCTTTTTTAACTTTATGCAATAAATTATATTTTTAATGAATTGATATTTTGAAAAAAAATAAATGTCATGCACTCTTTGATTGATTCAATTAATATCAATGTATCAAACAATTGATTGATATCAATGAATTGATTCTTTAGAGTCTTCTGAAACTTTTAAAACCGTTCCCAATGTTGTTGATTTTTTTTTCATCTTCAAATTAATTTTCCCAATTATGTCCACATTTTTGCTAAATAGGACTGGCACTGTACACTTTTTAGCTTTGGCACTAGTAGGGTTAAAAATGACGGGAACAATCTTGTGAGGCAATGTTGCCCCACAGTTTTTTTTTTAATTCTGGGGTAACTTTGCCCCATGAGATGTTTAAGGGGGTGTTCTGGCCGTTTTTTTATGTTATGATAACCTTTATTAGTAGATAGGTACTAATAACAGAAAAGGCAAATATGAATATGCTTTTTTCAACCTTCAAATCTCTTCAAAGACATGTAGAAAGCAATCATTTACTAATTGTTTTGCTGATATATTCCACTGCCACGTTAGGGTGGGATAGATTTGTTTATGTCAACGGTCTTTTTTCACAAGTAGAAGTGCACTGATCTTAGATATCCACAAAAGAGTTTCGTATCACAAACATATGTTTTTCTCAATAAATGTGCTAGGTACCTATATAAATAGTAAATGTGCTGTCATTTCTACTTTCAGAACCCTGCAGACTCAGAGGCTATCGAGGGAACCGTGAATATAGAGATCGAAGAACATTCAATCGACGTGAAACCTGAACCTGACCTAATGCCTACTTTCGACCGTCATTACGTCTATATAAGGGAAGTTCCAACCATGGACATAGATTTTCACTCTGCAACCACATCGGTGCAATTGAAACAAGAATCAGATCCTTTCACAGCTCTGCCTTCCGTAGATACTGAGGTGAGTGATCAAGAAAGTAATGCCTCCATCTATACTGACGGACCATTCACATAAACGTTATTGAACTTATTGCTTTTTTCAACCTTCAAATCTCTTCAAAGACATGTAGAAAGCAATCATTTACTAATTGTTTTGCTGATATATTCCACTGCCACGTTAGGGTGGGATAGATTTGTTTATGTCAACGGTCTTTTTTCACAAGTAGAAGTGCACTGATCTTAGATATCCACAAAAGAGTTTCGTATCACAAACATATGTTTTTCTCAATAAATGTGCTAGGTACCTATATAAATAGTAAATGTGCTGTCATTTCTACTTTCAGAACCCTGCAGACTCAGAGGCTATCGAGGGAACCGTGAATATAGAGATCGAAGAACATTCAATCGACGTGAAACCTGAACTTAACCTAACGCCTACTTTCGACCGTCATTACGTTTATATAAGAGAAGTTCCAACCATGGACATAGATTTTCACTCTGCAACCACATCGGTGCAATTGAAACAAGAATCAGATCCTTTCACAGCTCTGCCTTCCGTAGATACTGAGGTGAGTGATCAAGAAAGTAATGCCTCCATCTATACTGACGGACCATTCACATAAACGTTATCGTGAATTAAATTCGAACAGCTGTAACTTTTTACATACGAAAGTAATGTTTAACCCTTGGTATGTTTGTTATAATATGTGAAATATTCAGCCAAATTCCTGAAGAAGTCTCATCACTGCGATATCTCGCACATTAAACTTTTTGCGCCCCCGGCATTTAATAATCGGACCTTCAGTATATCAGTGGTAACTACTCAATGCGGCTCTATGCGGCCCGCAGGACTAATTTTTGTGGCCCTCCAGGTGATGTTTCAAATACCTACTTATTCAAAAATGTGTCTACTGTGAAAATAATATTCAAAACGCAGCTTCTGTAACTTCATACTTGTTGCAATGAAAATGAAGCCATTTACCAATTCCGAAAATTGTAAAAGAGTGTATTATTGTGTTGGCGTGTGAAACAATGTTCGATTCGTTTCCTAATAAACAATTAAAGACAGTGAATGAACCAGAACCAGACCTGTAGGCAACAATTGGAGGGTACCTACCTAGTTTACTTCAGTTCGTGCATTTTAGAGCCCCAGAATCACTTTTAAATTGTTAAATTTTAAACCCCCCACACCCCCCCCCCCACGCCACACCCCCCACAACCCCATTGAAAAGTAGTTCCTACGCGCCTGAAATGAACCTTCCTGATCACATCAGCATTGTTGTACTTTTTTTTAAATGCGGCCCGCCAACAAAAGCAAATTCGTATTATTCCGCAAGTCAAAAAGATTGAGTACCACTGGTATGTATACAAAATTCTGTTTTTAACCTTTTTTTCTCCCAAGATGGCGACTTTCTGCATTTTTGTTTCTTATTTTCAAATTTCATGATCCAATTTTTGTCAGATTTTTTTTTGAAGCCGTCGATTTAATGGAAAATGCCCCCGCCCCCGGCCAGGATTGCGAGGTTGGCACCATAACTTTTCATACATCGAAAATCATGCTTTATCAAATGGCATTTGGTGCCAACCCCCTTCACAAAAATCCAACGGTATAATACACTTGTGCCTGTACTACTTCCATAAAATCGAAAAAATCGATAAAATTGAAAATAAGTTCGATTTCTATTCAAGAAATATTGCTTTTTCTTAACAATGGAAAACAGAACATTGTTGCGAATTCGGGAAAGTTGACTCAAAGAATGTAGGATTTTCATATGCCGCAAAGATTTTTTAGATCGGATGAACGGTTTCGGCTCTACGATGTCATAAAAAGCGTTTAAATTTACTTCGTTCAAGGCCCTCCGAGATCAATTAAAATTGTGTAGTCCCTATCCCACTCCGAGAAAACGGTACTAATTAAACTTTTGTTCAGACAGTTGTATGTGAAAATGACCGATTTAAAGTGTATATAAATTCTTAGGCTTACAATTTTTGTTCCAAGATGGCGGCCAAATTTATAAAATAATTTTTTTCACATTTTGAGCATGCAGTTGTGATTTTTAATAAAATAAAACTCTATATCTTTTCGTGTAGGCTACAGGAATTAATTACTTTCGCCCCCAGCCCCCAGCCCCCGCCAGGGGTCTGGGGGTGGCACCAAACATTTGTAGGTTTTGGACCTATGCATGTAGTGCATATCCCTTCAGGACAATTCTCCGGGATACCACTTGGCCCCCTACTAGTGTGTTTCTATTGCACTCGTAGTTTATTTGTGTGGCTTGTTTAATGCATGTACCCAGTTTCACCTTAATTGTGTAATTGTTGTATAAGCTATCGCCTAATAAGTAATCAACCTCGAAGAACATTCCATTTGGCACAATTGAGAATTGCACTGTCATCAAATTCTTTTCAAATCAATGAAAAACACCTCAAATAGTAGGGTAAATACACCAAATTGAGGCTAAAAGCAATACTTTGAAGTGTTATATCTCGGAAGTTCATTCAGCTTGCCCACTTTTTCTTGGCATATTAATATTATGTTGTAGAATTAAATTATCTATATGTGTGTAGAATGTAAACAATTTCTCAGGAAAGAGGAAATTCGCTTGTCCCGCCTTAACTTTCCTTAATTAGACTGTATTCTATAATCGTAATTGATTTGCAAATTTATGCTAATAATTTCAAATTTAATCACTGCAATCTTGATGCTTCAGTCCCAAGACCTGTTAATCTGAGGCTTGCAAACGCTTATCAAATCGCTTGCAATACGAAGGCTCGCTTATCAACGCGTTACACAGAGCGTTTTCTTAGTTGTAATTGTGTTGTTACAGAGAGCGAATGAAAAACAGGCGGGCGAACTTAGGAATTACAGCGACGTTGCTGTGAAACCAGATCCTGAAGAAAACTTTACTTCTGCAACATCCAACC
Source organism: Leuctra nigra (assembly GCA_934045905.1). NCBI lineage: Eukaryota > Metazoa > Arthropoda > Insecta > Plecoptera > Leuctridae > Leuctra > Leuctra nigra. Next base: position 10,615,077 of record OW203773.1, read on the forward strand.
AACCAATAGAAGAATACCTAATGGGGCAGAAACCGAAGATCAGCGCATACACAAACATATGTCATATTGAAGGAGACGCTGCATTTTCTCGCAATGGTAACGATCCTGAAGCAGGACCAAGTCAAAACATAGATCCACTTAACCAGAGCCTCCTTCACCCCAAAGACATTCCCTTTTCTTGCAATGTATGCACTTACAAGGGTTCCTCCAAACGCAACCTTGCCCAGCACAAGAGATGCCAACATTTAGAGAAGAAACATCAATGCAGCCAATGTGGTTATAGGACATACAGGAAGAATCAGCTTGTAGCTCACTTGAGCACTCATTCTGGAGAGCCACCATACGCATGTGATATCTGCAAGTACACGTGTAGCAATAGTGGCTACCTTGCTAAGCACAAGAAACTCCATTCTTCAGAGAAGATGCATCAATGCAGCCAATGCGACTTCAGAGCACACGAGAGAAATAAGCTTGTATTTCACCTGCGCAAGCATTCTGTAGAGCGGCCTTACGCATGTGACATATGCACTTACAAGAGTGCCAGCAGTTATGAACTGACCCTACATAAGCTACGCCATTCAAATAAAAACCAGTTCCAATGCACCCAATGTCAATACAGAACACATGCAAAGAGCAAGTTTGTTTGTCACCTGCGTATTCATTCTAAAGTACGTCCATACGCATGCGATATCTGCACGTACAGGGCTGCCAGCAATAGTAATCTGGCCATACATAAGTTACGTCATTCTTCAGATAAGAAGTTCCAATGCAGCCAATGTGACTTCAGAGCTCACGAGAAGAGCAAGCTTGTAGCTCACCTGAGCATCCATTCTATGGAGCGGCTATTCGCATGTGATATCTGCGAGTACAAGTGTAAGACTAGCAGCGCGCTTGCCTATCACAAGATGAAGCACTCTGCCGTGAAGAACTTCAAATGTGACAAGTGTAATTATGTGTGTTTTCGTAGTTGGGTTCTAACCCAACACAAGAAGATACACTCTGGACTCAAGCCCTATCTGTGTGACAAGTGTGATTATTCAAGTGCTAGGAAGCATCACCTTGCAAGACACAAGAAGAAACATAAGTAGTAGACATTATCAGAAGTAGCGTTCACCACGGACCAATGTCCTATATAGCGTTGACAATTTGTCAATACTCTCATGCATTCATGCGCGCGGGTCCATGTCACGAACCGTCACTACATAGCTTGGCCTGGTTTTATTTACTCACGGTTTCAATTTATTAAAACAAATCTGATTCTTAATTTTCTACGGGTGGACAGAGCTGCCGGACATCTTCTACTTACAATAATATACATCTTGCCGCCAAAATATGGACTGAATTTACTTTTTTTACTTTTTTTATTTGTTTGATTTATTTTTATTTTATTACTTTATTTTGTATTTACTTGATTTACTGAATTTAAATTTCATATTTATGAATGAAAAAGTACCTACACTATTGAGTTTTAAAATGTGTACTTTACTGATATTTGATTTATTTAATGCAATAAAAATTATTCCTATTCCCTTGTATGTACATAATAGGGTAATTGTAATAGTGAATTAAAGTAAATTATGCACAATTTGGTTGGAGGACTGATACAGTTGTCACGAAATTACCTGCGCTAATTTCATGTATAACTAATTTTATATTTCTTCAAATAACTTCTCTTTTTTTTCAATGACATCAACAACTCAAAGCGCCAACTAGCGTGATAAAATGTAACTACTCGTGACGTCACAATCAGCTGTCAATGTCATGATCATTCTAAGTTATTTAACTTGATTATTTCACAAAGGTACAAATCTCATGTAACAAATGATTTATATGGTAACAATAATAGAATAATAACATCATATAACTTCATTTCTCAAAACAAATGATTCACTAACAAGTCAAATAAACATCTAGAGTTTGCACGCACATAGGTCAGATGTAATCGTAGGTCAGATGCGTAGCTTACATAATTGAACTCTGTACAGCTTACATAACATTAAACTCTGTTCGGCTTACGCAACTTGAACTCTGCATGCTTACGCAACTGACCTATGACCACCCATCTAAACGCATGTACAATGCTATTCTTATGGAACTAAATTCGTATAAAATAAGGACGGAATTGCCATGTAAAATCAGTCTGATTCCGGCATCCGTACCTCTGGGACTTCACTACACGGGAAAAACTGTAAGTTAAACATTTAAAATTGTCATCATTGAAGTGCAATCCTCTACTATATTACCCGTCTATAATTTTAAGAGTGCAATCCTCTACTATATTACCCGTCTATAATTTTAAGAGTGCAATCCTTTACTATATTACCCGTCTATAAATTTAAGAGTGCAATCCTCTACTATATTACCCGTCTATAATTTTAAGAGTGCAATCCTTTACTATATTACCCGTCTATAATTTTAAGAGTGCAATCCTCTACTATATTACCCGTCTATAATTTTAAGAGTGCAATCCTTTACTATATTACCCGTCTATAATTTTAAGAGTGCAATCCTCTACTATATTACCCGTCTATAATTTTAAGAGTGCAATCCTTTACTATATCACCCGTCTATAATTTTAGTTACAAGTACAAGTAAATTTTATAAAGTGTTCATAGTGAGAATATTCACTACTGGGGAAATATTAATCAATCATTAAAACCATTATATTAATTGTAACAGATCTATTCTTTCAGCAAGTTAGAACCTAATTCTCTCATTTCCTTCTCACATTTTTGAATATAACCTAAGCAAGATCGGACCTCCACGGCACGGCACCGCGACGTTGTCAGGAGAGAACGTCACGAGGTATACATTCTGCACACCATTGGGGAAATTACTTGTCGACAGGATCGCTTAATAAGGCACCTCCACGCCCTCCCAAAAGCCTTACGGTCACTCTATTCATTTAAAATCTTGGGCTCTTGTCCAAGTTGGTGGCAGCAAACTTCCCCCCCTCTTCAAGGACACTTGCGCCGCTACACAGTCTTCTCAACAGAAATGAGCAGAAACTAGCAGTTTTAGCAGTTTATGTTTAAGAGGAGAACGGAAGCGAAGGGGAATCGCACGGTTCGTCAGAGAGTTTTTTTTTTAAATTTTGACCCATAATTTTTAGTTATTTTACTAATAATATTGTAAAGTACTCCAGTGTGTGGCATTATTTAGTCTATTATGCTGTTATGGGTCGTTACTATCTGATTTTTTAAAATTATTTAGTGGTAAGACAAAATTTCATAAAAACGCTCTGACAAACCGTGCGATTCCAGTTCGCTTCCCCAGGGGACCTATTTTCGAGATCGTTCGAGCTCTCGCATAATCGAGCGTGACGTCAAAATGACGTCCGTCCGAAGGAAATAGTATCCAATAAGCCAAATCAGTTTATTGTTTTGTTTGGTCTGACGTCAGGCGGCCGTGAATCCGTATGATATTTGACTCGAACGATCTCGAAAATAGCCCCCCAGGCCTCTTAACCCGCGAGTAGTCACCTGAGGTCTGTCAGACCCCAGCCTTGCCATTTCTCCTGTTTCTTTGAGGATAACAGCACTAGGCTTTTTTCCTTCTCAGTACCTTCAAGTTATGCACTGAACTCACTGACAGACTGGTAAATCATGTGACAAACAGCAGGGCTTCAAAGTTTTGGTGGACCTGTCAGACTCCAGGTGACTACTCCCGTCACTATTTTTACACCATTATCAAAAACAATATTTCTCTATTTTCTGTTAATTTATACTTCTAATACATTTTAATTAGTAATAACATTAATGTTTTGATGTATCCATGACGCATTATTCATTTTAAGTTTTGGCGACGACTTTAACGGATTTTCTAAGAATGTGCTTTTTGGGAATAAAATGTTTCCCCTATGCTAAATGCATTGGAAAATAAGCATAATTCAATGGCCATGGAAACATGCATGCTACTTATTTATTGTATATATTCTCCTATTATACGATCAATGTATCCATAGAGTATACAAATAAAAATATAATATGCATAAATTAACCGATTTAAATATATTTATTTAAAATAATAGCAAGGATCCTCTAAAATTTCGTATTTTTCCCGTTTTTCATTAAAATCAATAAAAAAAATATAAATCAAAATTAATATGTCAATATTTGTGGTCAGGTATTAGATTAATACATCAGCAATGACAATAAAAATAAATGGACACTCAAAATACCTTCCAAATGTACATGGAAATCAATAGTAAATGGGGTCTGTCAGACCCTATGTGACTACTCGCGTTACAAAATGACAGGCGATTACCGGCAGGTTAAGGGCAAGGGTTGATGGGCTGTTTATTACTTTGCTAATACGTCATTACCGCCTCCTTCCCACCGTCCATCCTCACCTATTCTTCATCATCATCATAATCATTCATCCGTCGCCATTAGCCTCGCTGCAGAACAGTGCGACGTTAAAACGAAAACAAAAATGTCATGACCTCTCAATGATTAAATCCCATGTATGACTATTGTATGAAAGAGTGTAAAGGGGACAGTACGGTAGGAATGTCAAAACAAAGAAATATCATGAAAAAATGTATTTTACCGAATTATATAGTGTAATTTCGGGGTTGGGATTTAAGGAAAATTCAATGCAGCTACTTGGTATTCAAATTTATAACACTGATTTTAATCTAAAGGTACGTTTACGGTTCGGCGTTCGTTTGACGTTCGGCGCTCAGCGCTCGACGTTGAGCTGAAAGATAAACCATGTTTATCTTTGACCTTGAACGCTGAGCGTCAAACGCCGAACTGTAAACGTAGCTTAAGTTTTAATGAAATTAAATATTAATACATACCAGCATGGGTATAATAATATAATGGCACCGATTTTCTAAAATGCCAATTGTTAATTAATATTTCATCAAATTCTTCAACTGATTGCTTTTGGCTGTGATGAATCTTGCAAATATTCAAAATAATTAATCAATGGAATATAAAAATTATAATTAAAGAATCTACAAAATCCACGTAAAATCAGGAACCAATCTCTTCTACAAATTAAATTACCTGCATAAAATAGTTATAAATAAATATTTCAATGAACTTGAAAGGGTAGGACGTATACTTATATAAGCCTAAAGCTCGTCTTCCATGGTCGCGGATTTTTGCCGCAACGCGATTCCGCGCCGCAATCTTGGCCTCTTAGCCAATCAGTGCTCGAATCGCAGCGCCGCGTGACGTCACGCGAACCGCAGCTGAATGTTGAGCAAACTTCAATACTTGCGATTCCGCGTCGCGGCGGCGGTTTCGCCGCATGCGCTGTAAACGACTACCGATAGGAGCTCTCTGGCGCTGTTCGTAATTGCTTAAAATTCCGCTAGGTTCGTCTCAAAATATGGCGCCGCAACGGCAAATCATAGAAGACGATGAGTGCGAAATCGTCCCGCAAAACCGCATCGCGGCGAAAAAACCGCGACCATGGAAGAAGAACTTAAGTGTATTTACAATAATTTTAGGTTCAGTTGGCCAAGAAACCCCTAAAATATCGTCATGAACTGTCATGAACATTGCACCCAAAATTCCCATTCATAATCTTTGGCGCGAAGTAATGGTTGAAGTTGGCACTCCTGTATCGATCCACAACAAAAACAACAGAGAACTGTCACATCAGCCGTAAATTGTTTCGCAAAGTAGAAAATATTGGTCTTTGTCCTGTACTTGTGCAATATTTAATCGTTAAAATACATTATTTAGAATATAACAGGTATTTCTTGAGGTTTCCGCGAGATTATCATGTAAGTAACTAACCTAACCTACAACATCACATTGGAAGAGGGATCTGGAAATGTCAGATTCAGATATTTTTATTGTCACAAAATAGCAGTGATGTCATCATCGTATTAATGATTTAGGAATGTGTTGAATGCAAAAGGTGGTGAGTACAATGCCTACAATTTCGAGTAGGTATTTCACAGCAAGGAACTCCTATAGAAGGTTTACGTTCAAGTTCAACGCAATTCTAGGTACATGTAGATGAAGGAGCACGTATTTCTATTAACAGACATTTGTGTCACGGAACATATATTAGGATCAAGCCCATAGGGATGTTTACAAAGTTGATGCTCTGTCATTTGAAATATTGAACAGCTTTGTATAGTAGTTGTTTGTTTATTGTTTTCGCATAGACTGGTATAAATGTTTACTCACAATAATTACCTAGGAAGATACGTAAAAATACCCGTGCCATCGAGAGACTGATGGAAGGAGGTATTCAAACTAACCTTCAAACACCGCAGTCTCTCTGGCTCAACGGCAGTACTACTTAGCGAGCCAGAATGAACGGTCACCCATCCAAGAAGTGGCCCCCTGATATGTTCTAAACCTCCGTGAATTGACGAGATCCTTATATACACCAGCTGTTAGGTCATCGTAATTAATACATTTTACATGTCACAAGGTTTCAAATAGTGGTTTTCATGTTGAGAAACGAGAAACGAGATAATGAGAAACGAAAAGTGTACATAAAAAATTAATAATAATATTTAATAGTTGAGGTAATAAAAAAAGGAAAATGGCTTTCAGACCCACTAGCAAATATATGTAGGCTTTTGGGATAGGCCCTAAGCCAAGGTTTTTGGATTAGGTCAAATTGTTTATCTCTTATATTTTATCTCTTAATTGTGTTAGGTATAATTGTTAAAATTAATTATTTGACAAAAACCTTATAGTTATGAGTGTAATACCTATGTAAACATGTAAAAATAGTTAAATAAAGAATTACTGCCACTACCTACTACTTATGTTTTTTTCTTTTTCCAGTTCTCTTTGAGAAAAAACCAGCAACTTAACAACGGGTTGTAAATCCTGAAGAAGCGGCAAAGAGAACCTTCTGTCACGGCTGCGGATCAAAACATCACATCAGCTGCCCGGTAAGAAGATGAGATATATATAATAAATGGAGATTAGAGATCAAATATCATTTCCGTGTTCATTAACAGTCCACTCCGCACAATCAGAACCAAGTTGCTCAAACCAAACGTAGCCAGTCTGAATCAACCTTTATCAGCCTTATGCTCAAAATAATGTCCACATTTATCGACACAAGTGTCCAGAGTCTGCTGGATTCTTTCCATAAGATTATTAGCACACGGATCTTGTGGTGTTGAGGACTGACATCCGCAAATATCTACTTGCGGACGCAACTTCTGCAGAGCATGAGGCTGTTTGTACTGTTTCATATCATGTAGAGTGATTCAAGTAGGTAGGTACGTTTGTAAATCTTAAGTTCACTATTTTGTATCGTATATATTGTTCTCTCTAATGTTTTCGTTCATAACAACGTTCCTACTCTCTTAAAATTGTGTTTAGAGAGTGACAAGGCAGGCTATCAAATATTTTGTCTTGCAGTAAAACTGTATACAATAAAACCAAATAAATTATATCAAAATTTACACAATTGTTTTGTATGGAATTGGGGGGGGGGGTGTGGCAATATATGACGTAATTATTAAGGGGGGGGGGGAATAATCGATTTTGTGACAAGCTGTGACATGGGGGGGGGGGGGGGGGTTGCCGAGAAGGCCTGCAAAACTGTGACATAATTAATGGACGTCCCTAACTAGCTACATTTCTATGATAATAGGATCATTCACATCTCCAACTCAAATTCACTGTAGAGAAAATATTATGTAGGTAGTAGGTAGGTAGCTTAAAGAAAACCCACAATTTATTCTCTCTCTTCTATCCCCCTATTTTATCCCCTACTCCTATTAATTATATCATCTGTAAAAATGTAACTTTTTAATTTCAAATGAAATAACCATTGCGTTAATTCAGTCTGGAACAAATTTAAGCTAATCAGATCTATGTGCCATGAATTTCATTTTGAAATTTTTGACACATAAATTACAAAAGAGTACCTAGGTACCTTCCATGCCCATATTTTTGGGTGTTTTTCTATGGGTTTTAAATTCAAAAAGTTTTATATTAAATGATTTGAATATAAATGCTACATTATATTTGAAAGTTAACCCAGGTATTATTATGTGAGGATGATAAAAAACATGTTATTGTAGAATTGCTTGCGTCTCGGCACCAAATATTGTGAGCTCTAATATTTTGTCTCGGGTGGCTGCTGGGGCTCTGGCTTTTGAACAAATGAAGAATAAAATTAGAAAAATTGAAGATATTCACATATTAATATGGTTACAAGAAAAATGATAATGCATGGCTTTAAAAAATTAAATTTTAGGCTAATTAATTTAAAATTATGTATCTGAATTAGGTTTTCAAATTAAATAAACTGTGAGCCAGAAATTGTACTGGCTCTGAACACAAACACAAAATGATCGGTTTCGATCCCCTAAATAGGCAAATGATTAGCTTAAATTTGTTCCAGACTGAATTAACGCAATGGTTATTTCATTTGAAATTAAAAAGTTACATTTTTACAGATGATATAATTAATAGGAGTAGGGGATAAAATAGGGGGATAGAAGAGAGAGAATAAATTGTGGGTTTTCTATTAAATTTCAAACACCTTACATTTTCAATACCATCCCTTCCAATCTAAGACAATTAAATAAGTACAAAGAAGTTAAAGATCTCATCAAGAATTGGCTCATTGATGAGAGGTTTAATTAATAATTAACTTTGTAGCTTCAACAAATCCAACTAGATTCAACGAGATTCTAGATTCAATTAGATTGATTCTAGTAGTTATTTGGTATAAGAAACTTTGATCTTGTATCTAGTGGAGCGGTCGCTCCACGCCAGCCAAGTCGTACGGCGCGCGCACACACTCATTTAAAAAGGCTGGAGCAAACCCACTTTTACTGTAAGCATCAAAGTGGCATTTTCGGCCTACTGGATCTTAAAATTGGAAAATCTCACATTGTTGCGATATATCTTAATTTCGAGCTATGGCCCACCCTACAACATATACCAAATTTGGGAACAATAGGTTACGCCCTTTGCGCGCTAGAGGGCCGTGAAAACAGTGTTTTAGGGCGGTTTTCATAATAATAATAATCTCAGTAGTAGTAGTAGTAGTAATCTCCTGGAATTTAAATCTGGTAAACAGGCCACAGCCTAAACGGCTGAACCGATTGATCCCACATTTTTACCACGTGTGCACTTTTGGCGTCTGATTTAACCTTCACCCCATAAATTTTTTGTGCCGCCATTTTGAAACCGGAAGTGACGTCATATCTCGTCAACGGCTGGACCGATTGGAACGAAAATTGCGCCAAACGATCCAGACGGTCATCTATATGCATGATAAGTAGCAAAAGACTAAACATTATGTTAAAGAAACCGGAAATGACGTAATGAAATTTGAAAATCATCGATTGGCTTTTTGGCAACAAAGGTTGATCCGATTATTTTGATATTTATGTAACGTATGTACTTTTGACGTCTCATGTGACTTGTTATAAAACCAACCGGAAGCCGCCATTTTGAAACCGGAAGTGACATCATATCTCAATAACGGCTAAATAGATTTCAACGAAACCAGCGCAAAACAATTGAGACGGTCAACTTTATGTATTATCATCAATAATATTTGCAGTTTCTTATACCTAAACCGGAAATGACGTCACACATTTTAATAATCTCACAAATTTTTATTTTGATGCAATAAATATACTATTTGAGACAGCTTATAAAATTGTAATCATGTTTCAAATATACTTCAAGGGGTCAGAGATTTCAGCCGCCATTTTTAAACCGGAAGTAACGTCATATCTCAAAAACTGGTAGACAAATCGGTATGAAACTAGCGCCAAACGATTCGGAAGGCCATCTCTATGGAATATGAACAGTACAAATAGAATTTTCCTATTTATGAGACCGGAAATGACGTCATTCAAATGTATAAATTATTATAATTCCCTCCTATACAATAAATACATATTCAGAAAGCTTAAAATGATACACATCATTTATAGAAATAAACTCTATGTGGCATTGCAGAAAGTTCAGCAGCCATTTTGAAAACCGAAGTGTTTCCATATCTCGGAACTGGGTTGACTGATTGGAATGAAACCTTTGCTATTCTTCGTGAAAGATCATTTAAAGCAATTATTTAGGACCATACGCTGCTATTCATTAGTGGTAACGAAATTGTAAAGGGTGATGATTTTTTTAAAGAATTTAGTAATTGTTCATTTTATATGTGTCACAAGTTGTTATAGAATAAACTAAAAAAAGGAGTGATATCCCCATAAAAAACACTTCGTGTAAAAATACCAGCCAAGTCTCTTCTACTAAAAAAAATATATGAAATCTAAAAATTCTGCACTGAAAAGTAATGATATCAAAAAATTTGCCAAGTCAAAACTTTATTTGAAAATCAAAAAATACTTGGCGCATCGATTTTTTAGGGCATTTTAGGTCTACTATATGTTTGTATATTTTATGTATATTTTATATCTGGCCTATACTTCTAAGCTATTAATATACACGATGCGCCAAGTATTTTTTGATTTTCAAATAAAGTTTTGACTTGGCAAATTTTTTGATATCATTACTTTTCAGTGCAGAATTTTTAGATTTCATATATTTTTTTTTAGTAGAAGAGACTTGGCTGGTATTTTTACACGAAGTGTTTTTTATGGGGATTTCCTTTACTAAGGTCCAATATCTTCATTTTATGTCATGCCTATAGCTTATTGCTGTTTTCCTGTGTTTTGAAAGATGTGTGTACAATTTTTTGCTATGATTGATTTAGTGTGTAAATTATTATTTATGTAATCCACAGATAAGTCCCTGTTAGGGATTTAGTGGAAGAGTGTAACTTTGTATTATTTTCGTGTGCTAATAAAAAGTAAGTTCAATCAAAAATCAAATTATACCTAATATAAATCCATACATCTTGACCGATGTATCGAAATATGCAAAACAGTACTTGTAACTAGATCTGTTTTAAATACCTACTGGGAAAACGCTCAGTGTAACGCGTTGATGAGCGAGCACTGGTATACGTGTAAATTCTCCAACAGGAATTCCGTACCAAACGCACAGAATCATATACATCAATATAGAATTGAAAAGAATAGCAATCTATACACTTTGGTACATAAAGCAAATCAGATCCATTTGGCAGTGGAAACATTCATTTGATAAGTCATTTCTGACAGTTATTAAAACTATCAATAAGTGCATTGTGTTCTTGACTGATTGGGCTGAAAATGTGTAAAATAAGAAATAATGTTGGTCTTAACGACCATGCAAAATATGAGTTTAATCAGATTTATAGAAGACTATTTGAGGTCAGACGGTGGTGTATAGGCACCGAGTGTTGACTCACTTTTGTTTCTGAAAATGAGAAACAGTGCCATGGGTGGCATAAATTAGCAACTCTTGGTACGATCCCCATACCCTTAGTTGCAGCAATTAGTAAACATTACTCATTGTATGCATTCTTACAATAATACTCCAAATGTAATTTCGCTGTGCAAAATGTATGAAGTGTCAAAAATTCCAAAGAGTCTGATAAAATTATTAGTTTGCTCCCCTCTTTTACCAATTCTGAGCTATTTTGAGTTATCTGTGGATTTTTATCGGTTGCTATGGCCACGGCCAATTAGAGATTATAATATTGCTGATTCTTCGCTGCACAGTTTTGCCGATTTCTCTCCCTAGTGGCGCTGGGGGTATGAACTCTCGGTGCCTATAGCTACAGGCCATTTTAAATTAAGCATTTAATGTCAGTAAAATCTAGTGGAGCGGTCGCTCCACGCCAGCCAAGTCGTACGGCGCGCGCACACTCTCAATAAAGGCTGGAGCAAACCCACTTTTACTGTAAGCATCAAAGTGGCATTTTCGGCCTACTGGATCTTAAAATTGGAAAATCTCACATTGTTGCGATATATCTTAATTTCGAGCTATGGCCCACCCTACAACATATACCAAATTTGGGAACAATAGGTTACGCCCTTTGCGCGCTAGAGGGCCGTGAAAACAGTGTTTTAGGGCGGTTTTCATAATAATAATAATCTCAGTAGTAGTAGTAGTAGTAGTCTCCTGGAATTCAAATCCGGTAAACAGGCCACAGCCTAAACGGCTGAACCGATTGATCTCACATTTTTACCACGTGTGCACTTTTGGCGTCTGATTTAACCTTCACCCCATGAATTTTTTGTGCCGCCATTTTGAAACCGGAAGTGACGTCATATCTCGTCAACGGCTAGACCGATCGGAACGAAATTTGCGCCAAACGATTCACACGGTCAAATATATGGATTATCAATAGCAACGGACTAAAATTTATGTTAACGAAACCGGAAATGACGTCATGAAATTTGAAATACATCGATTGGCATTTCGGCAACAAATTTGATCCGATTATTTTGTTATTTATGTAACGTATGTACTTTTGATATCTCATTTGACTTATTATAAAACCTACCGGAAGCCGCCATTTTGAAACCGGAAGTGACATCATATGTCAATAACGGCTAAATAGATTTGAACGAAACCAGCGCTAAACAATTTAGACTGTCAACTTTATGTATTATCATCAATAATATTTGTAGTGTCCCATACCGAAACCGGAAATGACGTTACACATTTTAAAAATCTCACAAATTTACATTTTGATACAATAAATATACTATTTGAGACAGCTTATAATAAAATGTAATCATGTTTAAATTATAATTCAAGGGGTCAGTGATTTCAGCAGCCATTTTGAAACCGGAAGTAACGTCATATCTTGAAAATTGGTTGACTGATCGGTATGAAACTACCGCCAAACGATTCGGAAGGTCATCTCTATGAAATAGGAACAGTCACACTAGAAATTTCCTATTTATGAGACCGGAAATGACGTCATTCAAATTTAAAAATTATTATAATCCCCTCCTATATAATGAATACATATTCAGAAAATTTAAAATGATACACATAATTTATAGATATACATTATTTGTGACAGTGCAGTAAGTTCAGCAGCCATTTTGAAAACCGAAGTGTTGCCATATCTCGGAACTCGGTTGACTGATAAGAATGAAACCTATGCTATTCTTCATGAAAGATCATTTAAAGCAAATATATAGTACCATACGCAGATTTTCATTAGTAAACCAAATTGTCAATGGCGACTTTTTTTAATGGATTTAGTAATTGAATTCAATCGATATGACGTCACAAGTTCTAAGAATAAACTAAAAAAAGGAGTGATATCCCCATAAAAAACACTCCGTGTAAAAATACCAGCCAAGTCTCTTCAACTAAAAAAATTATGAAATCTAAAAAATTCTGCACTGAAAAGTAGTGATATCAAAAAATGGGCCAAATCAAAACTTTATTTGAAAATCAAAAAATACTTGGCGCATCGTTTTTTTAGGGCATAATAGGTATATTATATGTATTATGTATATTTGATGTATATTTTCTATCTGGTCTATACTTCTAAACTATGTATACACGATGCGCCAAGTATTTTTTGATTTTCAAATAAAGTTTTGACTTGGCCCATTTTTTGATATCAGTACTTTTCAGTGCAGAATTTTTTAGATTTCATAATTTTTTTAGTTGAAGAGACTTGGCTGGTATTTTTACACGGAGTGTTTTTTATGGGGTGTCTATTACTCTTGAAGTTCATTAAAGATTTGTCAAAATACACTTATAATGCGTGTGCCAAGTACAATGCAAAATTTGGTGATGATCGGTCAACCGATTCCAGTTTTATTGGCACACAGAGTTGACGTTTCTTTCACATTGCCAAGCCAAGTACTACTAACTACAAATCAAGTTTCCGATGAAATTAATGGATCGATTTTGCTGGAAACCATTAGCCTTCTGCAGTAGATAGTAATGAATATTTTGTAAAAAAAATTGTCGAGATCCGTTACTTCGTTTAAAATGTAATGCGAAATACACAGATAAACAAAAAAACAAAAAAACAGAAATTTGAGCCATAAGTTTCAAGTGGAGTCGCTCGCTCCGCTCGCTTGATTAATTAATCGAGAATTTACATTGCATCTATAAGAACATGATACCCTTGATAATAGATCCTTTATACTTATTGATGCCATCTCTCAATGATTTCAAATGCCCAAGCACTTGTGATGTTAGTGTTGCAAATTATCATGAAAATTATTTTTCGATACTCTTCATGAAAGTGTTTTTATTGTTAGGACGAATGATGAAACAGTAGTCGTGGTAATCCCTATGATTCACACCTTTTCAATCAGTACAGTTCAGTGGAGTATTTTATAATAAAATATATCTGACTATTTTAAAATTTAAAATGTTAAAAAAATTTAAAATTAAGGCCATTGTCACGTGTCTTTATTTCTCTACAGCCGATCAAAAGAAATAGTTACCTATGAGTACATACCTAACATCGTTCATGTTGATTAATCCAAGGTGATTTATGAAGGAAATTCACTGCATAGGTACTGAAGCTTATCAATATTTTCAGTCAATATTATTTAATTTTGCAGTGATTTAATAAATAAAAAGAACACAAATCTCGTGTATACGTACGCGTGTGAAGACTGTCAAAACCAAGTGCTGTTCGTTTAAACATTTCATTCATAATCGTGGATATAATTAATATCTCAACATTTTGTTGGAAAGAGGAAGAAAGAGCGCATGTTATACATTCTGACATTGCGTCAGGTTTGTGATGCTTATGTGCCTTTTTATTAGAGTAATGTTTGCTGTTCTTGGCAACTCGTAGAATTTCATTCAACTTCAATTCTTGATTTGAGAATATTTAGGTGCAAGGAAGTAAAATCATCTAATAGGTTATTATCGCAGTTCTTTTCTGCGTAGTAAGTTCCAACAGATGTGTCCTACCTAACTTATCTGATGAGTGAGAAGTATTTGCTAAACTGAACCCTTCCAACTGAAAATTATTTATAATTCACATTGTGACGTCACAGGTATTCAGCCACCTTAACCGTATACATTTACAATTTTTTGAAAATTTTCTGAGAATTTTCATTAAATTGAAACATTTCCTTCACATTTTTTTAATTATTGCAACACTATATTGAAGTTTTATAATTTCTATGTAATGAATGAATGTCAACCGTGGAGTTACTATTGAACTTAGAATGTTTTGCTATTATCATATTTATTTAACAATTATTTATTTGTTTCTGTATGTAATGTAGGCATTCATTCAAATTAGATAGGTAGGTACTTATTAAGGAGGGATCTCCGAATTTCACTTATGTATAGAAATCGTTCAAATTTCGCATATAAATAGATTTTTATGTTCTGCATCATAATATGGCGAGAAAAAGTGGTGAACGTGAACTAATTTTCGAAATATATCGCTTCAAAGTTACCGTTTTTTTTCAGTTTAACATTGCGACCATACGGAAAAAGTCATGCTGATATTTTTAAAAGCGTATTTCGCTGCTTTCCCACGTATGGAATTTTTTGAAAAACTACTATAGCGTGTATCAGATGTAGGTAATATTTTATTATAACATTTTTAAATATATATATCTTCGTGGACGTTTTACCGAGCTATGAGGGTTTTACTGCTTTATTTTTACGTTTTCCCATCTGAAAAGTGCAGTTTTACATGTAAAATTGTGTTGCCATGGTGAAACGGCCTTCTACAAATTCGAAATTCTTTGCAAATTTGTAGAAATTTCCAGAAGACCGTTATTTATATTACGCATCCCTCCTTAATACACATCAAGGCATAGGAGAAAGAATTTCATGTACCTAAGGAAAGCGATTACTAAACTATACTGAATAATGCTACTAGGAAAACGCTCTGTGTAACGCGTTGATTGAGCGAGCACGACACGTGCGCAAACATTAACCGAATATGCGTTCGTTAACACACAGAAAACATTATTTTAAGTCAAACTGAAAGCAAACTACGATCCACTGAATCAATATAAAACAATTTGTCATTGTATGACCACCATTAATGTGTAATCCGAGATATACCTAACCTTCAAGGAAATGTCAGGCTAGACAGAAGCTCAGAAACGGAATAAATCCAACGTTTCCAAGAAGAAAATAATTTGAAATAATCAATCCCCTGGACAAAAACTGTAGATACCTAATATCTATGCTTTAAAAGCGATTCAATTTTACTAATACCTTCACAAAGTACACCAAATTGCCAAAATTATCAACGAAAAGAAGCACAATGCAGGAGAGATTTGGAATGACGTGTGAACGCTAGAAGAGAACAAACGCCACTCAATGATATTATTGAAATGTGAGCTTATGTTTCTAATCCCTCCTGGTTGCAAAATCAGCCAAGTAGAAACACGGGAGGCACGGCCATCAGAACTACGAATTGACGAAAAGACAATCAAGGTCCTTAAAAACTCGAAATGATTTGTTGGAAACTATGATCCAAATTGAATTATTCAAATTTGATCAACTCAATACACATAAAAATATCTGCTTTTCACTAAAAAAGTGTACATACCATCAAAACACTCTTGTACCTAAAGCAAATCAGATTCAGTTGCATTGGAAAGACATTCATTTTCAATGTTTCATTTCTGACAGCTATTAAAAATGTCAATAAGTGCATACTTTCTTGACAGATTCGGCTGAAAATTGGTAAAATAAGTGACATTGTTGGTCTTACTGACCATGCTAAATATGAGTTTGATCACATTTCTCGAAGACCATTTTCATTTTTTAGGCTATCAGGAGATACTTATTTTAACAATGAACCAATGGATGGATTTCAAAAAAAAATTGGGTCTGCAAACAGAGAAGGTTGTCTTTACATGTGTGCAAAATTTCAGGTCGATCGGTGAAACGGTGCGACTTCTATTGCTTCCTTTAGCATACAAAAACAAAAACAAAAAAAAAACAAAAAAAAAAACAGAGGTCCGTGCTAAAAGAGCCAAATGGAGTCGCTCGCTTCGCTCGCTCAATCATACCAAATTAATACATAATTTTAAAAAGACGTATTTAAAACGAAGATTTAAAAATATGTAAAGGTCCATTCACACGGTTGATTGCACGCAACTAACTGGTATACTTCTACCATAAGTCTCATTGGATGTGCGCGTGTGAACTGGCCGATCATCCGATTCTTACCAATTGCCGATCGAATCGGGAGTATAGAGACTAGCTCTAAACTGGACGATTGAAGATGCCCGATTGGCGTCGTTGACCAATCAGATGTGAGAGTTTCAGTCACGTGGTACTTACAAGGAATTCAAGATGGCTCCGAAAGTGTACAATGACATTAGAACGGGAATCACTATTGTTTATTTTAACAAATAATTAGAGATAAGACGAAATAATGATGACAAAACTCCTTCTGGAACATTTTAACAAAAACAAAAGACAAAATCTAGCTCATATGCCTTCTAGAAGCAGACAAGGTCGTGTGATTGAATACGCTGTCGTCTGAACTGAAAAATCGCGCACATCCAATGAGACTTATGGCCGAAGTATACCAATTAGTTGCGTGCAATCAACCGTGTGAATGGACCTTAATGACACATTTGTGGATCATTTTCAAAAATGTTGTAGATTTGACACTTTTTTATTTTAAAAAAATATTAATTTAACTGCAATTTGTCGGTGTAGCATGTTAGTATGTAATACTGCATATATGAAACAACATTCAGCAGCGAACTTTTTAAAAAGATGTTAATTTAAAAAATCGAAACACTCATATTGTCCTTTTTGTAACGAAAACTAAAAAGTTCAATAATGGAGGGAATGAGTAAGTGATAACAATTATATGTTACATTTCTAATTAATATGACATTGATTTAACAAATTTAATTCACTTTATTCTGATATTCATTTTATTACCTACAAAAATTCACCACTTTCATTTGCGTTACAAAGTGGACATGTGTTACAAAATGGACATTTCGTTGCGAAATTGACTGTCACAAAGTTGAAAAATTATTAAACTTGTGCAAACACATCAAGACTTGACTGAACTGCAAAACCTGCATTCTGAATATGTCACTGACTTATTTTGATGCATTTGCTCCATAATTTATCCAAATTTGTCCACTTTTTAAAAGTAGAACATTACAAAGTGGACTTGTTACAAAATGGACAAAAGTTACTTGCAAAATTCCTAGCAAAAGCATAGAATCTAAGAATTGAATTTTGAAGATTGCATTGCAAACATGCTAAGCAAATGTGCAATATTATGAATTATTAAATAAAACATTGAAGGATTTCATATACTTTCATCCGTTACAAAGTGGACGGTGATGAAATACACTCGAGCACAGAAGTTCTTCATGACACTGTGTTGAAAATGGAGAAGCATAAGGAAAAAAATTGATATAGTGTGATTGAGGAAACATATTGGTAATGAAACTCCACTATCAACACAAAATTAATAAAAATTAATATCCCTAGAAATCCACGTTACAAAAAGGACGTTACAAAAAGGACAACATTCGTGGGACACACCTGATACTCATAATATCTAGCTGAAATATATTATTTTATATTTATATTGTCATGTAAAAAGGGAGATGAATTGCTGTATTTTTTAATGACCAGTCATAATCTTAATAAAAAAATCAGCTGTTATTGAAATAAACCTTGTTTTCTTAGGATACAGGGGCTGGGTCATATAGGGAAATCCGTGTTTTCAACACTTCAAAATTATCGAAAAATCATAGAAAGGCATAAAAAGTTTGCAATTTTTAGGTACATTGCTGCTCAAATATATACACAAAATAATTTGCAAGTAAGGGATGGCCTAAATTTGCTAAATGAAGCAAGTAAAAAATTACGAAAGTGGCGGGACGCAAATCTACAACATTTTTGAAAATGACCCTTGTACTTTTATCAGTAAGTAACTCAGTAATGACAGTTCCAAAATTCTACTATAATAATTCAGTGTAAAAAACTACCCTAAAATAATTGAGAGAATAACAAATTATTGACAGCTGATCATAAAACATACATTTGACTATAAAATCTATCTTACTAATCAACTTATCATAACGTCAATTAAATACAATAAAGCACATCAACTGAGTAAAATTGATAAAATTGTTGTTACCTAGAATTATTTAGAATGTTAAAACTTGCAGTTTTGTTTAGTAATATACAAAATATATTTTTTGTGTGTCTCAGGGGGGGGGGGGGGATATTTATATTTCTTGTTTCCAAAATAAGTCTCTGTTTGTATTTGCAATTGAAATTACGATTTAATTCCTTGGGTGGAAATATATCATTCTAACCACTTCAAAAATATATTTTGGCAATTCCCATCACTTACAGTTATAACAATAGATGCACCATTCTGTGCCTGTTATGCTTATTAAGCTTTTATTATAAAATTCCTCTTCATCAATTTTTTTTATTTTTTTGTCTTTTTTAGAAACTTGTGACTTGATTTTAAGGCAATTCGACCGAAAAAAGTCAATATTAATTTGCTTCATATTTCGTAAGAGGGAGCTGGTAACATATGATTTCAAGGGACATTAGTCGTTTTTGGGCGCCACAAAAAAATCCGGGACTTTTTCAAATGTGTGAAATGCACGTTACTTTTGACATCTCATAGACAAAACTGTTGATCTGAATGACACGAAACTTTCAGAGAATATTCATTAGATTTCTAGTTATGGGCTAACGTCCCCCTTTTTCTAATTTTTTGTTTCAATTTTTACAAAAAAAAATATATATAACGATTTGGATTTTAGAGTCAAATATTACTGATTTAGTAGAAGCTACAGTCAAAGTTAGAATGTAGTTATAGAAATTTTGGATCATCCGTCATGACATCCGCCCATTCTTTGTGAACAAAATGAGCCCTCGTGGAAGTCTGTAGTGTGAAAGGTGGGGCTTGAAGCGTGGCAAAAGTAAATGTTTATTTTTCA
The DNA here is from genome assembly GCA_934045905.1 of Leuctra nigra. Classification (NCBI taxonomy): domain Eukaryota; kingdom Metazoa; phylum Arthropoda; class Insecta; order Plecoptera; family Leuctridae; genus Leuctra; species Leuctra nigra. The sequence goes on from OW203773.1 coordinate 10,634,842, forward strand.
AAAATAAAAAAGTCAACATTTTACGGTACAACAATAATGTATTAAAGATACAGTGAGTTGTAAAATCACTTACTGAATATGAAAAATGCCCTCCCTTCTCTTTGAGTGCAGTAGTTTCGCCAATAACGTGATTTATACTTTTAGTCACGTGGTATCGCTCGAATCGCCTCAATCATAGAAATGGTTAATTTTTCAAAATAAAACATATTTGTATGGTATAGGTACATAAAATTGCAAGTACTAATCTTTGTTATTCTACGAAGGAAAAATTGTTTTAGTTATTTCTTGATGAAATAAAACCCTGTTTTTCCTTCTCAGACCGAGATTTTTTTCAAGGGATTTGGTGCAAATAATTTTTTGTATAAAATAATGTGATAATTGTGGAAAATGATCAAATCATTTGAAACAATAAAACAAGTGTGTTTTCACTTTGTTTTTTTCTGACGTGTTTTTACTTTTTATTGTTTTATGGTAGGGATACTTGATTTAAAATTTTATTATCCGGTGTAAAAATTTAGACATCTCATAAAAATAACATCCACCTTTGCTGCTTAGTTATAATTTTGTATTTTTTTTTAAATTAATTTATTACTTTTGGGGAAATTGGCTTCTTCACCAAATAAGGTTGCCGACCCCTGACATAGAGGATATTTTTTTTATTTAAAATCAAATTTTCTTGCCCATTGTGAAAAAATTTATTTAAAAAAATGTTGGCCGCCATCATGGAAAATATTGTGAACCTAAGATTTGTTCTACACTATAAATCGGTGATTTGACGTACCTACAAATGTCTCAAAGAAAAGTTCTAGTACTCATAAAATGCAATAACTTTGTAATGTACTTTTTTCTACCATCAATACTTTATGAGTAAGAGCTGTAGTGCCGTTTTTCTGAGCAGGATATGGGACTACGCTATGTTAAGTGATCTCGGGGGTCCTTGAACAGCTTGAATTTACCATTATTACATCATAGCGCCGAAACCGTTCATCCGATCTAAAAAATATTTGGTGTATATGAAAGGTACATTCTTTGGGTCAAATTTCCTGGTTTCGCAACAATGTGCAGTTTTCCATTGTTGTGAAAAAATACTTCTTGAATAGAAATCGAACTTATTTTTAATTAGTTTATTTTACGGAGGTAGTACAGGAACAAGTGTAAGTACCGTTTGTGAATGGGGTTGGCACCAAATGCCATTTGATAGGATGATTTTAGATGTATGAAAAGTCGTGGTGCCAACCTCACAGCCCTGGTCGGGGGCGGGGGCGAGGGCTATTTTCCAAAAATCAAAGGCTTCAAATAAAATTCTGAAAATAATTGGCATACGAAAATTGATTCAAAGCATTTCAAAATAAGAAAAAAAATGTCGAAAGCCGCGCCATCTTGAAAGAAAAACTTTTACAAACAGAATTTTTAATACACTGAACAACGTGGGCCGCACATAAAAAACCGGGTGACGCAAAGAACGCAAATAAGCGTCGAACGAGCGAGACAGCGCTGTGATGAAACTACTTGAGGAATTTTGCCGAATATTTCAATTATTATAACAATCATTGAGCGAGCGAAGCGAGCGTCTCCATTTGGCTCTTTTGGCACGGACCTCTGTTTTTTTTTTGTTTGTTTTTTTTTTTTTCTGTTACTGACGATATACAGGTCAGAGTTTTTCTTCGATCGAGCTGAAATTTTGCACACATGTACGTAACATTTCTGATTGTTGCAGACCCTAATTTTTTTGAAATCCATTGATTGGTTCAAATTTAAAAAAAATTAACTTTCGATTGGTTGTTTTGATCAAATTGAAATTTTGACAAGTCATTACCCCCAACATTGTACCCAATCAAACAAAGTTTCAGCCAAATCCTCCCATTGGTTAAAATTTAAAACCATCTTTCCTGTGTTTTTAGAAATTTAAACTATAACCGATTGAACGATCAACTTATAACTTCGCATGATGGTTGGGTCCAACATTATCTGCATTTTTGACAATTTTCATACTAATCTGTGTTTAAATCCAAACGTTATTGACATTTTACGGACTATTAGCGTGTTGGCTGTCAAATTCACGGCGACTTCGACTCTTCAGTTCAAGGCAAGGTAGTTAGAGCAGAAACTTTCAAACGCAAATGAAACTGATAATGACCGTTCAACAGTCGATCTGATATTGTGTAGACACACTTATATCATATGAGTGGTCTCAGGTATATTTTTTGAAGGAGATCCTGTGATTTTTGAAAATTAACACGGAACAGTTCAATCATAAAGGTTCAATTGATCAACTTAAAGCTTTGCATGGTTATTTGGACCAATATTTTAGGAATGTTTTGAGATTTCTATACAAATCTGTGGCGAAATTTTAGAATTATTGGCTTTTAATGACATTTTCGATAGACAGAATTTCGGTTCGAGGTGTTGCGCGTATCCGTGCTCGCTCATCAACGCGTTACTCAGATTCATTGGTTAAAATTTAAATAAATATCTCCTGATAGGCTGAAAAATGAAAACGGTCTTCGATAATTCTGATCAAACTCATATTTTGCATGATCATTAAGACCAATATTGTCTCTTATTTTACAAAATTTCATCCCAATCAGTTAAGAACGTATGAAGTTATTTACATTTTTAATATCTGTCAGTAATGAAGTATCGAAATGAATGTTTTCCAGTGCCAATCGAAAATTGATTCTGATTTGCTTTATGAACCAGGTGCTTAGATGCTATTTTAAAGTTTCGATGAAAAGCATACACTTTTAAGTTGATATCATAATCAATTCCATATGGATGTATATGTTTTCTGTGCGTTGTGTACGCATTTCCGGTTCGAGAATTTGCACGTACCCGTGCTCGCTTATCAACGCGTTACACTGAGCGTTTTCCTAGTATCAAGGTTTGATCATAGGTTTGATGTGTGAAAGGCACAAGCGTAATATACCGAAGGGTTACGTACGACCGTAGTCTTAAACTGGTGGGAAAGCCAGTTCAGAATAGGGACAACCCGGGGTGGATGGGGGGGGGGGGGGGGGGGACTCGATTTCTGGGGGATCACCATCTCGAGGTGGGAGGCCGGCCCGAGGCCCACGCTAATTTGGGGAGGGCATGGGACCAGGTCGACCCTGAATTGCACTTAGTTGGGACCAAGTCGTAAAGTGTGGTTACCTCTTAAAGGGGAACAAAATAAGTTTAGCGATATTCCACTGTCAGATAGTTGTATGTGTTCATGTTACATAGATATGCTTGTTGGTGAGAAATAGAATTTGTAACACACTTGGCAGATGTTCTTGCGCAACGCTACGAGAACGATGACGTCACTGGGGCGTCGCACGGGTGGCTATGCATTGGTTATATGGGTGCCGCGTGAGTTTGTCTGCACCCAAGAAGATCAGTCTGAATTCATTCTTGCACTAAGTTAGGATATAAAGTGCGATCCGAAGGTATAATAATAATATCTATGATTTTTTTAATGCCACAGTGCCTTATTTACAGCTAATAGTATAGAAAAGGCAGTTCATTGCCGCGAACAATTTACCTCTTCACTAATAGAAAGAAAGCGTCCAAACGTTTCACTCTTTTGAAAGCTAAATCCACAGTTAAATCGTTCTGGGACAACTGTTTACCCAACACATCGTAATCAAGCCAGACATTTTAAACATCGAACTGTCAGTAAGGTACTAATTATGTGAGCTAAATACCGATACGATGTATTAGGTAGATATAGAGATCTAGCAGCAACAGTTTACCTATTCTTTCGTCGGCTCACAATCTTAATTTTACAAAATGATTAATCTTTTTATTCGACATTGAACTTATAATATATTAAACACTTCTTGCAAAATGATTAAATCATCAAGTTCAATAGTGACACATTAGTGTTTTTGTTGTGTCCGTGGTAAGGCCAGATGATGTCGGATTACAATGTTAAATAAAAGATGATGATGAATACAAGAAGTGATGTTTATTAGTAATAATAGCAAGGTTAATGGTAGGTCAATCCCTGAAGAGAGGTAGAACAGAAATGAGGCAGAGTGACTGATTGAGATCTGGCAAGTGGAATCCTAGCAAGGTCGTCAGTAGTACCAACCTCAGGTTATCATATATTTGAAAGTGACAGTGTGAAGTTAGCTATGTAACAGTCCTCCCCCTAGTTGAAATTGAAAATTATACATTTAGTACAATATTGAAAACAGTGGAAAATGAAATGCAAGAAAATAAATCAGTCTTCCAATCTTCTTGGACGCTTCTTGATTCTGCGAGGTCTGGCCCCGAGGAAGTCTTGAGCGGTCCGGTCTGGAATTTGTTCGGCTGGCTGCTTCGGCAGTCGAGAAATCGGCTTTGGTACTGCCTCTGCTGGTTGCTTCTCCAGTCGGGCGAGTATCTGGTCGACGTGTCGTGACATCAACCGTCCATCGGTCGTAGTGACTTGGTATGAGAGTGGACCGGTCACCTGTGTAACGATGGCCGGTAACCACTTCGGTGCTCCCGTTACGTAGTTCCTCACTGAAACAGGTTGCTGCATCATAAAACTACGGGGTTTTAGTGGCATGCTCTCTTGAACTGGTAGTGTCTCTGGATGAAGTCTGCTCCACAAGGTTCTCGGTCGGCGATTCGTGAGCATCTCGGCTGGGCTCTTTCCAGTGGAAGCTCGAGGCGTAGTACGGATCACGAAGAGTGTGGTGTTCAGCTTCGATTCCCAGTTGACTATGTCGATTTTCCTCAACATCTGCTTGAGAGTTTGCACCATTCGTTCAGCTTTTCCGTTCGTTGCAGCGTGGAAAGGTGTAGAATTTCTCCTTCGAATTCCACTAGCAGAAAGAAAATAAATGAATTCCTCTGACACGAACGGTGTACCATTATCTGAAACGATAACGTCAGGTAATCCGTGGGTGGTGAAAATCCTGCGCAAATGTTTGATTACTGTAGATGTGGTCATGTTTGGAGTAATGACAATTTCAGGCCATCCTGAGTAAGCATCCACAACAATGAGAAACAGTTTCCCGTTGAACGGTCCTGCAAAATCGATGTGTAGGCGCGACCATGGATTCACTGGCGTTGTCCACGGATGTGCTGGTGCTTTCGGTGGGTTGTTACGTAGTGATTGACAGATCTCACAACTTCGTATCTCCTTCTCGATGTCGTCGTCAAGATGAGGCCACCAAAAGTGACTGCGAGCAATCGCCTTTGTTTGGACGATTCCCTGGTGAGTGAAATGTAACATGTCAAGTATTTGTTTGCGAAAAACAGGTGGAATTACAACTCTGCTTCCCCAGATGAGACAGTTCTTGTGGGTTGAGAGCGATTCTTTGCGAGCAGCATACGGAGCAAATTCTGTAGGCAGTTTGTCCTCAGGCCAACCTTGCAATACGTATCTGTATACGCGAGTGAGTAGGCTGTCCTGTTGAGTAGCTGTCGCGATCTCGGTAGCTGTGATGGGCGATTCCGAGTTGTCCGGAACCTCGAGCAGGAAAACATCAGCTGGTGTGATCACAGTCGACGTGGTGTCAGGTAATGGCAACCGGCTGAGTCCATCGGCGTTCCCCATGGAAGTTCCAGGTCTGTACTCAAGATCATAGTTAAAAGAATTCAATGTTGTTCCCCATCGCAACATTCGTGGTGACATGACCTCTGGTGTCTGCTTATGAGGGTTGAACAAGCCCAGTAATGGCTTGTGATCCGTGTAGATCACAAAATGACGACCATACAAATAATTTCTGAACTTGGTCAAGCCAAAAATTATTGCTAGAGCTTCACGGTCTATCTGCGCATAGTTGCGTTCATGTTTGTGAAGTGTGCGCGATCCAAAAGCTACAGGTCTTTCAGATCCGTCGTCCATTACATGCGAAATAACGGCCCCCACGCCATACGGCGAGGCATCACAGACAAGTGTCAGTGGTCTTGTCGTGTCATAGTGTGACAATACTTGATCTGATTTCAACAAGTCTTTAGCTTTATTGAAAGCGTTTTGGTGAATAGCTGACAATGTCCATACCTTATTGGTCGAGTCCAGAAGCCGGTGTAATGGTTCTAACACGGTAGCTTTGTTTGACAGGAACCGCTCGTAGAAATTCAGCAGTCCTAGGAATGCTTGTAGAGATTTCTTGTCTGCCGGTGCTGGCGCGTTTTGTATGGCGTCAAACTTCTCGGTGGTGGGATGTATGCCTGATACATCCACTCGGTACCCCAAGAAATGGACAGACTTCGCCGCAAATGAACATTTGCTGCGTTTCAGCCGTAGTCCTGCATCTGAAAGTTGCTTCAACACCTGACGTACCCGAATCCAATGTTCGTCCAGGTCCTTCCCCGTGATGAGGATGTCGTCCAACAGAACTGCCACTCCCGGAATTCCTGCCAGGAGAGATTCCATCAGTCGTTGGAATAGACCAGGCGCCGAGGCTACTCCAAAAGCCAGACGATGACACTTGAGCAGTCCCTTCGGCGTGTTGAGTGGCAGAAGGCTGGCAGACGCGTCATCCACCTTAACCTGGGTGTATGCGTTCTCCAGATCTAACTTGCTAAAGAATCGGCCTCCAGCTAGTGATGCAAATGATTCACTAGCAGTGGGTAGAGGATAGGTATCAGTCTTAATTGATAAATTTACTGTACCTTTGTAGTCGCCACAAAGGCGAATAGATCCATCGGGCTTGACGATTGGAACTATCGGTGTTGCCCAGGTTGAATGAGGAACAGGTTCCAGAACCCCCTGCTCGATCAGCTTCGTCAGCTCAGCATCAACCTTCTCTCGAATGGCAAATGGTACCGGTCTACTTTTTAAATAGACAGGTCTTGAGTTGGGTTCTATTTCAATGGTAGCTAGTGGTCCGTTATAGGTCCCAGGTGCATCAAAAATTGTCTCGTACTCACCCAGGTTTGGTATCTCCTGGTGATGAACCCCCTCTATGTGGATTCCGAGTGGCTCGAACCAGTTGCGGCCCAGCAAACTCGGCCCCTCCCCCTCTGCTACTAGCAGTGACAGGGTGTGTAATTTGCCTTTGTGCTCAACCGTTACTTCTGTTGACCCCAGAATTCGGAGTCTCTGCTTGGACCATGTCTGCAGAAGAATGGCTTCTTGGACTAGTCGATGGTGTTTCGGCCAGACCTTCTTGTAAGTAGATTCACTGATAATGGAGCGTGTGGCCCCGGAATCCACTTCCATCTTGATGGGATGCCCATCAAGTTCCAAATCGACGTTGAAAGGCGCGTTGTTTACGCTGGGTTTCTTGTCGACTGCGAGCACCATGTTAGCAGAATACAGATTGACATACCTCGCTTGGAAAGTCGTCGGTTGCTTCTTGTTCTGCTGCTGCGGCTTCTCTCTCCTCTTCTTCGCGAAACAGACGCGTTGTAGTTGGCCTACCTTTTGACAGAAAGTACATTTTGATAAAGCATACTTGCATGCCTTTGATGTATGCTCACCACCACACCTGTAACATGTTGTTTCCACAGGTTTGTAGGTAGTCTGCATCTTGTGCAGATTGCCTTCAGGTGTACTATTCTTCACTTCTTTCATGGCTGAGGCGCTGTGCCCAGCTGTTTCCGCCGCTATTGCCATTGTATGGGCTTGATGAAAAGTTAAATTGATCTCTCGTAAGAATCTTAACCTTAGTGCTTCATCTTTAACCCCAAAAACCAATCGGTCCCGGAGCATGTTATCAAGATCAAGAAATTTACAATGTTCTGAGGCCGCCCTTAACCTAGCTGTGAATTGAGCCAGGGATTCGCCCTGTTCCTGTACACATTGGTTAAATAGATACCTCTGCAGAATTTCATTAGGTGGCGGACTGAAGTGATTAGTCATCTTCTTGATTATTTCATCAAATCCTAACTCTGTGGTATCAGATGGACTGCAAATATTCCTGAGTGTAGTGTAGGCCCATTCTCCCATCGAGGTAAGAAAAATAGCTTTCTTGAGTTTTACTTCGGTGATTTTATTTGCTAGGAAATAATATTCCATCCTTTCCTTGTATATTGGCCAAGAAGAAGATTTAATGAATTCTTGCAGCTTACCGTATGTGTTGCCGGCCATGTGCAGATTCCCTTTTTCTTCATTTTCCTCTTTCGGCATTGTGTGACGAAATTATGACTCAATATTAACACAAAATATAATGCACAAATAATTGAACTCTTGAAATATCCTCGTCGCCAGTTGTTGTGTCCGTGGTAAGGCCAGATGATGTCGGATTACAATGTTAAATAAAAGATGATGATGAATACAAGAAGTGATGTTTATTAGTAATAATAGCAAGGTTAATGGTAGGTCAATCCCTGAAGAGAGGTAGAACAGAAATGAGGCAGAGTGACTGATTGAGATCTGGCAAGTGGAATCCTAGCAAGGTCGTCAGTAGTACCAACCTCAGGTTATCATATATTTGAAAGTGACAGTGTGAAGTTAGCTATGTAACAGTTTTAGTACACATTCAATTCCCGTCTTACCTTGTCTTGTCTCACTTTCTTGACGACACAGACATTCAAAATCACTACGCAGTAGGTTTGAATTCATGGTGACCACATTGAACCACAAAATATCACTTCGTCTTGTGTAAACAACACCTTCTAGACCACTCTCTGCATACCCCGGTTCCAACTGATAAAAACAATTCACTCGTCTTCCTACTCCCTAGCTTATTGTTAAGCGAGCGGAGCGAGCGTCTCCACTTGACTCTTGCGGCACTTTCTCTGTGTGTGTGTGTTTTTTTTTGTCGCTTCAACCCAGGTCGCACCGGTCAACGTATCGATCTGAAATTTTGCACACACCTTCATCTCATACTAACTTAGACCTGTATAGTTTTTGAGAAAGATCCGTCCATAAATAAAAAAAAATCGTGTTTTCCCATATAAATAGCATTGTAGGTTCGAGGAGTCCGTGCGGCGGCCGCTCAATGCACCCCATTCAAAACAAACTCGGAAGCAGTCAGCTGTCTATAGATTATTGTTAGAATACGTTTTACGGTTAAATAGGTATAGTTATAGCAATACCTGCGAGGTTATAGTTTTTATTTTATTTTAACCGATAGTATAGGTATTTATTGTTTATTCAAATGCTAAGCAAATTATTTGTAGACCGGCGAAATGTCTGCTTGATTGTAGAAATAGATTGGTTGGTTGGTTGATAAATGAAATTACGTTTATGAATTATTTTATTTATTCAGTCACGTTATATTTATAGTTACAATACAATGTGTTGGATAATAGAAAATTGCTCTATTGTACGGAACGGCAAGTAACTGTTTGAATACTATTTCCTAAATTATGTCATGTTGCCTATTTTGTGAGTTTCAATCTCTGTATTTATCTGTATTGTTTATTTATCTGTTTTGTTTCTGTAATTATTATTTGGAATAAATCCCTTTGATACACACCTAAATACTACAAAAAATACACATGAGTGTGTGTCTGTTACTAACTTGCAATGAGACACAAATGCAGTTATTTTTAATATAATTTAGTGAATCATGCTTCTAGCCTTCAGTATATTATTGCCGTGTTTTAAGGAATTATGGTTCGAGGTGTCGCACGTATCCGTGCTCGCTTATCAACGCGTTACACAGAGCCTGAAAACAATTCACTCGTCTTCCTACTCCCTAGCTTATTGTTAGACATAATTAAGAATATAAACGCATAAAATATAGAAAATATGTGTGATTTTACTCGCGTGTTTGAAAAGAACTGCGTAGTGCTAGAGACGTAGTGCGTGTTGGGTAAGATCAGCTGAGTGTCAACACTCGAGTTTATAGCTTGCAGTTGGCCAAGGTTGGCAGGCACTTAGGGCGGCGGTGCGCGCACCGCAGACGTCGGTATATTTGAAATTATTGGCGCGCTCTGAATGAAATTAATCATATAAAATCAAAGAAATTTTTGTAAAATATGCGGTTTTCACTAAACTTCGTAGAAATGAATTTTACATCCCATACATATCGTTTTGAGCTTATTTTGTACTCCTTTAAGCCCCACCACCGCGTCAAGGTAGCAGACCATTGGTGAGGTTTGCGTGCGCATCAAATAAAAATATAAAATTGCCTATTTCTTGCGCACACTGTTAGAAACTGTATGTGCTTACATTTTGAGAGAAACATTTTGCATTTGTAAGGAACATGTTGTTTTGTTGCAGTGAAGATATGAAGAAATGATGAGCCAACAGTTGGATTCCAGTACAATTTTCTTGGAATCAGAACGAGATGTTGGTGATGATTCTGAAAACATGAGCATAGAACATCAAGTGACGTCAGCAACATCCATCCAACCGCTCGAAGACTACTTGATCGAGCAGAAACCAAACATCCACGTCGACACAAACTCCATTCATATTGAAATAAAATCTCAAGGACATGCGTCATTCTCTTACAATGATATTGATACTCAGAATAAACCAAGCCAATGCACAGATCCGCTGGGAGAGACTGACAAAGAAACCTCCAGCAGCAACCTTGCCAAGGACAAGAGTAGCAGTTCTTTAAAGAAGACGTATGATTGCGAAGAATGTGGATTTAGAGCGCTCAATAAGGAAGTTTTTGTAGTCCACTCGCGCAATCATTCCGAAGAGCGTCGATATGCATGTGATCTATGCGAGTACAAAAGTGTGAAGATCAGGCAGTTTACGAAGCACAGGAAAATTAAACATCCTGGAGAGCATCAATACCAGTGTAACAGATGCACTTTTTCGTGTGCGAAGAGACCGATCCTTTCACAACATATGAAGATACACCTGGGTTTTAAGCCTTACAAGTGCGAAGTGTGTGGCTTCCGTTGTACACATTTCTCTTCTCTTAAGAGACACACGAATACACACTTGGAAGTGAAGCCCTACCAGTGTGATAAGTGTGCATATTCATACGCGGACAAATGCAACTTTACAAAACATCAGAAGAAACATCAGTAAGTAAAGTCGGTGACAGGCAAAGATGAACCCTGTGTAGCATTGCCAGGTATAGGCCGGCCCATGCTATCGCGGGTTCATCTTTGCCTGTCACCGACCTTAGTTGACATTATCAGAATTAACATTTACCACGGACCCATGATCCTATATAGCGTTGACAACTTGTCAATAATCTCATGCATTCTTGCGCGCTGGCCCATGTCACGAACCGTCACTACCAATATGCTCTTTAGACCTTGAAATCTGTAAAGTTCGTTCACGTTTAGAATATCAAGACGTAATGGCGGCCGTGTACTACTGTAGTCTAGCGAACAATTGTATGTAAATATCAATAATAATAATACAAATTATAAGACGACTGTAGATAAAAATAAATCAATTGAATTGAATTTTTCTAATATTTTCTACTAATAAAAATTGTGTATTTCACATAATTTATACAATTTCAATAAAACAAAGAAGAAAGTCTTGCTACCAACGACCAATGAACGACGTGATCGACTAAAACGACAGAAATGTTCTTAACGGGAACGAACTTTAGTTGTATATTTTTTTTGTCTTTTGACCGGAATTTTTATAAGAACAATTTTTTCGATTGCATTTTAAAATTTATCTTGCTGGCTCTGCTTTGTAATACATTTTCTCGTGCTGTTTGGTTTCCAGGTATCTGATAACCTTTTTTTACCAGGCTGATATACCATGTTGCCAAATTGCTCTAAAACTAAAAATTATCTTGGAAGTGTTAGTTGGGTAAATGATTTTTCCCGCCTCCGATAAGTTATGTCTCTTCTGTTGACAGAAAGTACTCAGAGGAAATGATGATTTTACTAGCTTGAGCTTAAAATATTTTCAAATGAAGACGTAACGTTGAATGAAAATTCAGTGGTCAGAAAAATGTACTCTGATCGTTAAAGTCTTCCTTTCAAATGGTCACGTGACCGTGACCAACAGCTAAGCCACGCCCAAGTGAAATCTGATTGGCTCGCTAATTAAAAATCGACATTCTCATTGACTTAGAGAAGAAATAAAATAAGAAAATTGAACATATCTCGAAATTTAATATGGTGAGGTATCAATATTATATTTTATTCGCAAAGCTTAGATTTTTTTACACTGATAAACATTTTTTTCAAAGAATTGTCATTTGAAGCATGCCCTTCAGACCGAGTAAACATCCAAATTTCCATTCCAGACAGAAACCACCATATAACACTGTGGTTAAAACTGCAACTTTTAAAGTGATATATCTCAGAAAATAATGTGGATAGATAGACCATTATTTTATGGTATATTTGGAATCAGCGTATTTTTATCTGTACAATTATGAAGTGTCATCGAAATATCATTTACATGCAGTTTTGAAACATGCTCTCTTTCTTTATCTTTCCAGCAAAACTTCAAAATATTAATTGTTACCAACGTTTTCTGATTGATAAAAGTTTTTGTATACTTTCAGCCACATAGTTTGCTGTACAGGATAACAACTCGCCGTCATTTGTCTATATCCATCGGGTTTCAATGTCATCTTATATATTTGCTTCTGAACTCCAAGAGGGTGTGGATTGAAACGTCAAATGATTCGGGGAATTTGACAACAAAGTGAACAGGAGTCTTAAGGTGATACCAGCGCTCGGACGCTGGAGCAAATTGAAAGAGAAAAATTGATTCATAACATGTGGGTGTAACTTTGATTGGATGTTCACATGATCAGTCTGATTGTATAATAGTACCTAGCTCTTTTTTATTTTTGCTTCGTGCCTTGTTGAATAGGAGCCAGTTATTCAACAAAAACGTTTAAACAATGAAATTTCCGACCCGATTGAAGACCAAACTGTAGAACCTATTGATCTCAAATTTTATAAATGTGTTGTTCAATGATGAACTTTTGGTTGTCATTTGGCACATTTTCATTTGTATAATTAAATTTTATTCGGCACCCAGCGAAACAAGAAAATAGCTAATTAATCACCAAAAAGTAACCAATTATTACTGATAACTAAGCAAATAAAAAAAAAAAAATCAAGTGATAACCCTAAGTTTGTCTTTTATCAGATTATGATTAAATTTTAAAATCATTTCGTCAACCCATGTCGTCTATAATCGTATAAAAAAGTTCCTGCCACAAGCAGCAAAATCTCTCGCGATTGCACCAACTGTTAAATTGCACTGTTTACTATAGAAAACAGAAGAACTGAGATAGTGTTGTTGGCCCGTCAAGGGGCTAATTGCTCTCTTCAAAGTCTCGGAAATCATGTGAATGTTGAGTCACGCTCATCAGCCAAGCGTCTGCATTACCTGGCAAAACTTATCCGAGTTTGGAGCTGCTTGTAGATATTAGAAATTTAGTAGCAAATCCAGCCATTACCTACCAGAGACCACATGTTATAATACAACAAATATTTTAATCGTAGATGTTATGGCATCATGTAATGTCATTACTAATTGTAATTGTGGTATACCTCTGTTATTTGCAGTAGTACATCAAACCACGCAGCTGCTGCACTCTCCTGTGAGTTTGGTCCGAAGAGAGATTTCAACTCAAGAACTACGGACTATAACATGCAGGTCAGTTTAGATCAAGCAATTTCTACTACGAAGTTATAATATTTTTCTTCTGTTGAAATATTACCACATGCTATTGCTAAATGTATGTAACGTCTGTAAATCTTACCATGAAAATATATCGCTGGAATCTTTCAAAATAAATTGAGTTTTAATAAATGTTTCACCAAATAGAAAACACGATATATTAAATCGTGTGTGCTGTTTTTGTTACAGAGTGAAAGTGAAACATCGATGAGTGTTTCCAGCGACATTCTATTGAAATCAGAAGCAGATGTTGGTGATGATTCTGAAAACATCAGCATAGAACATCAAGTGACGTCAGCAACATCCATCCAACCGCTCGAAGACTACTTGATCGAGCAGAAACCAAACATCCACGCAGACAAAAACTCCATTCATATTGAAATACAATCTCAAGGACATGCGTCATTCTCTTACAATGATATTGATACTCAGAATAAACCGAGCCAATGCACAGATCTGCTGGAAGAGACTGACAAAGAAACCACCAGCCACAACCTTGCCAAGAACAAGAAGAAGAACAAGAAAAGGAATCGCAATCCGTCAAAAACTAATTACTGTTGTGACCAATGCGACTATAGTTCATACCATAAGATAGTTTTTATAAAGCACTTGCGCATGCATTCTGGAGAGCTGCTGTACGCATGCGATGTCTGCGAGTACAAGTGTAGAACTAGCTCCGCTCTTAGAAGACACAAGAAATTCCACGTGGGTGAGAATCACTTCAAGTGTGACAAATGTAGTTTTGCGTGTGACCGTAGCATAGACCTCGCCAAACACAAGAAGATAGTACATTCAAACCTCAGACCCTATAAATGTACCAAGTGCCCTTCTTCATTTAAAAACAAAGGTGCCCTTTCAAGACACGAGAAAACTCATATGGAACAAAAACCTTACCAATGCGACGAGTGTCCGTACTCATGCGCAGACAACACTAACCTTGTAGTACACAAGAGAATACATCACTTACCGAGGTCATATCAGTGTGACAAGTGTACTTATACATGTGCGACCAGCAAATACCTGCTCTCACATCAGGAGAATGTACATCCTGCACTCAAATCCTATAAATGTGACAAGTGTACGTATATAAGTGCGACCAGCAAATACCTAAACGCACATAAGAAGAACGTACATTCTGCACTCAAGATGTACCAGTGTGACAAGTGTACTTACACTGGTGAAACCATCAGTCACCGTGCCAGACATAAGTTGACGTGCCACTTGGTGGAGAAGACCTTCGAGTGTGACAAATGTGACTATTCATCTAAGAGGAAAGGTGATCTGAAAAAGCACAAGAAGAAGCATAAGTAAGTAGTTGACATTATCATAAGGAGGGCCCAGTGTGAAAAGTCTCTTAAGTCACATTTTGTAGTTTTGAGATATTCGACGTTGAACATTGAAAAAAAGATTGAAATGGTTTCATGACAACTGCATAATCACTGTTGGCACTATTTGGTTTGTACGGTCTTAGGTGAAATAAAAACTAAATATAACTTGGTTTTAATTACTTTTTTATTATTTTATTATTACTTCTTTATTTAGCTATATAAGCTATTTTACATAGATTAGGTACATTTACAGCAGTAAAAATGTCAATACATAGATACACATACATTACATTACATAGATACCTGTACAGAGGTATTACATAGATTTGTAGTAAAGCACTAAAATTACAAAATTAAGCCATTTAATTAAGTAATTAAGTTAATATAAGTAAGTAAGTTTGTATGCATAGATACATAGAGATATACATACATAGATACATAGATTTGTAGTAAAACACTAAGATTTTAAAATTAACTTATACAGATTACTACCCTCTAATGTCTAATTGATGAATTTACTACAAAATTGTAATTAATTAATTAAGAAATGGACTTATTGACTTGTTACTTAGGACTAACTAAATGAAGCGAAACGAAAGCCTTTATTAATGGGATAGACTAATAACAATGAGATAATTATTAGAAAATAATGTATTTTTGTTGTTATGATGCTTACATAGATTAACAGTTTATCGAAAGGTCTCTGATACCTGTGGGGGGGGGAGGGGGGGTAAAAATGTCGTTATGTTACCTTGTGCATTGTATTCAATCATATTAATACGTACAATTTGGTGTGTGTATGAATCAATACAATATATTATATAAAAATATGTACCAATAAAGTAAAATAATACTCTATTTGACAACTTACCTCTGAATATTGACTTTTTAGGGACTTCGGGACTTTTTACATTGAAAATGTGAAGAGATTCACAGGACCACAGCACAAATGACGATCCTAACTCAAAATGGCCGAAATGTGACTTAGAGACTTTTCACACTGGGCCCTTACTTTTACCACGGACCAATGCTTCCTTACGAGGTGCTACTTAAAAGTTCGCGGACCATTAAGTAAAAAACAGCTTAACGTAACTCCTTTATTCTCTCGTCATATTCTAAAAAGTGGCTTGTTTCCAATAATTTTGGAGTTATTTTAATTATTCCATACAGCCCTAGACGTCAACAGGTATGACTATGATGAGCTAATTTTGCGATGGATGCTCTCATCTCCTCAATTGTTCAAAATCGACGTATCTTTTCAGCCGGAATTGCATCTTAGAGAACAGTGGGTAAAGTTCGTGCGAATATGAGTGATGGGGAAGGATTGCCATGTTTTTGGAAGGGAAGTAGCAATCATTGTTTGTAGTGTGCGCCGATGGTTGCCATGGAGGCGAACCCAATCGTTGTTCTTCCACTTGGTCGCACATTTACGCAGATGATGTCACTCAACCGCTTCAAAGTTGCACAGAAAAACTTACCGTTGACGGTATAACTACTGCAAAGAAATTCCTTGTGGACGATGCCTTTTATTTCAAAAATCCGATCAACATTATCTTAAAGGGGGGCAACGGTCAGAAATTAAAATTTTACCATAATTATACATCAAACTATTAATATCTGTAAGACATATGAGAAGGTACCAATCTGTTGTGATAGTGAGAGCAGCAAATCGAAAAACGTGATTTTAATCGAAAGTATGCAAAGAATTTTAGTCCCATAAGGAATAAGCTGGACGCAAAATGTCTATTGGGAACGTAGGAGAACCAAAATAGATAGAAATAAAAGAAGCTCTGCTACATATAAATAGGAGTGTATTCTTCATTTTATCTCTTTTAAAATTTTCTGTGAATTGAACCGTTTAGCTGCAAATAAATATAAAAACAAATCGCTACTGTTTTATACACCAAGAAGGTCCAATATTTTTTGTACTGAAGGTACATTCCTGCACGTCTCACTCCCACTCTCTGTAGCTGGACCCAAATTGTTTACACTAAGCGCTTGCTGACACTTGAAATAGTAATAAAATAGCCATAAACTAAACAATTTCATGCATCATCATAACACAACACATTAAATATCTATTACAGTCTGTTCAAAGAATGTTGATACCATAAGACAAATCTCATGTGAACTAATATGCAATACAGTCAATAATTATTATTAATTATTACAATACCGTTGGCACATTTGCACTTATCAAATATCTATAAACATGACAAGATGAAATGATGGTAATTTTTCATATTCTGACTGTTGTCGCCCTATAATGTGTTGACCCACACACCAATCGCAGTTCGCAGTTCGTAGCTTCCAAAATCACTCATCAATCCCAACTTCGGCACTCCGATTTGAATTACCTGAATCCCTGATACTTGTTCCTGAATGTTTGTCCCAAGATGGAAAGCTTCCTGCTGAAATATCTTCTTTTTGACATCCCACGTGTCAATTATTGTTGTTCGTCAGTTTTAGAGATGAAAGCATCGATCGCGAAAAATGCTTAACATAGCTACACTTGATGCCATCTAGGAATGCATGGAACAATTTAAATATCTCCAAAATTCCGGTATACGTATATGCTTAAGGGTCTGGGCCGCCAGTTGCTGCCGTGGGGCAAGAGAGGCTGATGTGTTAGGGGGTCAGTGTAACCACCCCTCTCAACGGGCGTTACACCGTCCTTGGGATGGGACGTTAAACCAGCTTGGCGCAGAGGGTAAAACACTCATACGCTTGAATCCTGAGTTGTGAATCCTCACCAAATTTTACCTCCGACTTTTTGACGCATTGTCAAGAAGTTAAATTTGTTGAGGCGGCAGTAGGATTAAGTGTCATCACAAGTTGTATCTGGTGCAGTTGTAATATTGTTACTTGTGTTTCTCTCTGCAGTAAACCAACAGAACCCGAAGCTGCTGCACTCTCCTGTGAGTTTGGTGCGAAGGGAAATTTGAACTCAACAACTACGGACTATAACATGCAGGTCAGTTTAGTTCAAACAATTACACTCAGATGATCATATTTTTTCAGCTGGTGAAAGATCAACACATGCTATCGTGGTTTAAGAAATTTGAGCCAGATAAAATGTTACATCAAACAGATTAAAACTCTTAAAACTCGTATGTTGTTTTTTTACAGAGTGTAAGTGAAACAGTAATGAGAAAGATGCGTAATTCCAGCGACATTCTATTGGAATCGGAACCGTTTTTACTAGTTTCTTTTCTTCCAGGACTTAGTATCATTTGCCGAGTCGACACAGATTGACCCTGGCCCTCGTATTGCCTGGACCGGTGTGGTTGGAACAGGGGGAGGAGGTACTTCCTGGGAGGTAGGTCACATTGTGGTCACATTGAGTTGCCTTACCTTGAAGATTAAAACCGCTTTCTCTTACGCGATGTATTGCTACGCGTACAAGATAGATCAACTGACAGCTATGTATAATACGGAATGCCTTCCGCTCACGGCGGTCTAACGTCCACTATTCACATAACCGGGCAACGCCGAGGGCACGGAAATGTTCCTTATCTCAAACTGATGCTAATGCATATTGTTGTTTCTACTTTCAGAATCCTGCAGACTCAGAGGCTATCGAGGGAACCGTGAAGGTAGAGATCGAAGAACGCCCAATCGACGTGAAACCTGAACTAGATCTAATGCCTACTTTCGACCGTCATTACGTCTTTTTACCAGAAGATCCAACCATGGACGTAGATCTTCACTCTGCACCCACCTCGGTGCATTTGAAACAAGAATCGGATCCTTTCAAAGCTCTGCCTTCCGTAGATACTAAGGTGAGTGAAACCCCATTTATATCCAGAAGTCGGTGCCCTCATGGTTGCCTTGCTCTAACTTGGATATTACGGAACCAATGGGTTTTCAATGCTCTACACTATTTGAACAACCAATGACATTCATAACCAAACCACTGATTTTAACTGATAGACCGTTGCAAACTCGACCTTAGAAATAATTTTGAAAATTTACGCACAAAGTAGCAGTTTGTATTGTTACAGAGTGTGATCGAAACAGAGACCGACAAACTCTGGAATTCCAGCGGCACATTTGTGGAGACCCAGGCAGATGAAGGTGAATATGCCAATATCATCGCGAAACAAAAGATCTATGCATCGTCTTTCTTTGAACAATCAGAAGACTACTTATTGGAGCAGAAACCGAAGATCAGTGCAGACACAAACAAATATCATATTGAAGGAGACGCTGCATTTTCTCGCAATGATAACGATCCTGAAGCAGGACCAAGTCAAAACATAGATCCACTTAATCAGAGCCTTCTTCACACCAGAGACTTTCCCTTCTCTTGCAACGAATGAACTTACAAGGGCACCGCCAGACGCAACCTTTTGCAGCACATGAGACGTCATTTTTCAGAGAAGAAGTTCCAATGCAGCCAATGTGACTACAGAGCTCGCAAGAAATGCTATCTTGTAGAACACTTGCGCAAGCATTCTGGAGATGAGCCATTCGCCAGCGATGTTTGCACTTACAAGAGTATCTCCATCAAAAACCTTACCAAACACAAGAAATTTCATACTTCAGAGAAGAAGCATCAATGCAGCCAATGTGACTACAGATCAAGCGAGAGAGGCAACCTTGTAGTTCACTTGCGCAAGCATACTGGAGAGCGTCCATACGCATGCGATATCTGCGAGCACAATTTCAGCACCAGCAGCATGCTTGTGAGACATAAGATGCTTCATACAGACGTGAATAACTACAAATGTGACAAGTGTAATTATTCTTGTGCTGTACGTGGACACCTCACTAAACACATGAAGATTCACGCTCGAGCAATGTTAGAGTGAAAAGTGTTCTGATTCAAGTTATAGGAACGCTGAGCTTTGGACAGATATAAATACACATCATCATAACTACAGCCTCGTAAGTGACATTTTCAGAATTGTTAAGGGGAGACATAAAACTGAAGTAGGTAGGCTTATAGGCACCGAGTGTTCATACCCCCAGCGCCACTAGCGAGAGAAATCGGCAAAAATGTGCGGCGAAGAATCAGCAATTTTATAATCTCTCATTGGCCGTGGCCATAGCAACCGATGAAAATCCACAGATAACTCAAAATAGCTCAGAATTAGTAAAAGAGAGGAGCAAACTAATAATTTTATCAGATTCAGTGGAATTGTTTACACTTCATACATTTTGCACAGCGAAATATCATTTGGCGTATTATTGTAAGAATGCATACAATGAGTAATGTTTACTAACTGCTGCAACTATAAGGGTATGAGGATCACGTCAAGAGTTGCTAATTTATGCCACCCATCGCGCTGTCTCTCATTTTCAGAAACCATTCATTCAATCATTTTCATTTTCATTGTCAGATGTTTACAAAGTTACTCTATATCAAAGATAATCTTGCTTTAATTATCTTTGTCTATATCATAGAAATTACTACATTCTTTACAAATATCAAAAAACCATCGAATTTGAAAAAGTGTCACTTACGAGGTTTTGTAGTTTCACTGACGATAAGTAGTTGATATTATCAGAACTAAATGCCAGTCCTCACGAGCAACTTTTTATTGATCAACTTTTATCTGCTCGTGCGTACCCTACAAACACTGGGCGGCCCGGGCTTCTGCCCATCTAGCGCCCAAGTGGGACGTCCCGGGCGGGAACTACTAGGGCATGCCCTGGGCCTGCCCAACGGAGCCCAACCGATCCGTTTTATCTGGCTGTAAAATTTCTAGGAACGTCCCGTCTTGGTCCCGCCCGGGAATGGCTAGGGACGGCCCGCGCGGGCGCTACGACTGTTTGAATTTGAGCTGCTCTAATGACTTATTTTTTTCATATTTATAACTTCATTTCTATAATAATTACATCTACATTTCACATGGATATATTGATTTAAGAATAAATATGTTTACAATTCCAAAGCAAAGTATTCATACCATTTTAAACGTTATTAGTAAAGTTTCTTTTATGAACTCGGCAGTCGGCCATCTTCGTGAATCAACTTGTTTCCATTCTCCCTTCTTCATTTCAAACGCGGCGTTTGACGTTTGTTGATATTTTACAGAGTGTCATGAGTGTGTAGTTTACGTCCTTTTGAGTGATTTTGAATGTGATTTCAATTATTATCTGTGTCCGTGAATGCAGTGTTCACTGCTGAATAGTTTGTCTCAGTTCAAACCATTTAATGTGACACAAATCGTGAAATAATTACAGTTTTGTTGTGCCTCTTTTGCTTGGATTTTCATCACAGAGCCATACAACCCATTAAAGGTGAGTCTTCATCACAACTACCTACATAAGTATCCAGGCATTAATCGTTGATACTTTAGTTTTGTATGCTGGGGATACTAATAAACCAATAGGTAGTGTGACCAATGTTCAGTAAACATTAACCTCACATGTAAATTTTTGAAATGTAGCAATTTATGCAAAGTAAAATTTCCAACTAGGTAGTTTAGGTATTTATAAAATAAATAAAGTAGGTAAACAGTTTGCTTGGCGTGGTAGTCTATACATATCAGTGGTAGTAGTCAGTAGGAAACCCTACCTGTAGGTACCTAGTACGTACCTCCGCCTATTTTGGGAATATTTTCACCTCTACATTAACCAATAACCATCCCACATACCTACCAAGGTACCTACTGCAGTTTTAATAATGTTACTTGTTAAAGGTGAATCTACTCTGGAAGAAAATAGGCTATTAAGATATTGAACTCCAGAAACAAAGCGCGTATTCGTCCTGCGAGCGAACCAAGCTGTATCGTCAAACCGAGCCGAAACATTAAGAACCGAACCGAGCAGAGTGGTAAATATTTTCATTATTTTTAATTATTTAACTTTATCAAGGATTTTAGATATACATCAATTATTTTTGTTTATGTAGGTACCTTACAAGGCCAATAACAAACATTTTTGCTGTGATCCGAAAGTAAAAATTATGTTGCATGGAAATTACATTCTTGTCGGAGGTAGTAGATACATACATTGAATGGTGGTCCCGCTTCATTCAAATACGTAGTAAAATTTTTGAGATTGAATGTTGTCATCCAAAAAAATAAACCGCACCTTTTGAATTTCCTCCAACGCGCCGGTGGTAAGAGAGCAGCCATTCCATGCGAATGCAGACATATTATGCCACATAATACATGATGACTGCTGAATTATTAAATGTAAATAAATCAGCATGTTTTTATATTAAATTCATGGTATTTTCTTGCTGATTCCAAATATGTAATCAGTTTTTTTTTAAGTTTGAATAGTTATTTTGTTATCAGTAAAATTGTGGGACCGCATTTAAATTTAAATTTCGTGTCGAACCATGTAAATTACATAAAAAATTTAGAAGGCTGCACAATGATCCTAGAACTATTTTTATTTTGATGAATAAGATGCTGAACATAGCATCTTACACCCGTACACCCGTAACACGGAATGGCTGAGAGGAAATTAATTTGAGTTGCTAACTTTCACCTTACTTTTTGTAGGTTCTACAGATTCACCGTGAACTTGCCCTGCTCTTATTCTAGAGTCGATTTAATTGCCTACCTACTTCAATTAAAAAGTAAATTTACTTCTTGGCAAATTAGCGAGAATTCTGAAGATGCACAGGACTTGGGACTTCATCGAGTTAATGGATTAAATGTTACCTACCCTACAGATGTAATGATTCAGAACTCTCTGATGGTAAGCCACATTTTAGTATTTTATATGTGTAGTATTTCCTCTAACCTTACCTATAAATCACATTTATGCAATATAGAATGTTTCAAATTTTTATTGGGGTTTTAAATAAATAGTGTACCTAATGGTAATAATTGTACCTCAAGTGATTATTGTGGCAGGTCACACAACACAAAAGTGATTTTTGTATTATTCATTGCCAAGAAGTTTATCCTATCAATTTACAAATTCTTCATTGAATCTATCTTTCTTTTTTTTAGGGATCACTCTGTGCCAAAAATTCAATTTTTAAAATTTTTGTAAAGACTGTTATTTGCAGCTATCTGCTATTGCAGTTATTTACATAAATAGTTCTTGTGTAGTAGGTAGAAACTATTTGCTAGGCAGCCTCATGCTCAAAAGAAGTTGCATCCACGTAGATTGCGGATGTCAGTCCTCGACACCGTAAGACCGTGTGCTAATAATTTATGGATGGAATCCAGTATCTGGCCATTAAATCGGAAAATTCTTTTGAGCATAGCATAATAATAGTGTTAAATATTGACAAAATTAACAAGATCTTACTGATAACAAGATCTTGTAAATGTTGGACTTTCATTGGTCTGACCGAATAAAAATTTACACAAAAAATAAAAAACACTTCTAACAATACGCTGCATGATCTTGCTAAACTTTTCAAGATCTTGTATAAATCTTGTTTAGGTTAGAATCTGTACCTACAATAATAAATAATTGCAAATATCTTGCGAACATTATTAGTACAAGGTACATTACCTAAATACTCTGCAATTTTATTTTTTCAGATGAAAGAAATACGTATTCAATAGCATTCATTTTCTTGAAAAACTGAAGATGAAAAATTGTGCCAACATATCCGTGAGTGAAGTAAAATCCGAATTGTGTCTTGTCGATAAAGAGACAGCGTGCCAGACTCACTGCCAGGTAGTACCTACCTCAGAATGTTTTGATACTATGTGACGTGTGAAGGTTGAAGGACATTTAAAAATTTTAAGTGATGTGGTAGTATAATCTTTTACAATAATATACGTTTATATTATATGAAACTGTTTTTTTTTTAATTTTCGTGTGTTTTCCTGCTCTTTATTATTCCTAAAATTCAATTGCAGTGAATCTCCTATGTGTAGCATTTTATTTTTTGTAATTTATCAAAACAATATAGTACCTAAGTAAGTAGGGAAGAGTACATGAAAAATTTATTATTGAAACGATTCAATCGTCCTGTGGGAGATTATCAAAAAATAATTGCTAATTTCAAAATCCAACAACTGATTCATAAACAAAAATTATGGATCTTTTTATCCTTCTTCATTTTTTTATGAATAAGGTAGGTAATACTTAAGTCTCTAGAAATTTTGTTCCAGTAAGTTTTTAAATATCAACGCAAATAATTACTGACATTTGTCACCCGCGAAATGTTAAAAATTAATTCATGCAAATGAAATTCAATTATAATGGGACTTTTGGCGGGAAAAACGACGTATTACAAGAATCCACTTACACTAATGTGTTACCATTGTGGATCATCTGTCAATTTTCTGTAAATTTTCCTGTTAAAAGTAATCAAACTTTGTAAATTCATTCCTTGAAAACTATTCATCCCACAGCAAAAATAAAATCACATCTGTGTTCAGCAACATAATCAACTTTCATAAAATAAGGGTCTATTATTCTGAAATCTGAATTTCACGAGACTTCCCCATTATGTGACAGTCAAGTTGAGGATTTCAAATGATCCCAAAATATTTCCTCCAAATAAAAATGCGTTAAAAATAAAAACAGTAGGAGGTACCTTAGGTAATGTGTCAGGTCAGTGGAACAGCTTTCAAACAATAGGGAAACATGGCGAGATAAAATAACTTCCAATAACCACTGATTAACTTTATAAATTAGGTACCGGCTATTTTTTTTTTTTATTTTATTATGGTGGCCTCGCCACCCCCCGACCCAACTCTTGGAACCGGGAGGAAGATTATTATTATTATTAATATTTGACCATTTAAGGTGATACTAGCGCTCGGCCGTTTTAGAAAATTTAGAGAGAAATATTGTTTCATAAGCGAGTGTAACTTTTACAGGATGTTCACATGACCACTCTGATTGCATATTAGTAGCACTTTTTCATTTTTGCATATTGCATCGTTAATTAGGCGCCGGTTATTCAACAAAACCGCGCAAAACTATGAAATTTGCGATACGATTGGAGACCAAACCCGAAAACCAATTGATCTCAAATTTTAATCATGATTAGATGAAAGACAAACTTAGGGTTATCACTTGGCACATTTTTGAAATTTAATTTTATACGGCGGCCAGGGAGACAAGAAAACAGCTAATTTTTCACCAAAAAGCCACTAATTATTACTAATCAACGAAACAAAAAATTAAAAATGTACCAAGGGATAACCCTAAGTTTGTCTTTAATCTAATCACGATTAAAATTTAAAATAATTTGGTCTACCCGTTTCGTCTCCAATCGTATCGCAAAAAGTGTCTACAAAAAGCAGCAAAATCGCTAGCGCTTGCAGCACCTTAAATGCATTTCTAATGTGTTTGAGTAGGTACCTACTGTTCTTCTAGTTGACATAACAAATTACAACTGTTGTGAAATATTCCGTGAACTGTGAACTAATACATTGACCCTGGAAGAAAATACCTGGATTATTTTTTCGTATGGCAACGCCCACTCTCCGAAATTGTGAAAAAATCCCGTTTCTCGTGTCACTCACGTTTGCAATTAATTATGTCTTAATGAAACGTATTTTTTCCAGGTACATTCGCATTCAAAATTAGTGCCTATATGCACGTGTCTGGATCAGAGGCACGTTTTGTAGGTACTGCATTTTGAATGAGAGTGTACCTAGCAAGCTAGCACGTGACCGTTATGGAATGTGCGTAGGGGGAGGGGGCTACAAAGCGAGCAGCTGCTCCCGCGCGGGCCGCCCGGGCGGGGGCCAGGGCCGGCCTATGCCTCCCGCGCGGGCCGCCCGGGAGGGTCCAGGGACGGCCCATACCTCCCGCGCGGGCGTCATGGGACGGCCCAGGCCGCCGCCCGGGCTTATTCCCAGTGGCAGGCCCCGGGAGTCTCACTCCATGCTAATCACCCATAAGACGGGAGGTCCCTGGGCAGGCCCGTACGCCCATCTGGGACGGCCTAGGACGCGTCCAGGGACCTCCCAGTGTTTGTAGGGTAGTGTCAACATAATCCATGACATAAACCATAGACATTGTATAGCACAATGTCTATGCTTCGGCCCGAAGGCTATACAATGTCTATGCATTAACTAATTAATGTTTTCGTGGACATAGTACAACTACGAAGGAAAAATCTCTACCTATACTTATCATTGCCTAGCCTAGCGGCGTATTTCAACTACCTATTATACGAGTTTCAACGCTTTACCGTCCAGTGACGTAGCTTCACATTTCGGGCCTCCCCTGCGATATTTTTTTCAGGGCACCCTAATTTTTTTGTGGCCTATATCGTAAACAACTGTAATAATAGGTGCATCTTATTGTGCTGGTTTTAAATACTTCTTAACATTTTTTAAATTGTGTAAGTAAGTAAATCAAGTTACTTGCTATATTTTTGTAGCATATTTTTGTGTAATACCTAGTAAAATGTAAAATATTACCACATTAGGTCCTGTTTGGGTCTGGGGGAGGGCCTCACAAGAATACGAGAGTCCAGGCCACGTAGGCCGGGAAAAAATGAGATTTTATTATAGAATTTAGTGCATTTATCGCAATTTAAACACACTTTATGTCCGTGTGAATAATATAAAATCTTTAAATTACTACGATTTTCATTACTATTGATTATTAATATTTTTGACTCCCCCCCCCCCCCCGAACGGGTGGCTGCAAGATCGAAGCTATACGCCATGTGAACGGCGTCTGAGGCTGGTTATCTTACCTAGATACTCCTGGGCCAGATTCACAAAAAGTATTATCTCCTAATACGTATTATCTTTGGTATTATCTTTCATTTTACATGGTGTTTTTGATAATTAATCAAAAGATAATACGTATTAGCAGATAATACCTTTTGTGAATCCAGCCCCTGGTCGCTGGGGAAATTGTTTAAGAATTATCTAGCACAGAAATTACGCCATTAGGGTTGTATGTCTAGGAAACATTCATTAGTTTTTGGTGTCCCTTTGTTGACGAAAGTGACACTGAACACGTTATGAACCAAGCAAATCAACCAAAAGCTGTTAGTGTGGACTGGATGTTTTAGTGTTTATCGTTCGTTTATAATAATGAATTCAATACTTACACATTTAGTTGATAATTATTAATTAACTCATACTTCAAAGCAGTATACATCGGTCTACCATCTAAGTAAACCCACTTCTCTGGGTCTCTAATTTGATCGAAATTGCCCAGTTTTGTTCCCCTTACCTAATTCATTTGGACACTGGCAGTTTGAAGGTAACCTACCTTAACTCTATTAAAATAATAATTAATTTTGAAATAACTTTAGTGTTAATTCTCATATTGAAAACACAATACATATGGGTATTAAAAATTTTATCTTTGTTTACTGTATTTGTATTGTTCTAATGGAAATTCCAGAATAATGTGTACAAATATAATGACTCTCCGATTCCCAAGATGATACAATAATAACGAACAAAATATCTAACATAATTCATTATATAATTATTCATCATTACCTCAGTATTTTTATTACCTACTTCCTTCTTCTCCTTTTTATTATTATTTAATATTTTAAATATTTATTTAACATTCAATATATAAAATATTTATTTAATATTTATTTAATATTTAGACACAATTGAACTGAATTAAAATTTTAAACATATATAAACATAGTGCTAAAACTAAATAAAAAAATTAAAAAATTAAAATGTTGAACAATGGAGGTATTTAAAATGATTAATTTAACAACAACGAAATTTATATTTTGTGGCTGACATGGTAGTCCGACTAGTCATATCATTTTTAATTAAAATATTCCAATTTGTTTTCAAGTTACGGTTTTATTTTACACCGTGAATTTTTTCGCTTGCCTTGTAACCCCATTGTCATAGATGACATCTTGATCAGGTTTAGTCACAAGAAAATCAACAATAGATAAAACACAACTACAATAATACCTAGTTTTTGTTATTTAAAGATACACAAATGAGTAATATGAAGTCAGTGTTTACGATCAAGAAAGTGATATGACAGTCCTTAACAGAGCCCCATGGAACACTCACAAAAAATCAAGTAATTTGATTAAAAAAATCATAATTATGTGCAAGCAAGAACAGGTATTGCAGAAAAGCCCCTCTAAAAGCCTGACAATACATGTAATAGAGAAAAGAACATTTCAGAAATATGTTTGTCATAATAATTTGTAATTTAATTTCCCATAATATATCAGCCGTATTTACACGATTTTGACACTCAAAATTTTATTGCATAGACTCATAATTAGGTATTAGAAAGTGTTGAAGGCCGCCTCGTTGCAAAATAACACAAAATATTATGTTTGTGGCAAAAAAACATTTTTCGTAAATCTTGGAAGCATTGAATTAACAAAAAAAATCTTAAATTTTCACCTTAGTCCCCGCTTAAAACAAGCTTTACAATTTATTGTATATAAAAACATTCTTTAACTCTGACCAATTTTCCTTACACTATATCATTAAAATGTGTATTAGGTTCTGCACTTTTCTCAAATAAGAAAACTGTATTTCTTTAGTAAAATCAATAACGTTGTTGATAAAATGCTGCCATTGGAATATTTGAAAATAAAAATAAAATCACAGTATTGTGTTATATCAAGATCATAAATTTAAATAAAAATGTGCATCTATTTTACAGTTTGTTCCTTCCGATAATTGGAAATAATCCCAACAAATTTTTTATTTCATGAACGTACAGTGACATTCAGTAATTGTTTACCACGTTCCTTCCTTTGAACTCAATTCTAGTTTTTCGAGGATGCCTTCGGCTGGGAATGTTTTCTTTACAGTAATTATTCATTCGGCACCATAGCCTTGTTGCAGAACAATGCGACGTTAGAATCAAATCATTTGCAAGTTTGCAATGTATCGTCGACCGTCGTAGTGATACATGCTTTGTTGCTTGGTCGGAATCGACTTGGCCCAAAACTTTTATTTGATTTGAAATTTTCGTGCATAGAACTGTCACCGCGTAGAGAACAG
The DNA here is from genome assembly GCA_934045905.1 of Leuctra nigra. Lineage (NCBI taxonomy): Eukaryota > Metazoa > Arthropoda > Insecta > Plecoptera > Leuctridae > Leuctra > Leuctra nigra. Next base: position 10,663,476 of record OW203773.1, read on the forward strand.
CTATCTTCACACTATTAAGCTTACGGTGTGAACACTTCAATGATCTACCATTGGCTCCCGTGAATACGGACTACGGGTGGAATACGCAGAAAAAAATGCTATAAAATCGACCCTTGGTCAGTCTGCACCCTAGCCGATCGCAGCGCTAAGTTCGCTGGTGGCGATCCCGGAACTAATCTAGGCAATCATTTTATTTCTTGAGTGATAGTCAATGGCGCGAGCTGTCAAATGCCGTCTTTTAGGTTATTTGCTGTTTGGTGAATAATAAGTAAGTGAAAATGCTTGTATTACATGTTAATTATTACAATCAATAAACTAAACACATTTTTACACTGATATCAACCCTTTTAATTTCATCTGATCGTTATCCAAGTTGTTTAAAGTCTTCCTTTCAAAACTGCATGTAAATGATATTTCGATGAAACTTCATAATCATACAGATAAAAATACGCTCATTCCAAATATACCATTAAATAATGGGCTATCCACATTATTTTCTGAGATATATCACTTTTAAAGTTGCAGTTTTAACCACAGTGTTACATGGTGGTTTCTGTCCGGAGTGGATATGTTGGTGTTTAACTAGGTCTGAGGGGCGTGCTTCAAATGACAATTCTTTGGAAAAAACGTTGTTCAGTGTAAAAAAAAAAAAGCTTTGCGAATAAAATATAATATTGATACCTCACCATATTAAATTTCGAGATATGTTCAATTTTCATATTTTATTTCTTCTCTAAGCCAATGAGAATTGCGATTTTTAATCAGCGAGCTAATCAGATTTCACTTGGGCGTGGCTTAGATGTTGATCACGTGACCATTTGAAAGGAAGACTTTAAGTTCTAATTTATACATTTGATTTTGAATTAACCCGCTAAAATTCAGATTAGTTCGATTTTCTAACACCAACCATGGTGCTTAGAGAGCGCTGCGAACGGCTGGTAGCCGCAGCCAATCCACTCTATAGACCTGGCCATATTTAGCATTGGAGCCTGTTTCACGTCTCAAGCCCATCTGATCTCACCTTAAATTTAATAGTGTGAAGATAGCTGTTCTCTACGCGGTGGAACTGTTAGTTACTTCGCTTGCCACTGAAGGATGCACAGCGCCACGAGTCTGTCAATCAGCTGTTGCTGTCAACAAGTGTCAAGTAATGTTATAATCCTAACCTTTTTAAGCTCTTCATTAATTTTGAACGTAATTATAAATGTTATAATGAAATTATATGATCATTTATACACGCATTAAAATTGTCTACTTCCATGTAAGTAAAGTGTATAGTTATGTTTACTTGACGCGCTTTGTTTTAGTTCAGTGATGAAACAGGTGTGATGTTTAGGACAAACTTCTGATTTGATTTATGATGTTTATACAGCATTGAATGCATTAATTCCACTCAATTTTAGTATTGGATATTGCTGTAACGGCAGGGCCAAAGTATTGTACTGTTTTCGATCTTGAAGGTTGCGTTTTTCTTTCATATCATATTATATTATACCTAGTAGGTACCTACCTATCTTTAAAACTTCAATTATATTTTTTAGGTACAACAATTAGACCATGACTACTACTTACATTAGGTAGGTATTTAAAATACGATCATATTGTTACAATCATATCATAAACAAACAATTGTTGTAGTCATGTTGCCCACAATTTGGTATTATGTAAGATGATGTGAGCCCATCGAGCGCATGATATGTCCGTTGTCATTACGTTACCACGCGACGGTGCACTCTGCTGTTACATCTACATCAATAACAGTTATAATTGTGTTGCAAAGAGATTTTATTGCGTTGTGGTGTGACGGCTTCCTTATTTACTACATACACAGTCGAATTGTCTGTCTGAAAATCCGTTGCTCAAATCTTTGCTCAAATTGACAAAAGAAATCAAATCTGATTCTGATATCTGAACTGTCAAAATGTATTTTATCGTTTTGAACATATCCTGAACATGTTCTCTGATTAAGGTGACCATATTCGAGAGGAGTCAAACCGGGACAAAGTTTTTGAGTAATACGAAGGGGGGTCTGGGGGGCTTGCCCCCCAAAAAATGCCGCGCAGCGAATTTTTTGAAATGCATCACTCAATTATGGCTTAAAATCACTTTAAAAGTATAGTTATTTTCAGGAAAGTAGGTAAACTAACGTGAAAAAATCTAGATCTTGTGGTTGGATGATGGAGTTTTTATGTGGTCATTGATGTCCGACCTACCGCCGTGAGCTATTGACAGTATTGTCTCGCAGACCATGCACATTATTTCGTGGTCATTATCAGTTTTTACCTTTTTCATAAACACAAACTCTTTCTTTAAGTCTTCGTTAAATTTGCACTTCCTCCGAGGAGCCATAAGTAAAAGTTCTAACAAGTAACAATAATATCATAGACAGATGAATGACAGGAACACAAACCGGCTAAACCAACTAAACACACGCTATCTTAACTTTCAACGAAATCGAAATCCGTGCGCATCTTCTTTTACGCATCTTAGATGTGACCGCTGTAGACAAAAGTTCCATCTAGCGCCGTTAGAGTGAACTACCGGGCGGGACATTTTAAGCGGCAATTTTAAAACCGGGACAAATGAGCCGTTTCGCAAAGGTTCTCAGGACACCGGGACAAGAGCATTAAAAACGGTACTGTACCGGTAAAACCTGTACGTATGGTCACCTTATCTCTGATTGGCTGATTCTGATTTCATAAAATCTTTTACAGAGATAGATCATGTTCTATTGACAAAAGATTTGACACAATCCTTCGACCATGCTTCGACATAGGTACCATATTTTCATCAAAGATTGTTTACAAAATCCAATTGACCAATGTAGATCTGACCAAACTACGACGTCATAAAACAAAAGTCAATGTTTGGTCACAACCAAAGAGCTTGTATACACAACAAATTGAACACATGATATTATTAGAATAATGTTGAATTCGTACAGAATTTAACAGTTTTACAATCAACAAATTGCCGTTAATAATAGTATTGCTTTAAGCTATCTACTTGAATATTGTTCAGTCTTAATTAACTTCTCATAAGAGAGGAAGGGCCTTTTTAAGTTGACGAAACCATGGCCTCCTTTATAAGTTCCGTTTCACTACACGTTTCCCGGCCTGTCCACCAACTGAAAATCAGAGGTTCCACGTTTTGGCACAGGCCAAGAGCGCTAGTTGACACCCTACGCCTACCTTATGAAAATCCTACATGACCAACTCAAGACAACATAGTGTGCAGTGATTGCTTTTGTCTTTGAAAGAGCTGTCAGTTAAGAAAATGCAATTAGTAAGCCAATATTATTCATGAATTCAACATTAAATATGATTTTAATGCTTTATAAGTAATAGTTTAAGCAATTATTAATATATTAGTTCTTGAAATATAACCTCAGCACCAGTTTCGTCTACATATTGAATGTGTTAAGTTAGGTGATTTTACGTACATTTTTTAACCTCACAATAAATTTCGTATATGTCACATTCAATATGTTGACGAAACTGGTGCTGAGGTTATATTTCAAGAACTAATATATTAATAATTGCTTAATTCATGCTTAAACTATTACTTATAAAGCATTAAAATCATATTTAATGTTGAATTCATGAACAATATTGGCTTACTAATTGCATTTTCTTAAACTTACTGACACGACTATGAGGACGAGGAAACACAAACTACACAAATTACACAACCTACAAACAACAACCTACGCAAAAAAACAAAAACAAATGAACACGGAGACAATACACAAGAACACCTGCACATTATACACCAAAACGTTCAAAGTCTCAAAAGCGCACAAAATAGCATAGAAGTTTTCCTTGACAATCAAACACTTGTAGGCGAAACTACCGACATTCTTTGTATTTCAGAACATTGGCTAAAAAACAATGAGATAGAATCCCTCAACATATGCAATTTCACACTACAAAATTCGTTCTGTAGATCGAAATACATTCATGGAGGAGTAGCTATATATATAAACAATTTACTAATGAATACTGTTAAACCGAGGGTAGATATTAACTTATCAAGCCAAGAAAAACATATAGAAATAACAGGGATAGAAATTGTAAACACCCGTCGCAACCTCCTAATTATTACACTTTATCGCTCGCCACTGGGGAGTTATGACATCTTCCTAAATACTCTTGATATATTATTACAAAACATAACATCAAATGAAAACAAAGATATAATAATCCTAGGCGACTTCAACGTAGACTTCAGCAAAGATTCAACATCCCAAAGAAATATTACTAACCTTCTGCTGTCATATAATATGAAGGCAACAATAACAGAACCTACAAGATTTAGTCAAATTCACAATACCTCTTCTACAATCGATAACATAATAACAAACATACCATCTCATAACTTTTCAACTGAGGTTATTGAAAACTGCCTCTCAGATCACACTGCACAGAAAATATCAATACAGCTCCACTCAAATAAGCCAATACCTAAAATTCTAAAACGGAGAAAATTCAATGAAGAAAACGTCAAATCTTTCAATGAAACGCTTCAGGAAACTGATTGGTCCAAAGTCTATGATTCATCTACGCCTGATGAAAAATACGGTGCATTTGAAAAAATATTCCTACAAAAATTCGACTTTCATTTCCCGTTAAAAATTGTAAAAATCAAACAAAGACAAATAATATCTAAATGGATAACAAATGGAATAAAAGTATCAAGGCTTAACTTAAAATTTCTATTTCAGCTGAACAAACATTTCCAGAGTGAATTCACAAAATCATATTATAAATCATACAAAAAAACATACAAGAAGGTCCTAAAAGCAGCAAAAAATCTAGACATACTCAACAAAATCAAAAGATGCGACTTAAAATCACGATCAAAATTTATCTGGAATACGATTAATACTCAAACAAATAAAAATAATACTAAGATGCGTCCAACAGAAAACATTAAAATTTTGGATGATAGAGACGTAATAATAACGGACCACACACAAATATCGAATGCTTTCAATAAAGAATATGCTACTGCTGCCAAAAAACTAACGGACAATCCTCTTGCAAACAATAACGCATTTTTGAAACATATGCCGGTATTAGAAAACACCTCGAGCAAATCAATCTTTATCCATGCAACTTGTCCAAAAGAAATTGTAAATATAACATACAACTTAAAAAATAAACACTCGAGCGGTATAGATGGCATACCGATATCTCTCATTAAGAAATGCATTGTGCACATTAGTCAACCATTAAATGACATATTCAACTCTAGCATTGAACACGGAATTTTTCCAGACAAATTAAAAATCTCCAAAATAATACCAATATTCAAAAAGGGGGAAAAGAACAAATTAGGGAACTATCGTCCAATATCCCTGTTACCAGCAGTATCTAAAATTCTTGAAAAAATATTACACAATAGACTCACATTATTCCTAGAACTAGAAAACCATTTAACGAACAAACAGAATGGATTTAGAAGGGGCAAGTCCACAAATAATACAATAGGTAACTTCTTAGATAATGTAATCAAAGGGATAGATGAAAAGGATCATGTCATGGGTATATTTTGTGACCTGACAAAGGCTTTCGATTGCATACACCATGACACACTGCTAAGAAAGTTAGACAGGTACGGCATTAGAGGGATAGCTCACAAACTGCTTGAATCTTATCTTACAAATAGAATCCAATATGTTGAAATAACCGCAAATGATGTACACAATAAAGAATCAAAATATCTTTCAGAGCCACTTCTAACTACCACAGGAGTACCACAAGGATCGATTCTGGGTCCACTCCTTTTTATAATATTTATTAATGACTTGCCAAATACACTAGAAAATGCAGAACTCTTTGCGGATGATACAAGCATCATAGTAAAAGGAAATAGCAAAGAGGATCTTAAGAAAAAAGCAGAAAAGGTTATGGAGGATGCCACAAACTGGTTCCAAGACAACAAGCTAGTCTTAAACTCAAACAAAACTAATTTCATTCTCTTTAACAATAAAAATATTGACCCCCAAAGCTTTGATTCAATTCGAAACAATCTTGATAATTCATTAATAAAGAAAGTAGACAATACAAAATTTCTCGGCATCACCATTGATGGAAAGCTTAACTGGAATCGCCACTGTGAAATTCTAAAAAAGAAACTGAGCTCTGCATGCTTTGCCCTAAAAATTGTAAGGCAAACAACTAATATAAAAACAGCAAAAATTGCCTACTATGCAAATTTTGAATCCCACGTCCGATACGCAATCGAACAATGGGGAAACTCAAGCCAAATACGAAAAATATTTACACTCCAAAAGCGAGCAGTAAGAACAATTTTAGGCCTTAAAAGCAAAAAAGATTCCTTCATCAAGCCACACTGCAAACCCCAATTTATAAAACACAAAATCCTAACAGTACACAGCATATACATATACGAATGCATACTCATTACGAAAAAGAACATTCAACAACACGCACTCAACGAAGACATACACTCACACGACACAAGAACAAAAACACACGTTCACACTTCAAATCATAGAACAAAACAAACACAAAAAAACTCGAGTTATATAAAATGCAAACTTTACAACAAACTACCTGAGAACATAAAAAATGTAACTGACATTAATAGATTTAAGTATTTACTCAAAACATTTCTAGTAATAAAGCATATTACTCTTTAGATGAATACATGAATGATTGAATAGAATAGAATATAATAGATTCTTTCCTTATTATTATTATTTGTATTAGAATGAATGAAACCATGTACTGAGAATGAATGAATTACTTTTAATTTATTCATAGCGACTATACTTTATTATGGTAAAATTAGATTATAATAAATTCCATACACCCAAGACAAAGCATAATTATTTATGCTTAAGGGTCACTGACAATGCTTGTATACATTACTTGTAATGTTGAAATGGAAATAAACTTACTTACTTACTTACTTAACGTTCGAAAATTAACGTTGCAAAATTAACGTAATTCCACTTTCGTTCACAACCACTTCGGAAAAATAACACACACGTAAAACAAGATGGCGCCGGCCAGCGCGAACAGCTGTGAGTAAGATGTGAGAGAAGTGTCCGTGCGCATGCGCCACTTAACGCACTTAACGTTCGACTTGAAAGTAGGAAGTTGGTCAACTTTGAGGTGAAATTGGCGTACGTTAATTTACCAAATTTCGTTGTGAACGAATCCATAAGTTTACATGGGCTTGAAAATTGAAATTGCGTTAATTTTCTTAATTTTCGAACGTTAATTTTGTTGTAAACGCGGCTTTACTCCTGTCTTATGGGCTAGGTTTCAATTTATTGTCTTCCGAGAATGAACAAACTTTAACACAGGAGGTATTATAGGAAAATAATTTCGTTTTGGTTTACAACTTTTAAAATAGCACACGTTGGTATTGTTTTCAATTTTTTTCATAATAGAATGTCCAACATTTATGAAGTCCCTACCTGTGAGAGGAGAGGTCCCACATCCCTACGCACATCCCTTCATATCATCCTGACTCAAAGGAAGTGTTCCACAGAAACCTACATTCTCATCATTCGAGCTGAAAAGCAACTTGTTAAGTCTAGTAAAAGAGAGTTGCGCACGCAAATGCAAAGAGACAGGGTGACAGCATCCTCACTGGTGGTATGCCAGTTCGTAGTGAGCATTCTCTACCTTCATTCCATTCTCCTCGGAGATCTCTAACCTTCATCAGTGTGTTGTGTCTAATGTCCGTCCGTCCGACCGGGTAGCCCAGTAGGTAGAGCTCTCGCCCGGCATGTGAGAGGTGCCGGGTTCGAGCCCCGGTTCGGTCGGATATTTTTCACAACGCACATCTCTTCATAATTGAGCGAGCGTAGCGAGCGTCACCAAGGTACTCTTATGGCACTTTCTCTGTGTGTTTTTTTTTTTTTTTTTTTGTGTTCACAGCCCAGGTCAAACGGCACAACCAATCGATCTGAAATTTTGCACATATACTAACATAATCTATGCGGTCCCTGGGATCGTTTTTGAACGGGATCATGTGATTGGTTCAAATTTAAAAAAAAATTATCTTTTGATTGGTTGTTCCGATCATTTTGAAATTTTGTCAAGTCATTACGACCAACATTATACCCAATCCTACAAAGTTTCAGCCAAATCCTCCCATTGGTTAAAATTTTAAAAAATCTTTCATATGGTTTTTGAAATTTAAACTAGAACCGTGTGACCGATCAATTTAAAACTTTGCATGGTCATTGGGACCTACATTATCTGTATTTTTGACAATTTTCAGACTTATATGTGTTTAAAAATTAAATCCAAAAGTTATTGACATTTTACGGACATTTTACGTGTTGGCTGTCAAATTTCTCGAAAATGTTGATCACGGCTACTTCGACTCTTTATAGTTCCAAGGTAGTTAGAGCAAAAACTTTCAAACGTATGAAACTGATATGACCGTTCAACAGATCGTCTAATATTGTTTATGTACACACACTTAAATATCATATGAGTGGTCCCAGGTATATTTTTGTAACCATGATTTTTGAATATTGACTAGGAACATTTTAATTATAAAGGTTCAATCGATCAACTTAAAACTTTGCATAGTCATTGGGACTAAAGCCCCATTTACACGGTGCAATTTCTTGTACAACTTCTGTACCACACTTCTGTGTTACACTTCTTGAATGGAAATTAGAACATGTTTTAAGTTCTGTGACAGAAAGTTGCGTCGTGTAAACACAAAATTGTATGAAAAATGGGAATGTGACAGAAGTTGTTCAAGAAATTGCTCAGTGTAAATGGGGCTTAATACTTAAGGAATATTTTGAGATTTTTATACCTACAAGTCTGACGAATTTCAAGAATAATTGTCTTTTAATGATATTTTCGATAGACATAATTTCGGTTTAGGTGTTGCGCGTGTCCGTGCTCGCTTATCAACGCGTTACACAGAGCGTTTTCCTAGTTATCATCTATCAGAAAACAAGTTTTTTGTTCAAAGTTGGAACTACGTAAAAATTAGACCTTCAATATTAGCCTAAATGTGACACGATGTTACATGTCTGCCATAAGATAACATGGGGAAGAAAACTCAATTAATCTCAGCAACTTGACACGAGAAGTGTTTAATTTCTCGTGTGGCTGAGCCACCTTAATGACAACATTGTTAAATTATTGCACCGGCAATGTAGTCTATGACACATTTTGTTCTTGTGGTACCCTCTTTTGGACAGGGTTGGGTAAGTTACCTAAAATAAAGTACTTAAGAAAGTTACGTTACTTTCTCCAAAAAGTAACTAGTTAAAGTTAAAGTTACTGAGAAAATATAGGTAACTGAAAGTTACAGTTTTCAGTGAAAGTTACTATGAAAGTTACTCTGATAAAAATTGATAATTTTGAGGGAAAACTTGACAACGGGGTGGCAGTAACCACGTGATATTATGTTGACTGGTGATGTATCAATGCGCTGGGGGGGGGGGGGGGGGAGGGGGGAACGGATAGATGACCATTTTCATTTTGCATGTAGATCAAGCTAAGACGAAAGAAGCGGGAGGGGAAAGGTTGGTTAGGGTCGCGCGTACTCAGGTAGGCAGGAAATGAAATGATTTGATGCGTTCTAAATTTAGATACAGGTAAAATGTTTGGTTTACAATGTCAAGTTTTCTCTCAGGAGAAAAGGTATAACGTGTTCTAAAGTAACCTTCTTGGTAACTTAATCAAAACGTTCCCGTAGAAAAAGGAACTTAGGCGTAATTAAGTTATTAGGTTTAAAATGTATTGATTTACCATAAAAGTTACTGAAAAAGTAGATAACGCGTTACTTTTGTTAAGTTACTACCCAACCCTGCTTCTGGACACATTTCACAAATTTATTCATATTTTAGAATTCCTTTTTTTTAATAATTGTTTTTGATTTTGATTTTCCGGCTAATTGAGCGAGCGAAGCGAGCGACTCCTTTTGGCTCTTTTGGCACGGACCTCTGTATTTTTTTTTTTTTTTTGTTGTAATTCTGTTACTGCCGGTATACAAGTCACAGTTTTTCTTCGATCGAGCTGAAATTTTGCACACATGTACGGAACGTTTCTGGGCGTTGCGGACCCTAATTCTTTTTGAAATCCACTGATTGGTTCAAATTTTTAAAAAAATATCTTTCGATTGGTTGGTTCGATCAATTTGAAATTTTGACAAGTCATTACCACCAACAATGTGCCCAATCTTACAATGTTTCAGCCAAATCCTCTCATTGGTTAAAATTTAAAAAAATCTTTCCTGTGATTTTTGAAATTTAAACTAGAACCGATTGACAGATCAACTTAAAACTTTGCATGGTCATTGCGACCAACATTATCTGTATTTTTGAAAACTTTCCAACTAATCTGTGTTTAAATCCAAAAGTTATTGACAATTTACGGACATTTTGCGTTTTGGCTGTCAAATTTCTCGAAAATGTTGATCACGGCAGCTTCGAATCTTCATAGTTCCAAGGTAGTTAGAGTAGAAACTTTCAAACTTATGAAACCGATATGACCGTTCAACAGATCGGTCTAATATTGTGTATAGTCCCAGGTATATATTTTTTTTGAAGAGTTCCTGTGATTTTTAAATATTAACAAGGAACAGTTCAATCATAAAAATTCAATCGATCAACATAAAAAATAACCTTGCAAGTTTGCAAGGTTTTTTAGACTTACATTTTAGGATATTTGGAGATTTTATACAAGTCTGACGAAATTCAAGAATTATTGGCTTTTTATGATATTTTCGATCGACAGAATTTCGGTTCGAGTTGTTGCGCGTTTCCGTGCTCGCTCATCAACGCGTTACTCACAGCGTTTTCCTAGTAAATATTTAACTTTTGTACCACCTACCACAAAAGCCTGAACTACAGTTTTCATGTTAATTGAGCGAGCGAATCGAGCGTCTCCTTTGGCTCTTTTGGCACGGACCTGTTTTTTTTTTTTCTTTTTTTTCTGCTATTAACCGATACACAGGTTGCACCGTTTCAGTGATCGATCTGAAATTTTGCACACATGTAAAACCAACCTTCTCTGTTTGCAGACCCTAATTTTTTTGAAATCCATTGATTGGTTAAAATTTAAATAAATATCTCCTGATAGGCTGAAAAATCAAAACGGTCTTCGATAATTCTGATCAAACTCATATTTTGGCTATACAGGTCAGAGTTTTTCTTCGATCGAGCTGAAATTTTGCACACATGTAGAGACAACCTTCTCTGTTTGCAGGCCCAATTTTGTTTAAAATCCAATTATTGGTTAAAATTTAAATAAACATCTTTTGATAGGTTGAAAAATAATAATGGTCTTCGATAAATCTGATCAAACTCATATTTTGGCTATACAGGTCAGTGTTTTTCTTCGATCGAGCTGAAATTTTGCACACATGTAGAGACAACCTTCTCGGTTTGCATACCTTAATTATATTTGAAATCCATTCATTGGTTAAAATTTAAATAAACATCTCCTGATAGGCTGAAAAATGAAAACGGTCTTCGATAATTCTGATCAAACTCATATTTTGCATGATCATTAAGACCAACATTGTCTCTTATTTTACAAAATTTCATCCCAAGGGGCTGTGCATAAAGGACGTCACGCTAAAAATGGGATTTTTTGACTCCCCCCACCCCCCTGTCACGCTGTGTCACACTTTTCGAGACCCCCCCCCCCCCCCAAAAGGACGTCACAAATCTATCTCTACCCCCCCTTAAATAGAATATTTTTGACTGTAAAATGTATCAGAATTTCTCGTTCTCAGCGAAATTTTTGGTCCTGACGTATCAACTGAAATTTAAAATGCTTGAAAATATCTACATCAAAACGTGACGCCCTACTGCCTCCAGTACCCCCCCCTCACCCCTGTCACACTGTGTCCTATACTGGTGAACCCCCCCTCCCCCCCTGAAGCGTGACGTCCTTTATGCACAGCCCCTAATCAGTTAAGAACGTATGAAATTAATTGACATTTTTAATATCTGTCAGTAATGAAGTATCGAAAGTAATGTTTTCCAGTGCCACTTGAACTAAATCTGATTTGCTATATTTACCAGGGTGCTTAGATGCAATTTTTCAAGTTTCGATGAAAAGCATTATAATACTTTTTTATTGATCGAGTGATCATATTTCAATTAAATATGGATGTATACGTTTTCTTTGCGTTGTGTACGCATTTCCGGTTCGAGAATTTGCACGTTCCCGTGCTCGCTCATCAACGCGTTACACTGAGCGTTTTCCTAGTTTTATACTTATGTACTAATTTTATAATGTACAGAAAAGTGTGTTCTCAGTTGTTGAGTGAGCGAAGCGAGCGTCTCCTTTTGGCTCTTTTGGCACAGACATTTTTTTTTTTTTTTTTTTTTTTTTTTGCTTGATGTCTGCTTGTATACAGGTCACATTGTTTATTCGATCGAACTGAAATTTTGCACACATGTCCAGACCAAATATGAGATTTGTAGACCCTAATTTTTTTGAAATCCCCTGATTGGTTAAAATTTTAAAAATTGTATCTTTCGATTGGTTGGTCCAATCATTTCGAAATTTAGCAAAGTCATTGCTACCAACATTGTACCCAATCATAATAAATTTCAGCTAAATTCTCCAATTGGTTCAAATTTGAAACCATTTTTCCGGTGATTTTTGTTATAGAACCGATTGACCGACCAACTTAAAATTTCGCATGGTCATTGGTGCCATTATTTAAGGTATTTTTGCTTTTTTCAGTCTAATCTGTAGTTATTTTCAAAAGTTTTGGTCATATTAGGGACATTTTATTCTATAATCTTGAAATATTTACTTTATTTTCATCCCTGCCTTCTTTAAGCTTTGCTCCAAGGCCTGTAGAGCAGCCAAGCGGTCCACAATTTACAGTAAAACTAGCGCATATCAAATCGGATGCAGGAGCCCAAGTCTTGAAAAAAGCGTTTTAAAACCGTCTGGCGTTTTCATTGATCAAAACGTAAAAAAGTTGAAGGTTAAGGTATATTCGTCAACTTTCTTACGTTTTGATCTATGAAAACACCAGACGGTTTCAAAACGCTTTTTTCAAGACTTGGGCTCCAGTACGAAGGCCAAATACTCCAATTGGTTTAAATATCTTCTGATTGGTCGACAATCAAAATGTTCCGATTAAGTTCAAATTTTGCATGGTGATCAAGACCAACATAATCTAAAATTTTACACATGTTAAGCCCAATTAGTCAAGTATTAATTGTCATTTTACAAGTCATTTTATGGGACTGTTTGTCAAAAGCTGGAAGAAGTATGTAGGAAAGTCAGGACACAATGGATCTGATTTTCATCCAGAGTATTTATATGGAGAATGGAAATTTGAAGAGAAAATCGTCAGGTGCCGTGTCGTTTATCGTGACTGGGATGTTGCATGTTCTGTGCTCGCTCATCAACGCGTTACTCTGAGCGTTTTCCTTGTGTATTTAGTATTTATAAAAATAATAATTCCTACTAAAAAAAATATTTTGTGATTTAGATCTGAAATTGTGGTTTTTTTATTTCACATTCAGGTAGTACCTACGACGTACGTTCTATGTTTTAGAACTTAGATTGCAAATATTTTCAGAAAGTATGCATATTTGAATGAGTTTTAGTGATTCCTTCCTTTTAGATCATAATCCTTTTAGGCGTGGAAAAGGCCGTCTCTTTACAAGTTTTTGTTTCTTGGACATTGAAATATTGTCACGACATTGCCCATAAAAATAGATTATTTGCACTTTTAATGAATCGTAATTTTTAGTTTCAGAACTGTGCTATCTCCGCCATGGACGTAACTGTGAAGATAGAGATCGACGAAGAACCAATCGACGTGAAACCTGAACTAGACCAAATGCCTACTTTCGACCGTCATTACGCCTTTCTACCAGAAGATCCAACCATGAAAGTAGAGTTTTACTCTGCAACCACCTCGGTGCATGTAAAACAAGAATCAGATCCATTCACTATAGATGAGGTGAGTGTTGAAAACTTGTTAAATGTATTTTCTAGACTAATACACTTTAAAAATTTAATGGGATTTTGTTAATATTCAAAATGGTGGGCTGTAATAAGAAAGATAGCTACCTGGTGTATTAATTAGGTAGGTAGTAGGTGCTCAAAAGCCATCCCTGAACATATACACTTGGCCAAACAAAAATTGAATGTTCAATAAATCTGATAGGCTGATAAATGTAAGATCGCACCATCAGAAGTCACTCTAAGCTATCTCATTGTCTCACTCTAGTAGGTGACCTCACATTTCAATAATAATCATAAGCTTTGATTGGTTATGGGACATGACCAGCAGTCATTCACATTTGGTCAACGTTCAAGTTTTGTTTGGCCGAGTGTATATAAATATTTAAAAGCTAGAGTTAGTTTAAATCTAAAAGGAATTTGCGAATATAAGCCACAGAAAGTAAATATTGTTTTAGACTTCACTTTACGCATGATATTTTATTTTCATAATATTTCTGTAGGCATGAATTCAGTTATTCGGTGTTTAGTGTGCATTCAGTAGAAAAATTCACTTTTCATTGAAAACAAAATCGACCGAAATGATATTGTTAATTGAGTTTTATTCATGTTCTTATAAACTCATTGAATATGTGTAAGTTATTTAATGGCCTGTGTTATATTAATTAGGGTTTTATAGATAATTGTTTAAGATGTTATCTAGATAAGATAATAGATACCTCTCAGTTATCTAGATAATAGATAAGATAATTGTAATAGAGAAGTTTTAGGGAAAATGCTTGACCTAATTTTGCGAGACGATATTGAGTTCACTAATAGAATTTTAATTTTACAATTTTTATAAATTTTTTCAACATTTTAACTATATTTTTATGTAAAAGTATCCTCAAAAGTCTTGTAACTTGCACCTCTCGACTTATATTGAGTTTTCAATATGATGTCTTCAGAATATGGGGAAATTTTAACACGGAGATAAGAAATAATTTTGATTTCGGCGTCTTACTTTTAAAAACTTATGGGTAGGTGTAGGTATATATAAAAATCTTAATATAAATACTTTAATGTCCAATACACATAATATTAGTTTTTGGAAAAAATCTATCGGTGGTATTAGTTTAAAGTCTTCCTTTCAAATGGTCACGTGACCGACAGCTAAGCCACGCCCAAATGAAATCTGATTGGCTCGCTGAATAAAGATCGCCACTCTCATTGGCTTAGAGAAGAAATAAAATAAGAAAATCAAACATATCTTGAAATTTAATATGGTGAGGTATTAATATTATATTTTATTCGCAAAGCGTAGATTTTTTTACACTGAAAAACATTTTTTCCAAAGAAATGTCATTTGAAGCACGCCTCTCAAACCTAGTTGAATCCTAACATTTCCATTCCAGACAGAAACAACCATATAACACTGTGGTAAAAACTGCAATTTTAAAAGTGATATATCTCGGAAAATAGTGTGGATAGCCCATTGTTTTATGGTATATTTGGAATCAGCGTATTTTTATCTGTATAATTATGAAGTTTCATCGAAATATCATTTACATGCAGTTTTGAAAGGAAGACTTTAAATCTAATATTAACTACAAAAATTATTGTGTTTTTTCGACTTGCCATGTTAAAGATAGGGCTAACGAAAATGTATAAAGTGATATCTTGGAAATTAGTTCGGCTACCCCACTTTTTCTTGTGTTTATATGGTGCACAAGGAAATAGGGAATTCTCCTCTAAATTAAATTTCCGAAAAATTGTATTATTATGCTAGGGGAGACGTTGCTGAATACAGATATGTTATTAATTTTGTTGTGGGTTCAATAGTTCTCTCGGAATTGATTTACAAAGTTTGATAATTTTCTTCTTACTTTAAAACAGGAAAATTGGCATTGACGTCATAACTCATATGTTGCCAACAAAGCATATCCCCATGGTAACACATTGTTGTGGACTTAGAAGTGACATCACAACCCAGATTCTCAATACATGTCGTTTTTCCCGCCAAAATGTCCCATGACATTTAAAATTGATTTTTATGAACGATAATGTTCTATTTTTCAAGTGATAAGAGTGTTTGTGATTGTTATTCGAGTTGTTATTTACGAATTTACCTTAATAAAATTAGAGGAGAATTCCCTATTATCTATGTTGTACAAAAACAAAAACTTGTAAAAAAAACTGCCAAGCACCTTCCCACTTAAAACAATTGAGATCTAAAAGAAGGGCCAAGCAATAATATATTGTTTAAACATTTTCGCACTTAAAATTCGTGAAATCATTTCGCCCAGTTACTGCCGCCAAGCACAACACTAAAAACCTAATGTTGTGTCCAAATTTGAAGAATACAATCTAAGTGAACCATCATTGTAAACTTTAACAAAATTATAAAAAATAAAAATGACTTAAAGTAAATTTAAAATCGAAATTAAAAAAATTAAAAATAAAGCTAGGCGCATTGTGTCAAGAAGAAGGCAACATAAGAAAGAAGATGACGATAAAGGAGCCGAAGAAAGACAGAAAGTAGGAAGAAGATAGAGGAAGTCTACAATATGGTCGGTGCAAATTCAATGCGCCAAGCTTTATTTTTAATTTTTTTAATTTCGATTTTAAATTTACTTTAAGTCATTTTTATTTTTTATAATTTTGTTAAAGTTTACAATGATGGTTCACTTAGATTGTATTCTTCAAATTTGGACACAACATTAGGTTTTTAGTGTTGTGCTTGGCGGCAGTAACTGGGCGAAATGATTTCACGAATTTTAAGTGCGAAAATGTTTAAACAATATATTATTGCTTGGCCCTTCTTTTAGATCTCAATTGTTTTAAGTGGGAAGGTGCTTGGCAGTTTTTTTTACAAGTTTTTGTTTTTGTACAACATGTCATATGGGGTATAAGTTTATAGCAGCTTTCACTGATCATTAAGTGTTACCTATCATTACAGTTAACGCCAACAACGTCACTTCTTGTCTAAAGTTTTCTGTTTTTATTTCAATAGTTCCGAAGTTAGTATAACGAAAGGGTCCATTTCTTTTGGTTGAATTTGAGTTATATCAAATTATAATTTGTTAAAAGTTCACAGCTTTGAGTCATGTGAATAACGTAAATTGTAGGTGTATTGTTCCGGTGTAAACCGGAATTTGTGCGTTCATCTCGTAAAACGCGTATTTGTCGCCACTAGGTAAACTGAAAGGTACACGAAAGATGATTGCAAATGCGTTTCCTCATTTTTAAATTCTCCCATGTTCACTCTTTTATGTCAAAGTTCCGAAGTATAAACTCAATTGGTAAAGCGTGCAGGCTTACAGATGTTTACAACACATTTTAAATAAAATCCGGATGGTTTTTGGAAGGCAATGTAAATTAAAAGGAACTTAGTTAAGATTAACTAGCTGAGCCACCTGGTGTTTATAGTGCTGGTGGGAAGGAGTATGACGGGTGATGAAATTTACGCTACCCGCCTTACTCGCCTATGTATGTATACGGATAGCATGGGCCGGCCTATACCTGGCATCTCCACCTCTCTGCCTCTCCCTGTCAGGTCAACTTAATGTTTACATTTGTTTGTTCATGGCAAATACGATCGATGTCCATTTAGTATTGTTGTCTTCTTCTATAGGTACTTGTAAACAGTTATCGAGCTTGCATTTTAATTAGTCCACTGATCTTATTTAGTGATTATTATATTGTTTTGTGATGTTGCTGTGGAAGATAATATTTTCATATTTTCAAACCAGGAAACAACTTCGTGCTATTGCCTAGATACTTGAAGAATATTATTGTATTGCCGATGTAAACAAGCCAGATCACTTTCGTATATAACGTTCGCATCAAAACCAATGTTTATTTTATTAGTGTCAGATTAGGAGGAACATCAGTTTCAGTTTCATTTATTTCCATTAAACAATGTCACTTGATGAGACTTTGACTCACAGTTTGGAAATAAATCATGACAATTTAAAAGCGTTTTATTATTCTAACTTTTTAACGTAAGCATTGTTGGATGATGAAATGAAATTTAAATCTCTCATACCCACAGATTTCCATTAATTTACACACCTATAAATACACCTTGCATGGACCCTTTAGTGTAGTTTCTTGTTTATTGTAACCGAGCTTCTAAGATTGACAGATTACAACATCTGAAATAATGAAATAATTTTGACTAAGTTGTAAACACCTAATATACCTAGTAATGGAGCCATTTGTGTGGTTTCTTGTTTCGTAACTGAACCATCAAGATTGACAAATTAGCATAATTAAAATATTAAATTTATTTTAGAAACTTAAAGTTGTGATCACGTAATGGATGCACGTAATGGAGCCTTTTTGTGTGGTTTCTTGTTTCGTGTTGTTCTTGTTTCTTGTTGAGCCACCAATATTGACAAATTAACTCTATTTTAAATAATTAAATAAGTGTGACAAATGAAAAGTTGTATATACTGAATATTGGTAATGGAGCCTTTACTGTATTTTACTATTTACTTAATTAACTGAATTTTACATAATTAAATTATTCGAATAAATTAAAAGCTGGGACAACCTTGTGCACCCAGTAATGGAGCCTTTTTTGTGTGGTTTCTAGTTTAGTAACTGAGCCACCAAGATTCTGTTGATTAGCATGACCACGAATTGTTTTATTGCACAACTTTACGTACAACGTATACATTGACAATCATTATTAGAGTCCAATGAGAATAATATTAAAAAGAGTAGCTATGTTATCGTTGAATGTATTCGGATTAACATTTTGAATATATACACAAGAAGGTTAAACATTTTTTAAGTAAATAAAAAGATAAAAAATAAAACGTTTGTTACGGGGATCGAACCCGGCAACGCCGTGATCGAAGTCACTTGCCTCATGTGACCGAGCCAATTCGCCACACTGATTTATAAACCTGTGTAGTATATCAAAGAAGAAAGGTGGAGCGTAAAACGACGTGCGCAATTCCTGATTCCCTGATATCTTCAGTGTTCACGATGGCAACTGGCGTGCCGCGATTGCGATGTTTCGGTCTATTGATGATCTTCACAGCATCCCTGGACCTCTCATTTGAATATATATCCATGAAGGTATCATCGCTTATACAAATTAAAAAATAATATATGAAAAAAAAAGTTTTCCGGGATCGGGAATCGAACGTGTTATGCAGATGTCGAAGCCAGCTGCCTTCCTAACATGAGCTATTAGTCCGATGGGAATTAGAGCCGCTGTTTAGTGTATCAAAGAAGAAGGGCGGAACGTAAATATTGATAATTTTCCCACTTCCGGTTTAAATTTATTGATTTTTCTTGAAGTGGAGTGTCTAGCAATACATTGTCTTTATTGTTGCCAAATTTCAAAACTCTCGATGGACCCGTTTGACTTTTAAAATATTTAAAATTTAAAATTGTAATAACTTCACTTCCGGTCAAAATGTTTCAGATTTTCTTTCAAAGGGCACTGCTATAAATATGACTCTATGTCTCTGCCAAATTTCAACTCTCTAGACCAAACCGTGTAACCTGTGGAGATGGGCAAACCAACTGGCCGTGCCTAACTAACTAACTAACTAACATGAAAGTCAATCCTTGCATGTTTGAGGCCCAAAATTCACCCCGAAGGGATGATCGCAGCACTTTGATATTTGGTTAGGTGTTGTCAGGTGGCTAAATATACCCGATAACGATGGTTTTCAACTTTCATTTCTAAATGCTTGCATGCGTACTGACACCCCGAAATCGGGCCCGAAGCGCTTGCAGTATAAGTCTGGTAGTAGCTCGCACGTTGTATTAGAGCGGTGCTTGGCAGCGTCGAGCTAGCGCCCGACTAGATTTAATAAGCATATTTGTTCAATATCTATCGGAGACCCCTACTTGGGCATCCCCCCTTAAGTTGTAATCCTTAGATTCAAGACAAGCATAGGTACTTTGAAAACACATGTTGTGTTAAGGTTACATGCCACAGTTAAAACAACTGTGGCAATGAGGGCGTTCGATTTGAATACATCGCGGGATAATATTTAAATTTTAAAATAAAATAAATTTTTTAGACACTGTGTAATTAATTTGGCTGAAAAGCAATATTAAATTATTGTTATCTATTATCTGGGATTTAGATAATAGATAACAGATTTATTTATCTAGATAAGATTATAGATAAATGATGAAATATTTATCTAGATAAGATAATAGATAACAGCAAGTTATCTAGATGAGTTATCTAGATAACTTTATCTAGATAAGGAAAAACACTGATTGTATGGAAAGTAATCGTAAATAGCAATATTTTTATTTTAAAACCAATTAACTTCATTCATAAATATTTCATTAGTTATTAAATTTATGTAGTACTATTTTATATTGATTAGTAAGCTGGATCTCAATGGTCAACCCTGTATTGTGGACAGCAATCAATAAAATTTGAATTTCTCTGTCCATCCAATTGGTGCACCACTTTACGTTTTTCTCATACAATGCATTTGTCTCTTATTAGATTCTTGCAATGAGTGGACGGAAGAAGAATCAGACGTACAATGAAGACGAAGAATCGGAAGAGATTCCTTCTGGCTGCGATGAAGAAGAATGGAGTGACAGTGACGATGATTCCGCACCTAGACGCAAAGAACGACTTGATCTCGAGGGGTCCAGCGACGATGAAGACTTCGACGAATACCAAGATGGTTCGGAAGACGATGAAGACGATGAGGATCTAGAATGGATTCCTAACCGTAGGTTACAAGAAGCCGAACAGCGACTTAAGAACACTTCGGTGCCTCATAGACATACCACATGGATTGCTAACAAAGACAACGCGTACGCTGGACAACTGCCACCTTTCCTTGGGACCGAAGAAATATTCTGTGATGGAGGAACTCCCTATTCTTTCTTCTGCAAACTTTTTCCCAACTCTCTTTGTGACGAAATTGTCAAACAGAGCAATATCTACGCTTTCCACCGTGGCAAGGACTCATTCGAACTTACATCCAAAGAACTCAGTGTCTTTCTTGGTATAAACATAGTGATGACGTATATCAGATATCCCACTACTCGCATGTATTGGTCAGCGGAAGAAGGACTGCGCTTGAGATTAATTGCAAACGCTATGACGTACAGTCGATTCGTGGAAATTATACGCTATCTTCATTTCGTCGATTCGAATGATATACTCGAGGACAACGAGGACAAGTTTATTCATGTCCGTCCGGTCTTGGACGCGCTTCACGAATCATTCCACTCGGCGGCTTCTCCTGGCGAGAATCAAGCCGTCGGTGAAATGATTATTCCATTTAAAGGACGGTTCCACATCCGGAAGTACAATCGCAAGGTGTTTGGCTTCAAGGTTTCAGTGAGAGCGAGCGTGACCGGTTATGTTTCCTGCTTCGAAATGCATCAAGGTCGTGGCTCATCGGTTGGCGAAGAAACCTCCGAGTTAGGACCCGTGGGCGACGCAGTCTATCGGCTTTGCCATGATCTGAAGGAAAAGAATCACAAGTTGTTCCTAGAAAAACCTTTTACGTCATTGCCGTTACTCTGTAAATTAAGACAAGACCACATTTACGCGACCGGTAGAGTTAGTTTGAAGAGTCTACAAAAAGTTGATGACAGTCTTCTAAGCTGGATGGAGCAGACAGATAATGGACGTGGCTCATCGGCCATCGCTACTTCTGATGACAACATCACCGCCATCAGCTGGATCGACCAGAATGCCGTGCATCTGATCTCATCGTTCTGCGGTCTCATTCCGCAGGACAAGATCAAGTGCTGGGCCCGCAAGAAGAAGCAAATGATTGAAATCGATCGGCCGAATGCCATGCGCCTCTACAGTGAGTCTATTCGAGGTGTTACGTTGATGAACAGAATGATGTCCCAGTATCCTCACTCCACGAAACAAAGGAAATGGTACTTCCGAGTGTTTTATCACTTCCTGAACATGGCCATCGTGAACGCGTGGATCCTCTTCAGACAGAAGACGGGAAACGCGATGTCGCTCATACAGTTCCGAGCTTCCGTCGCCGCGACGATGATACGTGTCGGCACCGTGGTGTCCCCGACCGACCGTCCCGATGCTCCGGTGAGGAAGAAGCGAAGGTTTGCGTCGAGCACACCGGCGGAGGTGCGGTGCGACGGGGAGGGGCATTACTCGGTGAAGCGGGAACTACATCACGCACCGAGATGTCACGACGTCTCGTGCAAGAAGAGAACGCGTTACGCTTGCGGGAAGTGCGACGAGCCGGTCTGTCCGGAGTGCATGGAGAACTTCCATTCACGGTAATTATGTATACTCAACAAATCATAAAAAGGTATT
Organism: Leuctra nigra; assembly: GCA_934045905.1. NCBI lineage: Eukaryota > Metazoa > Arthropoda > Insecta > Plecoptera > Leuctridae > Leuctra > Leuctra nigra. The sequence goes on from OW203773.1 coordinate 10,685,718, forward strand.
TTAGCAAAAACGATTGGCTGCTGGTCAGGTTCCTTGACAATCAATCCTTGTTATTATCAATTAAATCAAAGCTCACCAATTAGAGTTAGATGACGAGTTAGCATAGACTTCATTGGATGTTGCCATCAATCTTTTTCAGCCAATTCTTTTCTTTCGAATACCGTTTTATCATTTGTTGGGTGTACCTCATAAATGATTAGTAAAATTAATGCAGAATAATGAACATGTGCAGAAATTTGTTACGCTGTAAACAATTCTTATTATTGGGACATTTCATCATGGTTTATCATGTCGTTATTCCTAAATGATATAAATAATTTTTAAATAATAATTTGAATAAGTTCATGAAGGTTAAGCCGACAAAATGTCCAAATACCTTTTAATATTAATTTTGTAAATGAAAATAGTCATTTAAGTTTAAAGAAAGGTATTAAAGCATTTATGCATTTGTGATTTGTTATATAATATAATGTACAAGTTTTGAAAGACTAGTACGTAGGTAATTATAATATTTTTGAATTCAAAACAATTTGTATTACATCTAGGGATGTGTTTAAGTAGGTTTATCAATGAAATATTTCAAATGCACCGCTAACTTAAACTTTAACTTAAAGTTAACTTGTAACTTAACTTGACACTATTCACAATGACAACGGCAACGTAGAATCCCGAAGAATCCCGAGCCAATCAAAACTCTTCAAATAGAATACCTCGGGATGCTTCGCCTTCCCCTCGGGTATCTTCGTACTATTGCCCGATTTCTATTGGTTGACTCAAGGTCGACCGCTAACTTAAACGTGAATGTTTGGAGTTTGTAAACTTTCAAGTTAAAGTTTAGCGTTCTGCGGTTGTGAATGCTACCCAGTGATCCCGTAAAACAAACATTCTTAAGTTAAAGTTAACGTTTCAAGTTAAAGTTAGCGGTGCATTGTGAATGCGCCTTAAAACATTTCAATTTATATATTTTAAAATTATTGAACAATTTGCCATTTTCTCTGATAAGTAAAGATTTTCCACTTGCTTTTTAATGGTCCCTCCCAATACTTTTTCACCAAGAATGTTGTGTATGATTTGACCACACTGAATTCTTCGAATAATAATAATTACCTATTATTTTTCGTAACAGATTGATCCCAGCTGTGGTAGGAAAGAAGAAGAGAATTTAAATGCACAGGTTTTAAAGTGACCAAAAATTTGTAACTGATGATCTTAGCACATGTGTAGAAAATTACTTCCTGATTCGCAATAATATTTGGAAAATAAAATTATCATTGAAACCACTTCAAGACTTCCTAAAGGTCGTATTTATGAAGGAAGGAGTAAAATTTTAATTTTGAATAACACATATAAAATGCAATTAATTTAAAAACTGTCTAAAAACTTTTGGAACTATGTTGAAATAGCTTTCACTATTAAAACTAAAAGTTTCAAATATTATATTTCCTACCACATTTTGAAATATTTCATGAAATATCTCAACCTAATTTTTTTATTTTAAATTTTACATCACTAATTAAAACACAATAGGTAGTGTGTGACATTTTTCGCACTCGCGGCGCATATTATAGTGAGGGCTGTTAGCACATACATTTGGCAAAATAGTGCAAAATGTGATACTAATTTTTCCTTTGGCAGTCTTATAGGAAATTTTCCGCTCTTTCATAATTTCGATATTCTCAAAAAATCGGGAGGCCATTTTGGGCTCCAGGGCTGTCCAAAGTGCCAAAAGGAGTTTATTTCAGTGAAATTATAATACTTTTGTCAATTCATTGTTCTTATAATAAACGATGTGTCAGGAAGGTACGATAAAAAAATAAAAATTCTAAGTCTAACCAAAGTTGTATTTATTCAAGAAATTAAAGAGGCCGTCAGCAAGTGAACTGCTCGCACGTGAAGGCTAGCGCGGTTGTTCCTGACATGTCGTTGAGCCCTCCGTCGCTTGAATACAAGTACACGTTGTCACCTAAGGTCGTAGAGCAAGGGCGTCCAGGATGCCACCTGGAGAAGCCAGTGCCTGAGAGCGGATCTCCTGTAGGAACACAACACGGTGACAATCTCAACTCATTCTCAACAGAATACAACCACGTCCAATGTTTAGTTTTGTTATCACGTTATCAGCATGGGGATCAGCAGGATTTCTGCCTGGGTGGGGGGCAAGGCAAGGAAACCCATTATCCAATCGTGAAGGGGGTGCGGGGGGGAAGCAACCTGTCCGCAGGGCTTTTTTTGGTTTTTCGACATTTTTAAATCAATTTCAAAACGATTTGGGGTTATTTAGATGAAGTTTTAAATATTTTTAAAAAATTTGACACTTTGGGGCGGGAAAAGGCACTTTGCCCCGTAGGGCATTTTCATAATTTTTGACAAATTAAAATTCCTTTTTTTAGAATTAATGAAACTATACGAAAAAAAAAAAGTTTTCCTAATATCCAGGGGCGGGATGGAGGGGGGGGGGCATGAACTCATTTTCCCCCCACCCCACTCCGCCGTGGACGCCAGGGGTTATCAGAGTTTTTTTTTCAATCTACATAATGTAAAAAAGTTATCATATTCTTTAACAATGTACTAGATTTGAAATATCTTCAAGTTCTACAGTTGACTCACCGAATATGGTGTTGAATTCATGTTGTGTTGTGTCGGATTCAATCAACCCCAACCAGGTGAAGTAGCCGCTGTGGTGTACGGTCACTTTATTCGCGTCCCTCTTCATGATCTTGACAATAGCCATGGACTCGGCTTCGCTGTTCAGTATCACTAGGTGAGTTCCTTCCTCCTCACAGATCTTCTTCGCGCGTGCCCATGGTGAATTAGTAGTGTGGTACTTGTAGCATCCCAGACCTGTGCCTCGTTCATATCCTGGTAGAAGGAGGACAGGTGCAGGCGGTAATGTGGGGCATGGCGGGGGAGGGGGGGATGTAGGGCATTGAGGTGCAGGACAACTGGCATGGGACGGCAGTAACGGCGTTGACTCTAGAAATGATAATTGATAACAGTTATTATTTTTAATGAATGTTCAAGCAACCTAGGATCTAGAACGAGGCAAACAAGCATTTGCCTGCCTTGAGCCAAGAGGAATAATCTATGTCTAAAGTTATTATTATACTTTTTTAAAAAGAACTGCATACAGTGTACTCTGTCCCATATCATTAACATGTTTTTATATGGAGTAGAGAGAGATAGAGTACAAACAACTTGTTTCCACACTTGTTCACGGTGTCTGAGTAAGCTATTTCTAAGAAGTTAAGAATTATTGTTTCCTTAACCCATTAAGCCGGTTTCACATAAACCGCTTTTTGCGTTTTCGCGTTTTGTCTTTTTTTATAACGCCTATAGAAGAGGCCGTCGAAAACAGAATGTTGATATAAATGTATTATTCCTGTTATTGACAATTTAAGTGTTATTAGATATACGTTAAGATGGAATAATATGCACAGGTAAACTTAATTATTAACATTATAGTCTTATTTTATAGTTTACATTGTCGCACGTGATGAGCTTCTAGGTCGTGACGTCATTTTCTCCACGCGCGGTACTGAAAAAACTTCCCTACAAACGAGATAGATGCGACAAAAATAAAACGCGTGAGGCCAAATTTTCTATGCGTTTGATTGTTCATTAAAAAAAAAACGCGAAACGCGCTTTATGTGAAACCGGCTTTAGGCTGTAAACACACGTAGCGGTTTTTACACGCGGCGGTTTTTCCACGCCGGCCAGACACGACATGTCGCGTTTATTTTCGTGCCCACCCCGGGAGTCGTTAAAATGAAACACATTTGTTTAAACTCACCTCCCAGATGTACTCGTAGCCACGCAAGGTGCCGGGTTTCTCCCAGGTTCGTGAATGTCGTGTAGAAAAGGTGGTAGCACCGCATAGTGGTGACCTCTCTGGGACGGAAGTCGTTGCTGACAACTCCGCGCACGGTGGCTCGGCCGGTAGTTCTGTCCACCGTCATCCCCCCACCGCCACTGTCCCCAATGCAGGTGCTCTTCTTCGTATTCCAAAACCCGGCACAGAACTTGTCATAGGTGAGTAACTTCTTGAACCTGTTGAGTACAGAAAGAAGGAATAAGTTCAAGATAGTTAAATGAGTGGTAGTAATTGTGTATATTAGCGGTGAGGTCTTTTCGCGCAATCAAAATTTATTTTTATGTTTCATAAAGGAGTATAATATAAATGAGGTCATTGGGAGAGATCGACCAAAGGGACCTCTTAGGAATGAATTGGGGGGGAAGACCAGGTGAGAATAATGATGGACCGTAGGGTGGGAGGTTTCGGGATGGTGGGGCCCGATTCAGAGAGATGTCCCTATCGAGGGGATGCCCGAAGGGAGCGACAATTCAAGGAAGGGTGGGTAGGTCGACCCTGGCTGCTCTTTGTCTGAGCCTCACCACTGGCAGGTGTGGCTTGGGTAACCCTTAAACATATGAGCATGTTCGCCGGCTTAGCCGCAGTGGATCATTGGATAACACAGCTCCGCAAGATACTTCTAACAAGTAATGTTTGAGAACCTCATGAGAAATAAGAGTGAATCGTCTACCTGACGTCAACAAGTGCTTGGTAGCAGGTGTCATAATCCATGTAGGGCAGATTGATTGAGCGCAACTGTCGGCTGTATTCACCAGACTCTTCCAGACCCCAACCGGCCACCTGCAATACAAACATAACCTTGATGAATACACATCATGCAGCTTCTACTTCTACTGGCATGGGAGTGGGGAATGGGGTGGTTCAGATTATTTTTGTTGTTTTGAATCATTGTCAACTGAGTGAATGCAAAACGTCAATATTTTGTTCTCGGTATATGGATGGCATTATGCACGGACTAATTCAAACGGATTAGATTTAGATTAGATTAGTGTGGTTTAATGGCGCGTCAACGACGAGGTTATATTGCGCACATTAATTGTTATATTTAACTTTGTTGATCATAATTGGAGGGCAAGATGAGAGGGTCGACCTAACGGGCCCGATCCGGGGGAGTCCAGCACTGATGGGAAGGCCAGGCCGGAATGGGGACGGACCGGGGGGTGTGAGGATTCGGGCCGGCGGAACCCGATTTCAGGGGGATCACCATCGCGAGGGGGGAGGCCAGCCCGAGGGGACCACAAATTCAAGGGAGGGCATGGTTAGGCCGACCCTGGCTGCTCTTGGTCTGGGCCTCACCACTGATCTGTCCGGCATGGGTAACCCTGACACATGAGCATATGCTCGCCGGCGTAGCTGCAATGGATCATTGGCCAACACAAACCCCACCACCACGATAAGGTGACAGCCGTCGGGGGGGTAATTCAAACGGAATTAAATTAATTATAATTAACACTTACCCGTGTGTTTTAAAGTTAGCTAGAAACCAAAATCTAAATAATTTTCCTATAACTCCTAGGTGTTAAAATATCCTCATATTCTGGAGACATCAAATTGAAAACTCAATATATTTGATGAATCTTTACATTAAAATATTGTTGAAAAATGTTGAAAAAAATTATAAAAATTGTTAATTTGAACAAAAAATATATTTCTACTTGGGCATCCCTCTTTAATTACCCACTATTTTCCAAGTAGACTCCCTGTTTAAAAAGATCAGTTGATCCCAGTTGAGAACAGAGTTCGCAAAACCCCATGTGATCCTCATTGATCCTCATTGATTCCCAGGTTCGGGTTTAACCGGAAGAAATGGAATCAATCGTATCATGTAGTCGGTATTAACTGTGTTATGGCCCTTTTGAGTGGGATGAACTGTGGAACACTTTTTAATTGGAATCAAATGTATTCACTTTTTTAATCCTTTAAAGGGCTTATGTCATCTTGAACAAAGCTTTTATTATGTGTTCTTACCAAGTATTTAGGCAATGACATACATCATCTAAATATATTGTACCCTGAATTAAATATTAATTATTTTCTATGCGAAATTTGAACCTGGCGCGCGTGATTGCCTACGTCACTCTGTGCGCAGCGCTGATTGGTTAGCGTCAACACAGGGGGGTAGATCTCACCCGCTCATGCCTCTGAACCCTTCTCTCGCACCACTGCCGGTGCACAATACACCGGACAATTAGTAAACAATCGAAAGTTGAGAATGCAGTGAAAGATTCGACACATTTCGAAACATATTTTAAAACGGACAGAAGCTGCACAGAAATATTGAAGTTTTATTGGCCGTGCTGGCAATACATTGTGGCGTAATTGTTGTTTACTTGTTTCGCCACGAACAATGACGCGGAATATTATTTCTGTAGATTCAAAAATTATTGCCGTTTTCCGGACTCATCAAGACTGGTACTTAACGAATACATATCACACAATATCCTATTATTTCAGTAACAACAGACGGAACATCAATTGTCTATTGCAGAGATATAATTTAATTGTAGAGAACGGAATAAAAATGAAACTTGCCCAAAAGCCTGGTGATTTGTTGCATAAATCCTTCGTTTATTGGGTGACTTCTTGGGTGGTGTACAGAAAAATTGCCGAATTATTATTACAGACTCACCTTCAAATCCATCCTCTACGAAAGTGCAGAGCATAGTAATGGCCCATTTTCAGAAAAATGAAAATTTTCAGAAAATTTTCAATGACCATTGAAAAAATTGAAATTTTTTGAAAAAGTTTAAATCAATTATATTTGATTTAATAAATGTATGGGCATACTTGGGATGAATACTGAACTCAATTATGATGCGTGTTGTTGTCTGAGTGGTAAATGTGCAAAATGATAATTAATACAGCATTCAAATTTCCCGCCTATGTAGAAATTACAGTCTGGCCAAAATTACAATGAAGACAAACTGAGATTTGGGTTTATATTTGGCTTTTATTTTGATTTTGATTTTACGCTTTTTTCAGATATATTATTAACAATTGTGTGAAATAAAGCAATAAAAAAAGTAATTTAAAAAATTTTCAACGCATTGAAAATTTTCATGAAAATTTGCATGAAAATTTTCAAAAAAAAAAAAATTCAGAAAATTGCCATCACTAGCAGAGCATAATCATAATGGACTCGGAACAAAGTTATGTGATGCATTTTATGAAGCCTAACTCCTTGTACAATTCTGAGTACTACTTTACTTTGTTCAGAATCTTATACATATTGTAGGTGAATTTTTTCGTTGTTAGATGTATTAATGCTTTTGTTATGTACACGAAGAGATACACAACTTGAAACATTTCGGAAAAACTGATATTTAGAAACAAATTATCAAACAAATCGATTAGGGTTGAACGACGCTATTTGTAACATTATCAATATGAAAACGTATTAAGAAAAAGTTTTTGCTGAATTATATAATCTAATTTACTATTTAAAACACAAATTCCCGGTATGTTTGAACCCTTGAGTAGGTATAAGGCTTGAACTCTCTAGCACCATCTGAAACTTAGTTCAAACAAATAACAATCACTCAATTAACGTTTGAATGTCTCAATGAAAACCAATTAAATCAACTAGTCAATCCATACAATCAATATTCCCTCGAAGACGGACCGATTAAAGATAACTTGCCACAAGATGACATAGGCCCTTTAAGGTCGCTGGATCGATCAATATCATAGTCTCAGATCATCATAATTTTGTGTGTACTTATTGATAACCATGCCATACACAATCCCTGAAAAAATTATACACTTCTCGTATCTAGTTTCTGAGATAATTTGAGTTTTCTCCCCCATGTTATCTTATGGCAGCCAAGTAAAATCGTGTCATTTTTAAGCTAAAATTGAGTTCTAATCTTTTTGTATCGTTAGATTTTAACAAAAAACTTTTTTCTGGTAGACATATGGACATACTATCAGGAAAAAAATTGAAAACAATACCAACGTGTGCTAATTTAAAAGTTATTAACTAAATTCGTAATTATTTCCTATACCTCCCATGCTAAGGTTTTGATCATTCTCAAAAGACATATCGAGTGATCGCGCCACTTTTAAAAATATACCTTTTAAAAACATAGGGTCACTTCATTCGTTCATTAGAGAGGTTGTTTTATTTGACTGATCTGTCTTTTGAACGATAAATTGATCATTTTGTGAATTCGTCGGTCATTACGTGAAATACGCTGGCTTACGCTGGGAATGAGGAGGCATGAATGAATAACAACGAAGCCGATGTCAAACATGTGTCGAAAATCAGGTTTCTTCTTGAAAATCGCGCCGCCGTACTCAATCCGTCGCTTGGAATACGTGTTAAAATTACTACAAATGTATAAATTTGTCCAGAAAACATCCCGATTTGTGTATGAATAATTATGAGTGGACCTCCCAATTGACCCTTTATAATTGCGCGAACAAAAACTTTGGACAATGAAAACATTTCAGCTACAAACAGTCCATACGCTTACCACCTAAATAGGATTAAAAAAAAACTGTATCACAATGTAGGTACTATTGTATTTGTTTATTAGAGGTTGTATCTGTTCACAGCTCATTCGACTACTGATGAGCTGTGTACGGCGAATTCCATAATTGTAAATAATTTGTAGCCATACGAAGTATACATTCAATCGTTCATTTTTATGACATTGTTTACACTAAATGATACAATTATGACAAAATATTAATTCATTCAGTTAAACAGAAATGAACATATCTGCTGAATTAAATTTATGATTGGAAATCAATTTTGTAAACATTGTAGAAAACTCTGAACTGGACGTCACCTGTCATTCTTCACAAGTGCCGTTATTATCTCCCGGAAATCACAACCCTCGCCAAGGCGGTCAAGTCAGTCGGGGACAAACTAATCTTGACATTATTTCTCACGATTCATTTGTGCAAATATTGACGGATTATTTTGGTTCAAAATTTAATGTGAATCAATTTCGGTTTTAGAAGATGACGAAGAAAAAATTATATTAATATGAGAGAATCAAAAAAGTTATTTTGTTAAAGAACTTGGTGATCAAGAATCTGAGCCCTGTTATTAAAGGGACAATAGGACCGACCGTCTTCCGCCCTCGACGGATGTTTCACCCGGCTATTGCCGCGAGGGGGAGGGGGGACTTTCACAGAAGAACACGCCAGACGGAATGAATCGAGTTCAAAAATTAAATGTCCGAGTTCATAGCACATAATTTATTGATAATGATGGAAATAAAGTGAATATCTCACTTCGGAAGGTGTTTGAAACGTAACCAGCGAAATAATATGTATCATATTAACGCCATTAGTTGCAAAACTCACGGAAGATAAAATAAAATAAATTGTATGAGTGAAATAATAAACGGATAACAGTGATATTAAAATTGAAGACAATAACAGGTTGTTATTGAGTAGGTACCTACCTATAATAGGTACGTAAATATCAATAGAGAAGGTAGTTTTGAAAATAAATTATTGCCATTTTATGTTTGAAAGAAGATTGTGATCTCGTGCGCGATCGAACTCGAGTCACAAGCTAATCTCGCATCAATTTATATTAAATAATAATTCCTTGTATCATTGTTGAAGAAGAGTAAATATAAGATAATAATAGCGACAATAATTTCTATCGGCGACAAGGATCTATGCAGGAATTGAACAAGTTTAATTGAAATTATTTCCAAATGTCCCAAGCGTATGAATAGTTTATCATCAGGGTGGAAAGGCGAGGAACAAGAGAACAATAGCGGGGGACGGATGTTGCAGCCGCGAGGATCAGGTAGCTGGCCGACCGCCCCTGGCCTTGTTGAAAAACCTGCTGGCTGGCGAGCGGGGGTCGATTTGAAATTGGCGGTCAGGGTAATTTGGAGTTTGTCAGTGAAAATGTCGACACTGCCGCCTAGTGTGTGCGGAGCCCAAGCTTGAAGTTCACCTCCGCACCGTTCAGAGGGCACAGTCGGCGTGCGACAGACAGGTTGCCATTGGGCTGGGAGTCTAAGGCACAGTTATTTAGTCTAAGGTTATAGGTACAGTTCCTAGTAAGAAATAGACTTACCTCTCAATCTTACTGCTGCAGATTTACTTGCATCTCAACCACTAATCTCTTCATTGTCAAAAAACACTTATAAACACATAATTCCATGTAACCAAACTGTAATCCAACACATAGGTAATACGATTACGAGATTCTCGCGTCACCACACCAACTGTAGACAGTTGACTTTTAAAAATGCTGGATGCTGGCTTTTGATTGGTTACTAAACAAAATGATATACCATGATATGATTGGTTGTAGAAAAGTGACATGGAATCACATGGTTCCACACGGAATGAAGTGGAATATAAAAAGTTTGGTATAAGTGGGAATCAAATGGATCCAACTGTATTTTTACCTAGGTAAATCAACTGGTTTTAAACTGAATGATGTGGAAAATAAAAATGTTAGTATTTGTGGGTAACAAATGGATCCAACTGTATTTTGACCAGGAACTGGAATCGGAACCCAAATTAATTTAGTATGTAGAACCGGAACCGGAACCCTTTAATATTAAACATTATTTTGGTTCCATTACGGTTCCTAAAATAATTCATTTCATCGTCTTCTTACCTCAACGCCTTTCAAATTTTTAGTTATTTACTATCCATTTACAGTTTTTCAAATAAACGATCACCAAGTCAAATTAATATTAGACATTTCTGAGCATGTAACTTCCCACAAGTCGAATTAAAAAAAATAATTTGAGTTATTGTTTGAATTTGATGGAACGCTTATGGAACCGGAATAGTTATTTTATTTTTTCCAGGAACCGGTACCGGAACCGATATCTATTTGGGTTCCAGTCCCAAATTTTTACCAAGGTAGTGTCTCCTTTCGTCAAGGCATTTTCAGTTGGTGTAGTGTTTTAAATGAGTCCCTTCTGAAAGGGGGCATTTTAAAGATAATTTTTTTAAATTACCTAGGTACACTTTTTATAAGTAGGTACCTAATTTTAAAAAATCTCGAAATCATGCGAGTCGTGCCGTAAAAAAACTATAAATTTGATTCTATTTGATTCCCACTAACAACACACTTATTACTTTCCACTTGATACCATTTGAAACCAGTTAATTCCACTTGGTCAAAATCCAGTTGATTCCAGTTGATTCCCAGACTTGGGTAGTAATGTTACGAAAGTAACGCGTTACTGTAACGAAATTACTTTTTTGGGTAACGAGCCAGTAATTTCATTACATATTTTTCCAAGTAATAAGTAATATAATCTCACTACTTTTATCAGAGTAATTTGACGTTTGTAACGCGTTACCGTGAGCCTCGCCCACATTTTCCCACTTGTATGCAATTTTCAAAAATATGGACAGATGACAGCTCTCACCAGGCTTTTTTTTGAATTTCCACTACGCAAATCACACAAAGTACACAATAATAGTAAACAATTGTCAAACGGACTCTTATTGTGACTTCTTAAACATTCTTATTTGTATCCCCTTCCAATAATTTACCCTTTGGTTAAACATTTATAGAAAAAGTAATTTTTAAGAGTAATTTCACTACTTTTTATCGTAAAAAAGAAAAGTAATTTCATTACATTTCTGAAGTAGTAATTTACCAGTAATTTTATTACATTTTGGTCCAAGTAATAAGTACCTAATATAATCTCACTACTTTTAAAAAGTAATTTACCCATGTCTGTTGATTCCCATCTAACGCCACACTTTTTACTTTCCACTTGATACCATTTGAAACCAGTTAATCCCACTTGGTCAAAATCCAGTTGATCCCAGTTGATTCCCACTAAAACCCACACTTTTTATTTGCCATTTCATTCCGTTTAAAACCAGTTAATCCCACTTGGTCAAAATCCAGTTGATTCCAGTTGATTCCCATTCATACCATGCTTTTTAGTTCCCACTTGATTCCACTTCAAACCATTTCCATTTGATTACAATTAAACCCAGTTGATTCCAGCTAAATTAAAAAAGGTGACCCAGTTGATTCCATTGAGAACGATTCTTCCCACTTCAACCCAGAGATGGGTTGAACTGTTATGAACTGTTTATTTTAAATGTCAACTACCTATCATTTTGTCGTGAGAAAACAGACCGAGTTGTTTAAGGCCATACATGCACGATTTTCGTATCCTTTTTTTCGATTGAATATTATTCAAACCTATCTTAAGAACACACTCTGACCGTCAAAAAAATTTAAAAAAAATTTGTTATCACATTTTTTCCCAAAATTTTAACTCGATTTATATTCGAGTCCCACTTCTGCCCCGATGACCGTAGGACATTCAAATTTGCACGATATATAGAGATTAATAATATGTACATCCTACTATTTTTTGTTTATTTTTATTTTGAAAAATGGAAATTTACCGACTGTTTTAATTTTCATCAAAAATTGTATTATCTCGTAGTTAATTGTTGTATGAATTGCAAGTAAAATTAAGAAACTAGTAATATAGGTCTAGACATGACGAACATTTTAAGACATCATGCTACTCAATAGTCATACTTATAGCTGAGTGGGATTCGAATCTTTGTGCCGCAAAAAACCCTATGCTTATAAGCTGTGTGAAGCGGGAAGCATAGCTTGTGCAATTGTAAGAATGCGAGGTTTTGTCTTGGCCCCGCCCACCATCTCGGCGTCAACAGCAGGTTCGTGCTTGCAGCGTGAATGGCTGAGCGTTATCGCCCCAGGCAGATAAGAAATAGGTTTATATTTCAATTCGTAGTACTGAAGACTTGAATGAACAGTTTGATCTTCAAAACAAATAACGAAATACCAAATGAAAACAATATTTTTCTTGGGTGTTGATGATAAATAATCATTGCGTCATAAAGTAAGCCATTAATTTATCCGAGCTCATTATGCATGCACATTGAATTCAATTTTATAAAATATTTTCTGACTATTTCATATAAATATCTATTTTTCGTCTTCGTATTATCTGAAACAGTTCATTCGCAATTTTTTCTGCATTAAAATATCTACCATATTTAACCACAATAATTGAAAGATAGACATAAAGTGTGAGTATTTTTATCACAATTATTTTTTTATCCCTTATACATTTTTAAATTTTATAACGATCACTTATAACGATATACTTATTCCTGGGACTCCATAATACATATTGGAACCCACAATTTGCACTGTCAATTTGTATTTATACTTTTTGAGTTTTCTCTTTTTTCTTTTGAATACACTAGCGCAATGATGAGTGTATAATTGGCTTCTAATGTAGTTTTTTCACAATGTTTCTTACAATTTAGTTTTCACGAAGTTGAGGTATAAACTCTCTTGTATTGTCGGCGGCACGTCTGCGTCAATAAGTTGCCGGCGTCAATAAATATGTCAATTGAGCTGACCTCTTGCCGCCTAACATCTCTCTCAGATTGATTGATTTATTGCGGGAGAAATGCAAGAGTTCTTTTTACTCATTTAGCTCGGACATCTGTTTCGTTTTTTCTTTTTCTTTTTCTATTACTTTGTTTGTGACATTTAGGCAGTGGTCGAATTGGGGGGGGGGGGGATGCGGGGGGATCCGAATGGCATCCCCCCCATGGGGAATAAATTGATGGTTCCATCGCCCCATGGCTAATTTTTCCACTTCACCATCCCCCCATGAGAGATTAAAAACAGCAATAAGTAATGTAATTTACTTCAAAATAATGCCATTTTCAGAGAATTTGTCTATTTAGCCTTATAGACGCCATTTGTCGAGATCAAAATCGCGTAGAAACGCACCAAATTAATTTCTGAAATAATTTTTTTGTTCTGTAACTGTGCGCCTCGGACTAGCATGGGCCAGGGACCGTCCCCCATTGACCTCATGCAAATGTTTCTTTTTGTAACAATACAATTGTGTAATATTTGTACAGTAGGGGGGGTGAGGGTGTTAGGATAGGGGAAGGGCATTTCTCCCTAGATGTCAGAAAAAATAAAAGTTTGACTGTGCTTTAGTAAACTGTACATTTTGTGAACAAATGAACTCTGAATGTCTCAAAATTGATTTCAAAGTGTCAAGAAACCAAGAAACGCCCTGCGGGGCAAGGTTTTTGGGGCATGCCCCCCACACCTTATTGGAGTGAAAACTGGGAAAAATTAAAAAAGAAATTGAAAATCAAAATACAATTTAGAACGTCTTAAAATTGATTTCAAAGTGTCAAAAAACCAAATAACGCCCTGTGGGGCAAGGTTTTTGGGGTATGCCCCCCCTTACCTTATTTGGAGTGAAAACTGTGATATATTTAAAAACAAAATACACCTCAGAACGTCTCAAAATTAATTTCAAAGTGTCAAAAACTAAAAAACTCCCTGCGGGGCAACGTATGGGGCGCCCCCCCCCCCCCCCCCACCTTACCGCGTGGCAAGTTTTGTACCTTCACTTGCCCCCCCCCCCCCCCTGGAAAAAATCCTACCAGTACTCAATCCCCCCATGGACTGACTTCCAATTCGACCACTGCATTTAGATCACCCGTCTCAACAAACAGAGATTTTTTAAATCTTAGAAATCATGCAATTTGTGAAAAGATTATTCCTGCCTTCAAAATTTTATGCATACTATAATTTTATTACTGTTTACTTAATTATTATTGCATTATCTTTTTATTATTAGGTATTTGAAATTATTGTCACAGCGTGCACACTTGATACATTGTTTCCTAGGAAAACGCTTTGTGTAAAACGTTTTTTTTTTTTTATGAAGTGAGCCTTCTTATTGCATGCGAAGTCATGTGTGCGTGAACGTTGCTGCTTAGACCTTGAAAATAGAGGAATACAAGATGCGTCAAAGCCCAAAGTAGCAGTCTTTCTTTAAATTGCATCGATTTTTTTTTTATAAATTTTACAAGCGAATAAAGTGTCTATAAAATTTCAATTATAAATGTTTGTCCGAATGACCATGCAAGCTTTTAAGTTGATAGGTCAAACGGTTACATTAATAATTGAGCGAGCGCAGCGAGCGTCTCCATTGTGCACTTTTGGACGCTTTCTCTGTTTTTTTTTGTGTTTGTTAGTTTGGCCCTACACCACAGGTCACAATTTTTATCCGATCGAGCTAAAATTTTGCACACAATAGGTATCATTCTAACTTACTCTTGAATAGTTTTTGAGAGCTGAACTTTGATAGGTTCAAAAATGAAAATATCTCACGATTGGTCGAAAATCAAAACGCTTCGATTAAGTTCAAATTTTGCATTTTCTCTTAATTTTTCCTAATTTCAGCCCAATCGGTCAAGAAAGTTTACACTTATTGAAATTTTTAACTGTTTGAAATATATTGACAGAATTGTGATGGTATCGATTGGGAATTATTCCAAATTATATAACCCAAGTGAGTGATCTCAGTTTCAGTTTGGATAATCTCAGTTTCAATGAAAAGCAGGTACTTTTATGTTGATCGAGTGTATCATATTTAAATTTAATTTGGATGTTAGGTATACGTTTTTTGCGTACCAAAATATCGGTTCGTGATGTTGCGCATTCAGGTGCTCGATCGTCAACGCGTTATACACCGAGTGTTTTCCTAGTTATAACATAGTTGTGTGTGATAAATTTCAGATTGATCGGTTGAACGGCTCTGCCGGCAAAAATACAAACACACAAACAAAACAAACAAACAAACAAACAAATTAAGGCAGAGAAAGAGCCATAAGAGTACCGTGGTGACCGTGGTGTGATTGATTGTGATTTTTTTAGCACTTTGTTTAATGTTTAATTATTATAGACGTATTGGTTTGTAAGCTAATTTTGTCATGAAGAAGATTCTGGTAAATGAATCGAAACTTTCGATATGATCATTAAAATATTCCACGGGATGAATATTCCAAAGAAATTAAAAATAACATAACTACGTACCTATAATAGTTTTCTATCGATATTCCGCAGATGTATTATTCAATTAGGCATTGTTTGTGGCATTTTGATGGAATGTCACCTACAATGAAACAGTGTTGATTTGTGTTGAGCTCGTGAAATTTGAGTTGTATTGAGTAGTGAAATAATAAAAACTTATTTCTAAAAAGATAAAAGCTTGTCTTTATTCAATCATCCTCCAGCTAGCAATAGCTACCTACAATACTTTTCATACATTTTTGCATTATTCAAAAGTGATATCAAGACATTATAATGAAATACGATATAATACGAGTATACGATGACTTTTACTTCATTTACCTCTAACCTCGTTTATTTTAGATTGATTGTTATTCATTGCAATTATTTGCATCACTTTAATTAATATTTTTAAAGATTCAAATCTTCAATTAGTAGAAAATAATATGGTATTCAATTTGTAGTGGTGGAAGTCTTGTTTTTATTTGCGTATTTCACGATGTTGGTGAATGACCGTGAACCACATTATGTTTGTTATCTGGAATTGTCTCGTCTTACGTTTCGTTGTGGAATGCGAACGTGTCAAGATAATAGGATCGCTTCGACCAATCAGAGAGGAGTTTGGCTAGTGGGTGTGATTGTTATATTTCTAATCTGTAACGGATATAGCTGTTAAGTCAACTACAGTGTCGCCATCTAGCTCGGAAGCGGACAATTTATCATCGAATGAATCACGTTAAAACCCTTATTTAACGTTATACAGAAATGTTATTTGCATCACAGCCATCACATAACATTTGTTTCCTATCCGGAGGTAATTTTCCCATATCCTTTTTAAATAGTTGCTTTTCATTACAAAAAACAAGATGTAAACAAAACATCACCTGTTTCATCTCTAAACTAAAACGAAGAGCGTCAAGTAAACATAACTAAAAACTTTACTTACATTGAAATAGACACTTGTAATACATGTACAAAAGATTCTTGTGCAATTACATTACATTGTAATCATGTTTAAAATTTAATAACATAAAATAAAAAGGGTTTGATTATAAACACTACTTGACAGCAGTCAGCTGATGGGTAGACTCGTGGCGCTGTGCAACCTTCAGTGGCAAGCAAAGTAACTAACAGTTCGATGCGCGCGCGAAAAAAATCAAATCTTGGAAATCTCATTTTCCAATGAGTTCATTTGAACAACCCAATGAATTCATTTTAAAATCTTGTCCAGGCGAGTGCTTGAAGCAATGAATGTTTTAAGAAAAAGAAGTGTTGGTAAACCTAGAGCTTAAAATGAAAAAATCTTAATGCAGAAGACGTGAGTGCAAGTTGACACGAAAATATAATTGAAGAGGGACGTTGGTGGAAAGACTACCTACAACATCTGTAATGGTTTAACTATTAGGAAACGCTCATTGTAACGCGTTATTAAGAGTGTAATTATTCTGCTCTTTAATGAAGCTTCAAAGTCTCTCTGTACACTCTGGGATACTGCATAACCGTATAATTTGCAGTAGGTAATTAAAGATTTCATTGTTAAGATACTCACCTGCAATACTAATATAGTTCAATTTTCAGATGAAACCAATGGACTGATCTTGCTAGAAATAATTAGGTACTCAATCAGGAAACTAATGAATCTTTAGAGAAAAAATTAACTGATCCGTTAATTCGATGGACCTTTATTGAATAAATAACATAATATCTAAAAAAAAACATAGAATCAAGCCAAATGATGATACGATTTAAGTGGAGACGCTCGCTCAGCGCGCTCAATGAAGCTGGAAGAAGAGTCAGAAGAAATTTAATCAGAAACCTGCCAGTCGGTTAAGATGCGTAAAGCAAAAGAGGTTCTAGCGAAATAGCCAGAATATTATCTGGGTAGACAATGTATGGAAAATGTATTGTTTACCTATACCCCCTGACCAAAATGATTCAAACCCTGGCTTGTCTAAATAAAAATTTATTTACAGTAAAAAAGTATTATTTTTTACTAAGATTTAAATAGTAGGTTTAAGTAAATCTTTGTAACAAAATATTTTCCAATGCCGATACATTGCAACTTGTGCAAGTTCACTGATAATACGATTACTACATCCATTGTCGGGAGAAATAAAATCATGACATGCTTCAAGAATACATTTATTGATTTCAATATGCATTATTTATAAAACTTAGCCGCTCCAAAAATAATAATATTTTTCCGTTTCTGAGGGAAAAAAATACAAATGCTATGAATTATGTACGAATATTATAAAATTTGGGGTCTGATATAAGATAAATAACACTGTAACAATGTTAACAAGAAATATAAATCCATAAAAACACAGTTCAATTGTACCTATATGAGAAATGTAGACTACACATGTCCAAACTATGTAGTGACAGTTCGTTACATGGACCGCAGTGTGCATGAATGCACGAGACGCTATATAGAAGCATTGGTCCGTGGTAAACGTTACTTCTGATATTCCTCTCCTTGTGTCTTGTAAGGTTATACTTCTGAACAAATCACTACTCCCGGGGAATAAGCGGGTAAGTAAATTTTTGTCAAAATGAGTTAAGTCACTTTTCCTATAAAGTGAACTCATATATTTCATTTGGAGTAATACCAGGTATGTCAGTCAATTTATTCCTATTAAAATAAGGTTTTGCGTATAGCTACCTACCTATGGCATAATTTTCAATATGTTATCTTATGTTAATATATGTTATATTGACTCATCTAGATAAGATAATAGATAAAGAAAACTCGACAAATTATCAAGAGAATTTAGTTAAGATAAAGATAAAAAAATATAAAGAAGGGCTAAAAAATTACCTAGAGGTATACTTATTGCATTTTTTAAGGAAACTAATTGTTCATCGGGAATTATTATATTCACACATTTTTTACCTAAAGGAATTGATTTATATAAATGCAGGTAGGTAGAAAAAAAAAATTGAAAGTTATTCTCGTAAAGATTTTTTAGAACACTGAGGTAAAAATCAATACTTTTTCCAATTTTCGTTATTGAGCGAGCGTCTCCATTCAGCTCTTTTGGACGCTTTCTAAGTGTTTTTTTGTTGTTTCCCGACGCTGTAGCATATTGTTTCTCCGATCGATCTGAAATTTTGCAAACATGCTAACATCATTCTAATTTAGTCTGGGATTGTTTTTGGGCGCTGCCCCCAGATTGGTTATAGTATTTAAAAAAACTTCTGATTGGTCGAAAATCAAAAAGGCAATACCTATATCGACTTCAAATATTTTTGCATCAAACTACAATTTTCCATTATTTTATAAATTTTCAGCCCAATCGGCAATCGGTCAAGAAAGACTCGGATCCATTCCTAGTTGCTTTGAAATAATTCCCATTCATTTCGATAATCACAATTCTGCCAATAATTTAAAAAAGTTAAAAATGTCTATAAGTGTAAACTTTCATGACCGATAGACCAAAACATAAACTGGCGCCCTCAAAGCGAACTAAAAAAGGGCGTGTCACTATGTGTGACCACTTAGATGCGCATGTTCCAAGTCACTTAAATGTCAATCTTAATGAGTTCAGTAAAAGTTATAATTACATCGCGAAATAACAGAAATTGATGCTTACCTCAGTGTCAACATTTCAAATACAATCGGCATATTTCATTACAGCACATATTCATACATATTCTTGTGAAAACTAGATGTCTATTCACCAAAATCACCATTTGACAAACGCATTTGTTTTTATCACGGTCTTCTGAACCTTTTATGAATGAGAAAAGATTCAGAAGGCCGTGATAAAAACAAATGCGATATGTCAAATCTAGGTCAAATGGTGATTTTGGTGAATAGACATCTAGTTTTCACAAGAATGTGTATGAATATGTGCTGAAATGAATATGCCGATTGTATATGAATGTTCACACTGAGAAGCATCAATTTCTGTTATTTCGCGATGTAATTATAGCTTTTACGGAACTATCGTTATACTATTGACATAAGTGCCTTGCCTGAATGTCACCCATAGCTGGAAGAGAAAATGGCGGATTTGGCATGCGCGTTTAGTTTATGTTTTGGTCTATTGGGCTGAAAATTTTATCTTATTCCAGAGTGTATAAGATGGATAATCTTAGTTTAAATGAAAGCAGAACTTTTATAATGTTGATTGAGTGTATCATGTTTCAATTCAATATGGATGTTATATGGATATGCGTTACAAAATTTCGGTTCAAGATGTTGCGCGTTCGGGTGCTCGCTCATCAACGCGTTATACCGAGCGTTTTCCAAGTCTAATTAAAATCTTAGAAAAGATTAATAAACAATATATTTTTCTAGATAAGATAAAAGATAACTACCTACTGGAAAATTTATGAAGATAAGATATGAAATAGGTAACACAATATTATATATAAAAAAAAAATATATATAAAATATATATTATATTTTTATAATATAAAAAAAATCAAGTAGGTAAGTCACAACACTGACAGCAGTGAGCAGATGTTTGAGCGCTGGCCGCTGGGGCACTCACAATCAACTGCCGGTAGACTCAAGTTTACGTCACATGTAATTGAAGCTCTAAGCACAGCCGTCATACATCCGCCTGTACCTTCAGCTGAGTAGGTTGACCAGGGGTGCGATCGTGTAAAATGACTAACTTCCTTGTCGAAGCGAGAAGGCCGTGAATAACATTGAAATGAGAAAATTGTCGCTGCGACAAGTAAGTTGTCATTTTACACGATGGCACCCCAGGAGGCCAAGTCATGAAACTTACGCCTTCAGGACGCAAACGCTCTAGGATGTCAACAAGTCCCATTTACTGTAAGAGTGACGACCTTGAAATCTACTGTCAACTGACTGTATAATATCAGTAATAATAATAATGTTAATAAATTGTTTCCAAAAGATTGCTGGATGACAATCAAATAAGTGGCTTGACTTTATGTTTCAATGTCGATCATTCTTACAGTAAATGGGACTAGTTGACGTCTGAGAGCGTCTGCGACCTGAAAGTGTATGTTTCAAGACGTCAGGGTGACAGCTGACTGACATTTTCATCTATCACATTGAAATGTCAACCAGCATTTTGTCAGGGCCGGGTCTATCCGCACGAAAATTTTCGTGAATACACGAAAATTTTCGTGAAACTGTCATCCTGACAGCTGTCACCCTAACAGCTGATCACGAGTATTTTCGTGCAAGTCACCCTGACAGCTCCGACCCTAACAGCTGGTCACGATAATTTTCGTGCTTGACAGCTGATCACAATTATTTTTGTAGAGGTTCTGGCACAGCGGCGATATTTAATTTAAAAAAAACACGCAAAACGCTTTCTTCGCTTATGTGAAAGCTGCTTTAGCCAGTCTGAGTCACCAAGCCTTGCACTTATCAATCAGGACAGGGTGACCTAGGTATCTAATGAAGACAAATAATTTATATAATAACTTTCATCAGCGAGTGGTCCTATCACTTTGATCGAAGCGTGCAGCGTCCCGACGATCTCGAATGTCTCGTGGACAAGTGTTGATGTCAAAGATATTTACTTTATCCTAGGACGATTACTAACTTTATTGTTACGTTATCTGCGGTAAACTGTCACCAGGGATTACAGATGATATCCGGCAAGGTGGAACTTGCACTGCTATACCAACTGATTATTACTCTTCGAAAGCTTGGGCGGCTCTTGTGCCAACACCAGAACTACCTTCCTGATTACTAATAAATGAAGCTCTTACTTATTGTGAAGTCTATGATGAGGATCCAGGAACAGAATGATTTGGGATTCCAAACGACAATGCGACCTTTCCCTTAACTATTGTTTATTAACTACAATCACTATTACGCTTACAATTATCTCTGATTATCCTAACCTATCCTTGACGCTGTCGTCCCTTCTTATACTCTGAACTGAACACTTCCCGAGTATCTGTTACCAGCAATACAGGGTTGTGAACTCCTCGGAGTATACACCTATTAAACCTTTGGGTCGTACTTTCCACTCGAGTAACTGAGTTAACAGGACTTCAGAATAAAGCACGGCTTCGGGGATAATAAGCTCCCTAGGCCATACTACAGGATTTACAATGGATTCCTTGAGCCAAGATTCCTAGAGTGAAGGCCGATGCACATTCAACGCAGACAGACGACGCGGACGGAGACGGATAGGTACGATGTTTGGGTATGACAAATTCACTCTGCTGTTCACAATTCGGACGCGGACGTACGACGCAGACGTCATACCTAAACATCGTCTCCGTCGTCCGTCCGCGTCATACGTCTGCGTCAATTGTGCATCGGCCTTGAGGCCTGTAGCTGGACCCTTACCTAATATCGCCAAATTTCAGTAGCACCGTGTTACTGTAGCACAACTTTTGTTTTAAAAGTTTTAGCCATAAGAACTAATTATGGCAACTAGCCGATCGTGCTACAATAACACGGTGCTACTGAAATATTGGCAATATTACGTAAGGGTCCTGGTGCCGACCAACTACCTACCTACTACCTGGGTATTTATATGTTTTGAAACGGCACTGGAATTAGAATCATGCTTTGATTGAGAGACTTCCTCACTCCTGCCTAGGTAGTCAATGTTACCAAAAGATAGTAGATTGTTATCTTTTACCTAAAACAATGTGCCGAATTTATGGAACATTATTTGCGCCTTTTACGTAAACGCACACCACTGTCACGAATATTTTTCGTAGCTGTCAGTCTGCAGTCAAATGGCCAGCTGTCATAAACAGCTGATGCACGAATACGAAAATTTTCGTGAATGGGAGCTGTCACCAACAGCTGACGTACGAATATTTTCGTGAGCACACGAAAATTTTCGTGCGGATAGCCACTTCGTTTTGTCGGAACAAAACAGAGCAAGTTGATTGAAACCTGATAACGTAACAGATTGATTAATTGATTAATCAATCATCAAACAGAATTTATTTGCAACAGAGCCATCACAAACCCTTTGTCTCCAATCCAGAGGTTATTTTCCTCTATATAAATCCTTTTAAAATAGTTGTTTTTCATTACACAAAAAGGTGTAAACATCCATCCAATGGTAAAACATAGGTAATCAGAAACAGCATTGCATCATAGTATAAAGATCAGCCCGTTCACGTCTTCACGTAGTAGCGTCACTCCGAGATGAAACTGGTTTCAGCGCCGATGGTGGCGCCCCAAGTAGCCACCTTAGTGCAACTCATTTTCATGGGATGAAAAATTGCCGCCAGAAATTCAAATGGCTCAGTGAATTCGCAATATATTTGATAAATATTTATGATATTAAATCATTTTTGTAATTCAAAGAAAACTCATGATATAACTATTTAATATTTATTACATTCAATGATATTACACGCTATAAATGCAATTATAATTGGCAAGTGTTACTGTAGCAGGTTTAGTCAGTTGGTCCTAGATTGGTCAGTCTATTACAAAAAATACATACATTATTTTATTATTCCCAATGCCTATGTGTCTTTCATGGCTTTATTAACACAAGTAGAAATGATTGAACAGTTAATTTCAGATTCCAAATAAAACACAGCTCTCTTTGCACAAAACACTTTGAGGTAGACTAATGTGCAAATGCACACCCAATAAGATTAGTGTTACCTTTGGATGCTATTACAACTCAATTTGAGGTGCCAAACCTATGAGGTATTATGCCTAGATATTATATCATACTACACTACCTATGTGTTACCTAGATATAGACATAATATACATCTGGATACTCACTGTCAACATTGTGATCAAAAAGTATTTCACTAGAATCAAATTGTTTTGAGGTAAAACTATGCTACTTAGAAATAGGTAGGTAGGTAAGTCACTTTTTTATTGAATAGTGCAAGCCGTGATTTAGATAAATGTTTATTCAGTTAGCCTACCTTACAGATCGTAGAATATACAGATACAAGCCAAACAAAGAGAAGACACTTTTCCTACCACAGACATCCAACACACTAAACAACAACACTTCACATCGAAATCTTCTTCTTGCAATTTGTCAGCTTGTATTGGCGAAAGTCAAACTTATTGTTCAATATACCTAGGTATGAAGAAGTGTAAAGTCTTCCAGTTTGACGTGTGGTGATCGTAGGTTTGACTGAACTGCATTCAAACTGTTTGACAGTTAGTTGGTCTTCTTTGTTGGTCTTAGTTTCAACTTTGTAGGCTGAGCCTAGGCCGCCTCTGCCAAGACTGTCGTATCATTCTTCTTTCGTCACGAACTGTCAGTTGTCGGGCAAAATCAGAATCCGGACTGTTTCTCCAAATCTATGTTTAAAGATAAATTATAGGTATAATTAATTAACTTAAACGAAAAGTATGCATCTTACTCAGTTAATTTATGGGAGAAAATAAGTGAACTAACCTTCATCCAGTCTCTGCGCCGCGCCGTGATGTCTTCTATATTTCGAATTTCACAGTATTTTGCAACAAAAACTGATTTACGTGAAGCTAACTTTACCATTTTATATTGTGTACTAAGTGTCACATGTCACAAGCAGCACTATTTAATAGTAAATGGTGAAATTATGCAAAAAGACGTCAATCTTGGCTGTGTTTACATGCAAATGTCAACGTTGAAGTGCTGTTTACTACTGTGGTTACTAGGGGCGCCACCGTCGACATTTGAAACTAGCGCGCCAATGTTAAATTAGCTAAGTGACGCTACTAATGGATTGCATTGGCAAAACATCACCTGTTTCATCACTGAACTAAAACGAAGAGCGTTAAGTTAACATAACGAAAAACTTTACTTACCTACATTGAATTAGATACTTGTAATACGTGTACAAAAGATCCCAGTGCAATTGCATAACATTGTAATTATGTTTAGATTTAATAACATAAAATAAAAAGGGTTATGTTAGAACAACATTACTAGACAGCAGTCAGCTGATTGATTGACTCGTGGCGCTATCCAATACTTCAGTGGAGAACGAAGTAACTAACATTTCAATGCACGAAAAATTCAAATTTTGGAATGTTCAGACATTCCATTCATTTCATATTAGGAAGTCAAACATATATGATAATTGGTACAAGTTTGTATAATATTGTAGGTATGTAATGTAAGTAATAAACTCCTACAACCGAACAAAAGCAACACTCATACCTCAAATATATGAAAAGCTATTATGATAATAGCATTGTAGTATTTTGTAATCATAATACAAAAAAAATCGACGGGTAGGTACCTACAAGTACGCTGGCAAGCCTCGGGTGTGCTGAAATATAAACAAAACTAGTGAATTCTGTCTTCCTGGACTGGTAACCTCAGTGCAGAGTGGGGAAGAAGGCATTCCCCATGGCCCGGGAATGAACACGAGAGGTGGCCCAGAGATTTGCCCACATCACTACTTTAAAATATATTGTAATTTTCAGAGAATGTTTCAAAATATTTGGAGGATCCAAATCGAAATAACATTCGAAATAAGTCGAAATAAAATTATTCTTAAAAATGGGCAATGAGCTTAAAAATGCAACAATCATTATGCAAATATATATATTACATTTGTTTTAATGTTTTCACGTGTTTTAATGTTTTCACGTTCACGTATCTAGCTGAAACGTTGTTTGAAATAAAATAATTAAAACACGATGCATAACCCAGAAGAATTATTCACATTTAATATATATATATATTATACCTACTGGGTAAGTAAGTATTAAAAATTTGGTTTTGTTAGGTCTAACTGTTGAAGGAGAAATTATGCGCATTGTTAGATTGAAATAGTGGCCGTCAATTATAATAGTTAACTTATATCGTTAGTGCACCAAAACAAAATAGATTAATTGAAATTAATCAATAATATGAACTATTGTGTCACAAACTTGTTGCAACATTGAGGAAGGTAAACTAAACAGTAAACACAATATTTAGGATATTATCGAACACCAACCAGAATCTAATCTCTTGTAATTTTGTCGTAATCAACCTCCTGGTTCAAGTTTTTAGATGGTCTTCTTGTAATTTCCAAAAATTTGCAAGAAACAGATATAGGTACGAATTTAAAGAAGTCCATTCCACCAATGGCAACACAATTTTACATGTAAAATCGTACTTTTCACGGCGAAAAACGTCGAAAACTCAATAAATATTCAGGAACGTGTATAATATTTAAAACTTTTTTTTTTGTCTTGGGCTTAATGTCGCACTGTTCTGCAGCAAGGCTAATGGCGACGGATGAATGATTATGATGATGATTGGGAGATGATGGTGAAGAGTAGGTAAGGATGGAAGGTGGGAAGGAGGCGGTCGTGGCCTATTAGTAGGGTACCTTCCCTTCATTTGCCTGTCGACTGAGGGAAAACCACAAAAAAAACTCAGTCAGGAAGGACGGCCGCGGGAATCGAACCCGTGCCTTCGGAATACAAGTTCAGAGCGTTACAACTCAGCCATACCTGTTCCGTTATTTAAAACTATTAGAGTCATTATTGCGACTGTAACACAATTAGGGTTCCAAATTTTCCGAACCGAGAATTCTTGAGGAAAAAAACCGGTTTCTTTTGGGTTTTTTCCGGAAAAAAACGGGCATTTTGGGAAAAATTGATTTTAGCTCATATTTCGTATTTTTTTGTTGTTTGGTAGGTATGTACACTCGGCCAACCAAAAATTGATCGTTGATCAAATTTGAATGACTGCTGGTCATGTCCCATACCAATCAAAGCTTGTTATTATCGTTGAAATGTGGGGTCACCTACTAGAGTGAGACAAGGAGATCGCTTGGACTGACTTCGGATGGTGCATTCTAACATTTATCAGTCAATCAAATTTAATCAACAATCAATTTTTGTTTGGCCGAGTGTACATCGACGAATTAATTTTTCGATACTGCACAAAAGAAAGTCTTCCACCAAAACTTAGATTATTACGTCCTTTTCTGTACCTACTAAAATAAAATGCTATTAAGTAATTTCTTAACTTAGCCGTGAGTTGATGTTTTAAAAATCTTCGACCTTTTGCAAAGCAGTGGGAGTGTCCTCCTCTTACAGCTTCTATCCCCCTCTGACGGGATCTGTAGCATATTTATTTTACAATTTCTAAAATAACAATATCATCTCATTCATATAATATTATTATCAGTTTTTTATTTCGAGAATCTCAATAAATTTATCATTTACAATGCATTGAGAATGCATTTCCTTATTGACTGTATATGAAATTCTACAATCTCCACTCCCCTAAGTCATGTTCATGCCAAAATATAGTTTAAATCCCCCAATATACAATTTGAACATAAAATGTTATTAAGAAACAATAAAATAATAATTTTCAATTTTTCCCCAAAAAAACCCTATTTTTCCCACCTCCAGGAAAAAAACCGAAAAAGCTCGGTTTTTTTCCGAAAAAAACCGGTTTTTTTCCACACTCAAAATCCCTAAACACAATATAGACGTTTTGCAAAGAAATCTATATCTATGGGAAACTGCGTTATACAGTTTTGACAATATCAGAATTTCTTTTTCTGTACCTATGTAACTTTGAAGTGATATCTCGAAAATTAGCTTGCCTACTTTTTATTGGCATGGTGCAGAATGAAGTTTTCTATATATTATGTAGAATTTCAAAGATTTCTTAGGAAAGGGGAAATTTGGTGGTCCCTCCTCCAAGTGCATTTCAACGATTTGAATGTTTCCCGCATCGAGTTGTTAGTTACTACGCTTGCCACAGGTTGCACAGCGCCACGAGTCTATCAACAGCAACAGCTGTCTGTCAAGTGTCAATGATTGTTGTTTCTACCATAACCTTTTCAATCTTAAGTTTTAATTTGATCATAATAACATGGAGGTATTAAACAGGTAATTGCATTATCAATTGTTCACGCATTAAACATTGTCTATTTAAATCTGAAACTGTTTACAAATTATCAAAATACCTTCTTCAGGAACTTGACAAATTACACTTGTTGTCAATGGCTCATTTACTTTGCAACCAACATGGAACATGTCAAATACCTACCTATACATACTGCTTATTAAACATGGTAGGTACACACTGTTAATCAATTCTCCACTTATTCGATCATGAGCAAATGACAGAGCCAACATGACAGCTGTGAGCCAATGAGAGAGCTGCACTCCACCCTCTCAAAAATTGACAGTGTGTCGGCAAGTATTCGACACTATAAGCTGCAATACGCCAACTCGCGTAAAAAATTAACATCTAAATCTTGAGTGCACACTTTAGTGTACGTACGGGAAAGGTACTTACATGTCAATCGTAACGAGTTCAGTAAAAGTTATTACATCGCGAAATGGTAACAGAAATTGATGCTTACCTCAGTGTACACAATCAAATATCTACACTTCTCGCAAGAATGTGAATGAATGTGTGCTGTAATGAAAAATGCCGATTGTATTTGATTGTTGACACTGAGGTAAGCATCAACTAGACCTATTATAACTTTTACTGAACTCGTTACGACTGACATGTACGTGCCTTGCCCGACGCGCACTGGGTGCATACTCATGTGAGTGGCCATCTTACTGATATAAGTGCATTCTCTAGGTACTTTTAGTGTTGAATAATCATTACATGCATACACGATGAATGTCGTATCAACATTATTCCAGTCGATCAGTGAGGCTGGAGCAGCAGTTGGCGCTGCTGACGGATGCGCTCGCCGACCGAGATCGACAGCTGAAGAAGCAGACTGCGCTTTTCAGAGATGCGCTTGCTGTCAAGGACAAACAGATAGATGAACTGCAGATGAAGCTTCGCGAGCATTTAGTGAAGGTACCGTAACAATAACATTCACTCTTATTCCGAGTTTAAAGACTCGAGATAATATTTTCCCAAAGCTGCATTCACAAGGTCTACCCACAATAGACATCACAAACCTACTTCGCATGCGCGGAAACCATAAAATGGACGTGCATTTGGTGCGTGACTAACCTACAGTCTTCAGCTCCAGAGCAGAATGCTCACCTCTTATTGGCTGAGGAGCGTAATTCAAAAGGAAATTCACAATTATCTCATTGAAAATGTCCCGATATTATATTTTATTCATATGAGATGTACACTGGGCCAAACAAAACTTGAACGTTCAATAAATCTGATAGGCTGATAAATGTAAGATCGCACCATCAGAAGTCAGTCTAGTGATCTCATTGTCTCACTCTAGTAGGTGACATCACATTTCAATCATAATAACAAGCTTTGATTGGTTATGGGACATGACCAGCAGTCATTCAAATTTGGTCAACGTTCAAGTTTTGTTTGGCCGAGTGTACATATACAGGATTCAACCAGGTACCCGATAGGCAATGCACGCCGATATTTCTCCCGCCAGAGGGCTCTGATAGTTTATGATGTTGTCTATTGGCATAGCGCAGCGCACAACATTCAAGAACAAAAAAACTTACCAATCACATTCAAACATTTAATAATACAAGCAGGGACTGAAACCCAAATGAATTTCGGTTCCGGTTCTAAGTTTTTCAAAATATCGGGTTCCGGTTCCGTAAAAAAATTAAATAATGGTTCCAATTCCGGTTCCAGTTTCATTTGGGTTCAAATCTGGATTCCAAACAGAAAAAGGCATTGGTTAAACTGTAATTTTAAAAGTGTTAGGTACACCTATATCTCATAAATTTATATTGGTGATTTAACCCTTTGTTTATGGTAGGATTTTGGAATCAGCGTAATTTTATCTGTATTGGTATATTATGAAGTTTCATCAAAATATCATTAACATGCTAAGTTATGTTAGAGAAACTTAAAATAGGTTAGCCTATTCAGTTTTTGAAAATATAGCACCAATTTCAAAAATTTCCTTGTAGTTTACATAATGGGGAATAGGTGAATGTTGAGATTATATTTTGTTTATATTCGCACAATCAAGATCAGCTCTGCACCCTAGTGGTGGAGATGTGGTACTAGAGGAAAGGGTTCAACATTCAATTCTCCATAAGGAACCTGTAGAGTTTGGATACCTCTACTTCAAACACTATTAAACATAGAACCCTGAAAAAAGTAATGAGTATAGAAAAGATTATGTTTTATCGATCTGTCACCTCAGAATTTTTCTCCGAGGTTAAATTGCAGCGTAATAATCATGCAAACATGAAATGCAGCAGCCAATCAGAGTACAGGAAATGGTTCAACAGACCAATCAGGCTACAGTATAAGCCGTATTAGCTTCATACGGAAAGTTATTTTATAATTATTTAGACACAATAAATGCATTTCTGAGGTGACAGATCGAATAAGCATAATCTTTTCTATACTACTTACAATTTTTATGGTTCTATGTTTAATAGTGTATGATGTAGAGGTATCCAAACTCTACAGGTTCCTTATGGATAATTGAATGTTGAACCCTTTCCTCTAGTACCACATCTCTACCACTAGAGTGCAGAACTGATCTTGGTTGTGCGAATACAAAATAGCCTCACAGAGCAATGTAAAATTTTATTATGTTTTTTTTAATTCATATATTTATTTCCCATAATTAATTTATTAGTTTTCGACATTTCACTCCTCTGCAAAAACATGCTGTACGTCACACGCCGTGTTCCCTGTGTTACGGGATGCATAGAACTGGCTCTGGCTAACATTATCTTTACGGCCCGACTCGGCTTGTGACGTCAAATTGTATTTCATGGACAGCTACAATTACCACACTTTGTAAATTCGTTCCTTGAAAACTATTCATCACACAACAAAATACCACATCTTTCTTCAACAACACCTCAACTTTCATAAAATATTTATTATTCTAAAATCTAAACTTCACTTCACTTCCCTATTATCATTGTCTGACGCGTGGCACGTGATTGCAGATGTTGAGGAAGCAAGAGCGTCAGGCGTCGTTGCTGTCAGAGGCGCTGGCCGACCGTGACCAGCAGCTCAGGGATCGCGCAACGGCGTTCACCAACAATCTGGAGTTCAAGGAGAGGCAGATCTCAGGGCTGCGCGAGAAGCTCGATGAATATCGCAACGAGGATAAGCTGACGGTAACCAGTGATTAGGACCTAGGGTCTGTGCATAAAGGATGTCACGCTTCAGGGGGGGAGGGGGGGGGGGGGGGGTGCACCAGTATAGGA
Organism: Leuctra nigra; assembly: GCA_934045905.1. NCBI lineage: Eukaryota > Metazoa > Arthropoda > Insecta > Plecoptera > Leuctridae > Leuctra > Leuctra nigra. Next base: position 10,716,447 of record OW203773.1, read on the forward strand.
CACAGTATAACAGGGAGGAGGGGGGGTACTGGAGGCAGTAGGACGTCACGTTTTGATTAGGGCTGTGCGGGTACCCGAAATTTCGGGTTCGGACGGGTAGTTGAAACCCGACTCAAAAACAAAATATAAAACTCGAAAAAAGTTTTTTTTCGGGTAGTTTTAAATTGCCGCCAAAAGTCTCCAGAATGTAGTTGCGCTTTTTCCCGCTAGGTTGCACTAGTCCGCGGTTGCGCTAAGCGCCTGCGTCGTGAAGTCGGTCGTCCGCCATTTTGGAATTGACGAGATGAAAACACTGATGGATGAAAATATGTGCGTCGTCCAATTTACAGTTTGTTGTTGAGTTTCTAAATTATGTAAAAGTGCCAAGTGCAATGAATATTTTTGTTATGGATAGTGATGAGCAGGGCGAGGTAGTGGACAATGATTTTTTGCGACGTAACGTACCTAATAGTCCAAGACTAGGTACAAGCAACGGACGGTGCCAATCGGTTTGTTGTGGATAGGGATGAGGTAGGCGAGGTATTTGACAATGATTTGTTGCGACGTAATAGTCCAAGACCAGGTTCAAATGGTACAAGCAACGGTACCAACAACAGTAGGAAGGCTTCTTCATCATTTGTTCATGGTAAATCAAACTAAATACTACCCTAGAGAGTTAACAATGATTTTTTTTAAATAAAAAAATACCTGAAATTACCCGATCAATACCCGACGTATTTTTACTACCCGACTCGAACCCGACCCGACCTCCAAAAATGCTACCCGCACAGCCCTAGTTTTGATATAGATATTTTCAAGCTTTTTAAATTTCAGTTGATACGTTGGGACCGGAAATTTCGCTAAGAACGAGAAATTCTGATACCCTTTACAGTCAAAAATATTCTATTTAAGGGGGGGTAGAGATAGATTTGTGACGTCCTTTTAGGGGGGGGGGGGGGGTCTCGGAAAGTGTGACACAGCGTGACAGGGGGAAGGGGGGGTGTCAAAATATCCTATTTTTAGCGTGACGTCCTTTATGCACAGCCCCCTATGAAACATGAAAAAGGCAGACAAATAGTAACTAAACAAGTGTTGGGACTTGAAAATTTTCAAATGAAAATTTTCATGAAAATACTCATTTACAGAGGACTTTTTAGCATATTTTCAATTTTTTATTTTGTAAAGTATTAATGGAGATGTGTTACATTATTATGCGTGATAGAAATACTTTTAAAAATGTCGGTGCACTACCAGAAAAATAAAAAAAATTTAAAAAATAAATTTACCTTCCTCAAGATTGAAAACATTGAACGTTTTCGGGGCATTCTCTGGTATTTTGAACTCAAGTTAGGTAAATTTCAACTGATATGAAACCCATGTTATTATATACCATTGTAAAGAGGACAGTTCAAGCTATCTGATGAAATGAGAGAGAAGTTCAAAAAAAAAACCCCCCAAAAATATGCCCGTTAATGTATAAAAACATTCAAAATTGCGGTTGCGGACAGGACAAAACATTTTTGATAGTTACCCATTTCCAAATAAAAAATTTCATGAAACAAAAATTCTTATAACAATGTGGGGATATATACTTTAATTAAAAAAATATATTATCACATAATTATTTTTATTTTCATTCAATAAAAATTTATTTGATGTGAAGCATCTGCGTAAACAGCGATTATTGAGCATTGTGATTCTGCAGGAGCTACAAAAATTACCTGAGGCCACTGATTATTTTTTTCCCCTTGGTATATATGTTAAGGATGAACATATATTTTTTTCAAATTTTCACTTTAACAAATTAAATATGGCACGCATTTTAATTATGTCCTGTCCGCAACCGATCTGGACAGGACATCACTTGCGTATTTTGTTTTCCTTGAACTAAAAAGAAATTTATTTATTTGAAGGCCATCTATTTATTTAAAATAATTCCATCCAATGCCAACATGTCCAAGTAGTAGGTTTCAGTTCAGGTGTGATCTGGTCATCAATAATTTGTTTGTATCGGTGGTGCAAGCGCTCGGAGCCTCGGCCGTTTTAGAAAATTAAGAGAGAAAAAGTGTTTAATAAGTGGGTGTAACTTTGTCAGGATGTTCACATGATCAGTCTGATTGTATATTAGTAGTACTTTTAATTTTTGCTTCGTGCCTTTTTAATTAGGCGCCGGTTACTCAACAAAACCGCGCAAAACTATGAAGTTCCGATACGATTGGGGACCAAACCCGTTCTGTATCCAATAGAGAAGTCACCTAAAATTTTATTCTTGTTAATTCGTAATTATCAACACAAATAACAATGACAAACCCACTTATCACCAGCGAAATTTAAAATTTTCATTCATATAAATCAAATTCAAATGTCAAGTTATATTTTGGCGGGAAAACGGCAGGCAACGAGAATCAGGATTGTGATGTCATTTCCAAGTCTCCAACAATGGTTACCATGGTGATTCCTTTGTTGCTATGGCAATATAGAGGATTGTGATGTCATTACTCATTGTCAATTTTCCTGTTTATAAAATTATAAGAAAATTATCAAACTTTGTTACTGAATTTCTCGAAAACTACTTGTCCCACAACAAAAATAAACCTATATCTGTGTTCAGCAACATTTCAACTTTAATAAAATTACTATTATTCTGAAATCTAATTGATAAGTGTATTCCCTATTGATATCAAATCATGATTAGATAAAAGACAAACTTAGGATTACCACTTGGCACATCAAATCATTTCGTCAATCCATTTTTTCTCCAATCGTATCCCAGAAAGTGCCTGCAACAAGCGGCAAAATCGCTCGCGCTTGAACCACCGTAACGCTGAAGTCTGGACAAGTATTAGACATTGCATCAGACACTATTTCAGTCAAGTATTTGTTTTTAAGCCCATCTATATCATTTAATAAATTCATGGCTATGCAAAAGCCATTAATTGAAAACATCAAGAAAAAGTTGTTCCTCCCAGTTCTTCCGAGCGACCCTCCACCAATGAGTTCCGCACGATTTTTTGGATACGGCAAAGAAGTTTCAAAATTAATAAATCGCATTATTAAAAATCTATAAATTCTTGATAATTCACTTAATTACATCATTTTATCACATTGTATAATGGCATAATACCACGTAATTACGCATTGTTCCGCTTCATTTTTGCTTTCTTCAAAATAATATAATTATCTTGGTTTCTTTACTTTTTTCTATTAATATCATATTTTCTGAGCTCATTACTATGCAACTGCAAAAGTGTGAACATTCAACAGAATGCAGAATGTAAATTAAGGCTGGTTACACATGTTAATCATTTGTGTCCTGTCCGCAACGTCCTGTCCGCAACTGAGACCCACTTTTAAAAAATATTTTACGAAGTCCAAAACAATGATAAAAATACACAGTTTGCGAAATATTATTTAGAATAGATCAATTGAACTAACTATCAGAATTTTTTATTTTTTTTAATGTTCAATTCAATAGAAACTTATGTTGAACTTTCCTCTCTTAAAAACACGATTCTATTGCGTCCTGTCCGCAACCACTAATTAAGTGCAATTATTTGCTTAAATTACAAAAGAAAGTAAATGAAACTGAGCTCATGTTATTGACCAGTCAAAATGCTATATGTAAATGTAAAAAAGTATACATTTTGATACACTCAGTATCTTGAAAATTGCATTCAAAGTTATTAAATGTCCTGTCCGCAACCTGCGCAATACCAGAGAATGCCCCTTTCATGAAACATTTCATGAAAAATTCCATGAAAATTTTCACAAAAAATGTTTCATGATAAATCCCAACACTACTTAAAACTAAAAAGACTGTAAAATCCCGAAAAAGGACCAATGAAATGTTATGCTTTGTATTATGGTGGCTGGAGCGATCAATTAATATACAAAAATATATTTTCTTGAAAGTATAAGTTCAAAAAACGTTTTCCAATATTTCAACTATTAAGATGCCAACAAATTATTTTATTTATTGGCTTAGGATAGGAGTTAAATTTGGAGTAAGGTATTAAAATGAACTTAAATTATTGTATGAATGAGTCAATGTGTCAAGAATCATTGTTGGTCATCCAAGTGGAGGATAGATTTTTGTGAAGACAACAATGTTGTAACTTGAAACAAGTATTTGATAATTATTTTCTCCAATAATTTAAAAAAGGACAAAAATACCTTAAATAGTAAGAAATTGACTGAATTTATTAAAAAATTTAGAAGAAGAAATTTTTAGGCAAAATAAAACACTTGTTTTTGAATTCAGGAACACATGAAACATAATTTTTTGATGTGTCCAGTGGTTAATTTGTATTAGAAAAGGTGGGTAAGCCCAAGATCTCTAGAGTAACCCATATATTCTATCTATCTTGGGGTAAGCCCACCCAATTTGTCAAGGGAAACGCATTACCGTACGGAATCAATGGGGGGTCTCGGGGGAGGGCCCCCCAGAAGAACGCAGGTCCGGGGCGCGCAGCCCCGGAAATTTTTTGAATTTCTGGAATGAATTTGGTGTGTTTCTGCGCTTTTGTAAAATAATTAATCCAATTTTTATCTCCATAAAAAATAAGTTTGTAGCGGGCGACCAAATGTGTTGTATTTAACAGTGTTATTAATAATAAAGAGAATATTTATATAAAAAGGTGCGTAAGCCCGGCTTACCCTCCCAAAAAGGTGGGTAAGCCGGGCTTACCTGGGCTTACGCCCAAATTAAGCACTGGATGTGTCTGAACAAAAAATTTAAAAAGGTGTGTTCTAAAAGCATCCTGGCCCTACTGATGATGATTTTACACTTTTTTTGAACATTTGTGTACCTAAATGTAAACACAAAAAATAATTACCAAATACACATAAAGGTGCTGCGACCGAGAGCGATTTTGCCGCTTGTAGGCACTTTTTTGATACGATTGGAGACAATACAGTAAACAGATCTGCGGTCACAGCTTACTTGAAATTAAAAAAAAAATTGTTAGTGTGAAGACCAAATTAAAAAATAAATAAAATTATACTGTGTGCTTAGTGATGTAAAATGCTCGAGCATATTCTTTTTGAGAATATTCTCGAGCATATTCATGCTTTGCACGTGACGTCATCTCATTGTTGCGCGGCCATTTTGGGGATACATGTCAGAACGGCTGTCAATCTGTTGTTCAGTACTTTTTGATATTATTTATGGTTTACCTGTGTAATTGTAAGCTGCAGAAGAAGTTCTTATAGGTATAAAACCACTTATTTACAAACTATCTTTGACTATAACCGATAATAATTAGTTTAAATCGAATTGACAGCTATCACCAATATGGCCGAAAATATACTTTTTTACATTGTTGATGTAAAACAAAAGACGCACGTGCAAAGCATGAATTCTTAAAAATGCATCTAAGCTTATAGAAACTCGAACTTTTAGCTCAATTCCAAAAAGTATGTACCTACTTTTATGGATCTTGCAACATAGTACCTATTGTTATGGAGAACCAGTCGGGAATCGTTACTGAGGCTATACAGGTCAGAGTTTTCTTCGATCGAGCTGAAATTTTGCACACATATAGGGAACATTTCTGGGCGTTGCAGACCCAAATTTTTTGAAATCCCCGATTGGTTCAAATTTAAAAAAAATATCTTTCGATTGGTTGGTTCGATCAATTTGAAATTTTGACAAGTCATTACGACCAACATTATTTCCAATCTTACAAAGTTTCAGCCAAATCCTCCCATTGGTTAAAATTTGAAACCATCTTTCCTTTGATTTTTTTAATTTAAACTAGAACCGTTTGACCGATCAACTTAAAACTTTGCGGGGTCATTGGGACCAACATTATCTGTATTTTTGACAATTTTCAGACTAATCTGTGCTTAAATCCAAAAGTTATTGACATTTTACCGACATTTTGTGTGTTGCTGTCAAATTCTCAAAAATGTTTGATCACGGTAACGTCGAGCCTACTTTCAAACACATATGAAACTGATGTTCAACAGATCGATCTGATATTGTGTACACACACATAACAAATGAGTGGTCTCAAGTATATTTTTAGAACGAGATCCTGTGATCTCGTTCTAAAAATCTGTGATTTTTGAAAATTAACAAGGAACCGTTTGATTGTTAAAACTTCAACTGAAAACATGGATATTGGGACCAATATTTTAGGAATTTTTTGAGATTTTCATACCAGTCTGTGACAAAATTCAAGAAATATTGGCTTTTAAGGACATTTTCAATCGACAGAATTTCGGTTCGAGGAGTTGCGCGTTTCCGTGCTCGCTCATGCTCGCTCATGATAGCTCGTGCTTGCTGTCCCTGCCTATGTATTGCACAGCCTTCCAAGGCCATAAAATGGCGACAAAACATTCAAACTTGAACTTTTTATATATAATAATAATTTTTAAACCTCTGGTGAGAATATTCTCAAATATTCTCGGAGAATAATCTCTTTGAGAATATTCTCGAGCACGGAGAATATTCTCATGAGAATATTCTCGGCTCACATCTCTATGTGTGCTTCATGTTAAAGCCCTATCACACTGAGTTGCAACCCGTGTATGGAACCGGCGGTTGGAAAATTGGTTGGCCGCGCATGTGCAGAGACTGAATTTGGTCAACCCACAGGTTGGGTTGGGTTTTATTATTTTTTTTTTTTTTATTAGGTACCTATTTTATTTTTTTATTATTTTATCATTTATTATATTTGATTGCCTCTACCTTCGGCTCCCATTCTCATCTAATTTATAAATTTTTGGGAAATTGGCTCTGTCACCAAAATAGGTTGCCGACCCCTGGCTTACTGGTTCCATTTAATCTATAATAATGAAGTGTGATATTGACGAAACCTCTTGACCTTGACGTGATGCCTGACACTCTTGTTGACAGATGTGTATCGAGCAGGTGGTATCGGAAGCGTGCACATCGGAAACATCGCCAGTGCCGAAACCTCGGAAGAGAGGCGGGCCGAGACCACCTCGACGACCACCAGTGGATGACTTTGGGAACCCAATCCTGCCCGGTAATAGAAAATAATATTATAAATCAGGGACTGGAACCCATATGAATATCGGTTCCGATTCTGGTTCCATAAAGGTTCCAATCGGTTCCATCAAATTCACAATAATTCAATTTAATTTCAGATTTGAAAGGCAATGAAGTAAAAATTCAATTCAATGAATTATTTAAAGAACCCTTAGAACCGTTATGGAACCTAAATAATATGTAGTACTAATAAGGGTTCCGGTTCCATGTAAAAACGTAATATCGGTTCCGATTCCGGTTCCTCTTCCTATAAAAATAAGAGTTCTTTTAGGTTCCAGTTCCGGTTCCGGTTCCAATCCCTGTTTTAAATTCTTGGGAACCACACTATCTGTGTTATATTTTACGTAAACCAGTGGTACTCAACCTGCTGCCCGCGGGACTAAATTTTGTGTCCCATCAGTTGATGTTTTATAAGTACCTACTTACTTAGCATCATTTTCAAGGAAATGTAAAATGTGTGATGCAATATTCTTGTGTAAGCTTTAGACAAATGAAACATTATCTCTAACAATTTGCTTTTTGAATGGCCTGCAGGAAAGTTTTTAAATTTTTAGTAAAATAGAATCGATTTTGAAAATATTTTAATAAAAATAAAACATATTATGTGACACGCAATATTTGTAAAGTAAATTTAGGCATACATACACAGTATATCTGTACATGCTTTTTGTTGGTATCAAAAAGTTTAATACGTAATTATTAAATTGTATTTATATTAATTAACATTATCATGTTGTATAAACGATCATTGGACTTAAATAAATACCAACTGCAATGAGAAAAGATTTTTCCTCGAGTGGGACTCGAATCCACGACCTTCCGATATCCAGTCAGATGCTCTACCAACAATGGACTAGAAAGGGAATGGTTGTGTTTTGAAATGTACTCATGTTGGGAATAAAGATTATTGCATTATACCTTTATCAGAGTTTGATTCATTCACATAAGTGAATACTACAAGTGGCAGCTTATATTGGAACACAGCCGCTGCAATGCTAACTGCCTCGATAGCTCAGCTGGTAGAGCATCTTACTGGGGGTCGTGGGTTCGAGTCCCACTCGAGGAAAAATCTTTTCTCATTGCAGTTGGTATTTATTTACACCTATCTGAGGTTATCAGCAAAAACCACATTTCAATCATTGGACTTCTTGCTGTATCAACTACTTGACGATGTCATACTGTCCCCAGCGCCGGGCGAGGTCGGGAAGGTGATCCACTGCGAGCGCTGCTGGTACACGACGACGAACAAGCACCGCATGACGCGCCACATGGCGGGCGCGCACGCTCTGCGCAACTGCGCCAAGTGCAGCTTCACGTGTCGCAGCCGCGGCGAGATGGTCAACCACCGCAAGACCCACGACCCCAACCCCAAGCACAGGTTCGCGTGCGAAGTGTGCGGCTTCACGGCAGGCAGTCGCAACGACGTCAAGAAACATATGTTTCAACACACCGGCGTGTACATCTATCAGTGTGACAAGTGTCCGATGGGATTCAATAGAAAGCAGAGGCTAACGGCACACATGCTGAACGAACATTCTTCTCCGTAGACTTATACCGACTCGTGTTTCAATAATTGTCTGTATAATTAGGGTTGTGCGAACCTTCAATTTTGAAGCTGAACCGAACCCGAACCGAAAAACTGTGAACTATTCAAATAATGCTATTTGTACAAAGGGATTACATAAATTTAGCACAAAGCAATGGATTATTTGTAGGTAGTTTTGTTAATTAATCATGGAAAAACATTAATTATTTTTGCAATTTTGCAGTTTCTCAGTCTCTTCACTTGATGTAATGTGATGAACAATCACTGTAAATTATTATAACTGATTACAGTAGTAGGTGGTATTATTTAATAAATTGTGTGTATAAACAGATCAGTACAAAGCAACAAAAATGGTTCGAAACATTTGAAAATGGAACCTTTAGGCCCTTCGAACCAACTCATGCATCCCTACCTGTGTTCACGTTTGCATGGGGTGTGTGCGGATTCAAGGCTGGCAGTCACAACGACGTTTACATCTATCAGTGTGACAAGTGTCCGTGTGGATTCCATTGAAAGCAGAGGCTAACGGCACACATGCTGAACGAACATGCTTCTCCGTAGACTTATACCGGCGTAGACCGGCTCGTGTTTCAATAATGATCTGTAATATAAGACATTCCTGGATAATGTACAATCTATAGTCCATCCCACTCTATTGTGGCAGTGGAATATTTTAGCCAAACAATTATTTTGAATATTCCTAGTCAAGTAAACTCCTCTAACACTGGCCACCTTTCCAAGTAGAACAACAAAACTACATCAATGCAATTGAAAATATAGGTAGTAGGTACCTACTTGAAATGTTAATAAAGTAAAATAATATTGTTCTACTGCCAAGTTAGGGTGGGACCGACTATAGTGTGTCGGTCGGTACTTGTGAGCAATTCATAGGTTGCATGTGATGTCATCTCATTGTTGCCGTCGCCATCTTAATGGCACGCAGAATAGCTGTGATTCTCTGCTTTTTTGATGATATTTTATAGTTAATTAGTACCTGGGAAATTGTATAGGCTCCGGAGATTACTTTAGTACGAAGAGAAATCACTCGCATTAAAAAAATACATCGGTTTGCCTCAATAAAGTTATAAATCTGACCCGTCAACGTGCCAACGTAATGGGTGGACAATTCAATAATTTAGCATTGCTGATATAAAACAATAGAAGTTCGTGCAAGCTATGAATAATCTAGTTACAAGTTCTTGGAATATTAATGTCGTTTTCGGCTGGCCGCACTGGGGTTGCACTGAGCTGCACTGAGTGCAAGTGGCGTGTTCGACTGGCAGTGCGCAGTTGCTCTGGGGCAATGTTTTCGATTTCGACTGGGAAGTGGTGCACACTGGGTGCGCACTCAGTGCACTATTTCTTGCTCGGAAATATTAGGTAGAGTTGCCCCCTCCACTCTGCCGCACTCCGACAAAATGGCGGCCCGAAAAACAAAATTGATGTTGTTACTGGAGGTTTTCCTTCAAAACACTCAGGAGCTCAATTTCTTCGGTTGCCATTTGAAAATAGCTGTCAGTGTCAAAACACAAAATCAAAACATATCATTCGTATTCGGCTGAGACCGCACTAGGGGCAGCACTAGGGCAAAACCAGGTTACGACATGACGTCACGATCAAGAACTCAGTGCAACCCCAGTGCGGCCAGCCGAAAACGACATAAGTAGGTAGGTACCTATATGAATGTATTAAAAAATATGTTTTATAATATGAACAAACTATTTGTTTTGTAAAACACACTATTTTCACACTCAAAAGTGTTAATTTCATTCATAAATATGAAATTTAAATTCTCTGGGCATTTTGACGGGAAAACAGTATTCCTGTGGAGGGGTGTCATATTTTATCAACCATCAGTGATGCATCGTTGCAATAAAATATGACATCGTTATACAGAAATAAGAACTGTTTTCCCGCCAAAATGTCTACTGAATTTAAATTTCATATTTATGATTATGAATGAAAATTTACACTTTTTAGTGTGAAATATGTGTGCTTAGCTTGTTATATTAACCACATTATAAAACGTGTGCATATAATATATAGTACCGGCACCCTAGCTGTTTTAACATTTATCAACATGCTTGGTTAGTGATTGGAAACTATTATTGATGTGTTATAACGATGATGGCAAGGGCGGAGGGGATGGTCATTGCAGCATGCTTTACCATTATACATCGACGACAGTTTCAAATCATGAATCGAGAAGCATTTGTCTATGATCAATAATCATACAGATTTAATAAAATAAATAATTGTATGAAAATGCAGTCTTTTGATTTGAATTGCCTACCCACCAGGCATGGAATCGGCCTTCGCAATCATGTCAAACCCCACATTAATGAATGATCCTGGTTTTGTGTATATTTTAGCAGATGCAATCCTTACCAGCATTTTTGTGCTGAATAATTATGTGATGGCTTTTTATTATTAATTTAGATGTCCAGAGTGAGGTACTTTGCTTAGTTGAAAGGCTACGTAGCTCTACTACTTACATAGCATAATAAAGGGTCAACCAGGTAGTCAAAATACGAATGGAAAGTTTGTTTGAACATTTCCAAGATTTGAATTTTTCGCGCACCGAGTTTTTAGTTACTTCGCTTGCCACTGAAGGTTGAACAGCGCCATAAGTCTATCAAACAGCTGACAGCTGTCAAGTATTGTTGTTTATAACCTAACCTGTTCAATCTCAAGTTATTATTATTAAATTTAAAAATAATTACAATGTTATTGCATTATTTTTTCTACACGCATTACAAGTGATTAAAGTGTGTATTTTAATGATAGTAAAGTGTATAGTTATGTTTACTTGACGCGCTTCGCTTCGTTTTAGTTACAGGGATGCAACAGGTGGGGATGCTGTTTTTGTTTTACTGTTTCTAGTTCGTTTTTGTAATGAAAAACATGGTATTGTGAATGCCCATAAGATTGACGCGAACGCAACAAGTTAGATTTTGTGTAATTTGATTTCCGTTTGTGTCGTAGGTACTATATGTCAATGGGCCTTTATTCCTTCATGCTTGTTGTTTGCACACTTTGCAACTTGGCTGAGTGGAGCAACCGCTCCACTAAATTTGTATAATTCAATTCAAATCAGTGTAATCACACATCAAATTAAATAAAATCAATATGATTTTGACTCTTAAATTTTTTTTTTTAAATTAACTTTGGGATTTCCTATGTCCACATGAAACTTCTGCATTTTGTCCACTCACACATTATCTGCGTTTCAGGACGACAAACAGCCAAATTACATTGCTGGTGTTACATCTTTAATTTCTCATCGCATGGTCTCTTGTCACATAAAATTTCCACACAATTCTGAGGTGTTGTTATTTGACTTATTAATGCTTATTTCTGGAAATATATTGCCATATCAAAGCATTTTGGATGAAACTTGCAGAATTATGCCTGCACTTTGCTGGCAACACATCAGAATTTCTTGAAAATTTGAAATTAGTGTAAAGCATTAAGGTACTACACATTGTCCAAATGGTCCCCCCTCCAGGGCTACATGTGGCGTAAACTTGGGTCTGCCGACACTTGGCTCGGCAGGTCTAACTTGGGTCTATGAGTACACAAAATGGAAGCTTTAACTTTAATTACAAAACCATTACAACTGACCTCATACATGAAATTCACCCAAAAATGATTCAAAATTTCTGCGAAAAAATATTCACTAATAAAAAGTCAACTTTAAAAATGTATCAAAAGTCCCGAAGCTAGGTGAATGCGCTGATTGGTGAGGATTCACATTTTATCGCACTGCTCAGTGTTTCATGAATTCACTTGATCGGTTACTTGTAGGTAACTGATGCAGTTGTATTATTGTTACAAGTTGTGTTTCTCTCTGCAGAAAGTGGACACCCAAAGCTGCTGCACTCTCCTGTGAGTTTGGTCCGAAGAGAGATTTCAACTCAACAACTCTGGACTATAACATGCAGGTCAGTTTCGTTCAAACAATTACTTCTAAATATAACTTCATGGACTCTTTTTTCATGTTCTCATATCTCTGCATTCTTCTCGAAGTGTTCTTTGCTCAAATTTCTGAAATATCTAATTCCCATTATATTTCCCTGGAATATTTTAAAATAATAAACACCATTTGAATAAAAAAATTGTCACTTCTTTTTACCTGTGATTATGAGTATATCTAGTGGAGCGGTCGCTCCACGCCAGCCAAGTCGTACGGCGCGCACACTCTCACACAACATACCGTTCAAACCTAAAGGCTGGAGCAACCCACTTTTACTGTAAGCATCAAAGTGGCATTTTCGGCCTACTGGATCTTAAAAATGGGAAATCTCACATTGTTGCGAAATATTTTAATTTAGAGCTATGGCCCACCCTACCATATATTCCAAGTTTGGCAATAATTCGTTATGCCATTTGCGAGCTGGAGGACCGTGAAAATCGTGAAATTGTACGGCTTTCAGATGATTATTATTATTCATCTTCCAGTAAATTCCGCGGTCTCCGCCACAGGCTAAACGGCTGGGTCGATTGGCCCGAAATTTTCACCACATATACAGCTCGTCTGCCTGATGATACCCTGCCCTCATGAATTTTTTGTGCCGCCATTTTGAAACCGGAAGTGACGTCATATCTCAAAAACGGCTTGACCGATCGGAACGAAATTTGCGCCAATCGATTCAGACCGTCCTGTATATGAAATATCAATTGTCAAAAAAGAAATATATTATTACCAAAACTGGAAATGACGTCATAAAAATGAAGAATCAGACTTAAATCACCTCATACTGCAATAAATACATATTCAGAAGGCTTATACTGATACAAAACATTTATGTAAATAAATTATTGGTGGCAGTGATTTCAGCCGCCATTTTCTTAACCGAAAGTGATGCCATATCTTGAAAACGGCTGGACCGTTTGGAACGAAGCTTTCGCTATTCTTTATGGAATATCATTTTAAGCATTATTTAGTACCAAACGCAACTTTTCTTTGTGTCCAAATCGGAAATAGCTTATTTTTTTTAAGGAATTAGTCATTGTTGCTCCGATTTGTGTCTTACAAGTGTGAGAATAATCTAAAAAAAGAAGTGATATCCCCATAAAAAAACACTCCGTGTTAAAATACCAGCAAAGTCTATTTAACTATAAAAAAATAGAAGAAATCTAAAAAATCAGCACTGAAAAGTAGTGATCAAAAAATGGGCCAAGTCAAAACATGATTTTAAAAACCGAAATATACTTGGCGCATCGTTTTTTTAGGGTCTTTAGGTATATTATTTATATTTAGGCACATTTGACTTATGGCATATACCTACGCCTATATTATTTATACACGATGCGCCATATATATTTCGGTTTTTAAAATCATGTTTTGACTTGGCCCATTTTTTGATATCACTACTTTTCAGTGCTGAATTTTTTAGATTTCTTCTATTTTTTTATAGTTAAAGAGACTTGGCTGGTATTTTTACACAGAGTGTTTTTTATGGTCATTATTATCAGACTAGGAGACTGTTAACCAAAATTCCTATTTTGGCTAGGTAAAATTTAATTCTTGTTCGTAATCTCTCTGCTTTTGGTACCTACTATGGGAAGATTTTTAAGTTTGTTTAACTTTATTAAAATTTTCACACTTCTCCTTTGACACATTTCGAAAGATTGTCTTCTAAGGCAAGGTTTCCAATGCGAATAGCGCGGCAAATTCTCACACGTGTATTAATTCGCATGCAATATGAAGGCTCACTTTCAAATGCGTTACACAGAGCGGTTTACTTTAAGTACTTAAATGTTTTGTTGTTTCTAATTTCAGAACCCTGCAGACTCAGAGGCTATCAAGGGACCCGTGAAGATAGAGATCGAAGAACACCTAATCGATGTGAAACCTGAACTTGACCTAATGCCTACTTTTGACCGTCATTACGCCTTTCTACCAGAAGATCCAACCATGGACGTAGATCTTCACTCTGCAACCACCTCGGTAGGTACATTTGATACAACAATCAATCCTTTCACAGCTCTGCCTTCCTTACCTACATAGCATTAATTTTTATTAAATTGTGTTATGTTGCCACGGAATATTTCCAGAGTTTTAAGTTTCTGGCACCTACCCCTAAATTACTGTAATAATTTTCTTCTAAAAAGTTAATTGATGCCTTACAAGTTAGGTAGGTACTTTGCATAGTATGCTAGAAATAAAAACTCTTGCAATAAGTTCTTATGATATTCTCCATTAAAACTGACGAAAAATTTAAATACTTTTAATATTATCTGTTTATTTTTTTCATTATAAAATATATAACAACAGTTACCTATTTTATTTTAGTTTGTATCATGCGTACTGTTGTAATAGTTGGTTAACTTCTTTACCGACCGAGAGTCAAGGTTGAGGAGTTGTGAGATGAGAAGGCAGTGGGCTAGGGAGTAATAAAGAGGATCATGGCTACAGTATTCCTTGTGCAGTTTTATCTTGAATCATCCACTATCCTCCAAACAATCAACGAATAAAACATGGTGACAAAGCGGTAAAAAATATTGTTCAACAGTTTAAAACTATTTTCGGTGTTTCTAATGATGGGTAACGACGATCAATTAACGAATCAAGCTACCTGCCAAGTGCCCATTTCGCCGCCTGTGCATTTCTCCTTCCAACCCGCAGAATGGTTGCGTTGGAAAACAAGGTGGGAGCGTTTTCGACGCGGTTCGGGACTGGTAAACAAATCACAGGAACAACAAATAGATCTGTTAATCTACACAATGGGTGATCAAGCAGAGGAAATACTCGCAAGATTTAACCTCACTCCTACGGAAAGCGCGTCCTACGACAGGATCATATCCAGGTTTGACAATCATTTCATACCACGTAAGAACATAATTTATGAAAGAGCGTGTTTCTTAAGGCGTACCCAGCACGAAGGGGAAAATATTGAAGCCTTTGTTACGGCACTGCATAGTTTGTCAAAAACATGCGAATGGGGTTTTCTACAAGAGGAAATGACATTGATGGCAGTGATCATCGGCATGAGAGACAAGAAACTTAGTGATAGTCTACAACTAAACACGAAATTGACTTTGGAATCAGCAATTCTCACAATTGTGCAGTCAGAAGAAATCGCCAAACAGAGAGCCGAACTACACGGAACTGCTGCTGTAGAAGAAGTGCGTCACTCTCGGAACAATAATCCTAGCAATCAAGGTCAGCAGAAAACTCAAAAGCCAAACTATAAAACTTCACATCGTCTTTCCGAACAGAATCAAACAAAGGATGGAGAACAGAAGAAGATTTGTGGTTGGTGTGGGAACCAGTCACATGCGCGATTCAAGTGTCCAGCGAGAAATATTAAATGCGCCAAGTGTGGTATTCAAGGACATTTCGCAAAAGTTTGTCGCAAGAAAAAACTTGACGAAGTAGTAGAGGAAAATCAGTCAACATCAGGAAACGTAGATAATTGTGCATTTGTAGGAGCAGTTGATGCGAACAGTACAGACGAACCATGGTTTGTGCAAATCAAGATTGAAGGTCAATTGATCAAGTTCAAGATAGATACTGGGGCAGACGTGACCGTCTTGCCTAGTGACTGTCCAGTTGTTCGACATCTGAAAATCAAGAAAGCAAGCAGGATGCTGTGCGGACCCGACAAAAGACCACTACAAGTCGTAGGGGTAAGCGAAAACATTCTTCAATACAAGGACAAGACTTCCAAGGAAACCATCTACGTGGTGAAAGATTTGAATACACCTCTACTAAGACGACCTGCAATCAGTCATCTTCAAATCCTACAATTGAATGAAGTCCGTGCATCTTCAAGTTCGTGGAAAGAAGAATTTCCGAAGCTTTTCACAGGACTGGGAACAATACCAGGAGAATATAGAATTGACATAAAACCGGATGCTGTTCCTAAAGCAATACATACACCAAGGTTTGTACCACTTCCACTACTCAAGACAGTCGAAGCAGAGCTAAACAGAATGGTCAAGTCAGGTGTTATCACAGCAGTTGAAAAACCATCAGCATGGTGCTCACCTATGGTCGTAGCGCCTAAACCTTCAGGAGAGGTCAGGATTTGTGTGGATCTGTCCCACCTAAATCGCAGTGTTAATCAGGAATTTCATCCAATTCCTAAGATAGAGCATACCTTAGGTCAACTCGCAGGTGCCAAGGTTTTTAGTAAAATCGACGCCAACTCAGGATTTTGGCAAGTCGCTCTATCGGACGAGTCCAAACACCTCACAACCTTTCTGACACCGTTTGGGAGATTCCAATTTGAGAAACTACCTTTTGGGATCTCGTCAGCACCTGAACATTTCCAACAGCGCATGAATAACATTCTTCAAGGACTACCAGGCGTTCTTGTCCACATGGACGACGTTCTCATCTACGGAGAAGATCAGAAGTCACACGATAGCCGTCTTCGAGCCGTCCTCGAGAGACTACAAGGGATCGGAATGACGTTGAACGAAGCGAAATCAAAGTTCAGTACGACATCTGTGCGCTTTTTAGGGCACAAGATCGACTCACATGGCATTCAAGCAGATGACAAGAAGATTTCAGCCATAATGAACATGGATCCACCTACAGACGTAACGGAAGTACAGCGCTTCTTAGGTATGGTGAATTTTCTAGGGAAATTCATTCCTAGAAAATCTGAGATCCTTGAACCAATCCATTCCTTGCTATCCACAAAGAACCACTTTGTCTGGGGTACTTCTCAAGAAGAAGCATTCAATCACATCAAAAAGCTCCTAACTCAAGCTCCAACTCTTGCCTTGTACGACCCAGGGAAACCTACTATCATTTCAGCCGATGCATCATCCTACGGACTGGGCAGCGTGCTGATCCAAGAGCAAGCTGACAAGAGCAGGAGAGCCGTGGCGTATGCATCTCGCAGTCTGTCTACAGCAGAGAAAACATGCAAACATTGAAAGGGAAGCACTAGCTCTTACCTGGGCATGCGAGAAGTTTAAAGACTACATCACAGGCATCACCTTTCAAATAGAAACGGATCACAAATCTTTGGTACCTATCTTTACAAGCAAAGAACTAGATGATCTTACTCCCCGTATCCAAAGATTTCGCATACGCATGTTGAGATACAATTATTCTATCTTCTACACACCAGGGAAAGAATTGTTAGTGGCTGATACTCTGTCAAGAAAGCCATTACAGGAGGTTGAAACAGACGAACTAGAGGAGGAGACGACAGCATTTGTACAGTTTGTTACGAAAAATATCCCTCTTACAGACATATTCATGGTGAAAATACTCGAAGAACAGAATAAAGATCCCGTATGTCGAGCTATTCGGGAATATGTCCAAACAGGTTGGCCTGCAAAGAACCAACTTGTTCCGGAACTCCACACATACTGGTCTGTTCAAGATCAGATATCTACTCATGAACATCTTTTGTTAAGAGGCAATCGATTAATAATACCATCAACATTACAGCGAGAGCTACTCGACAGAATTCACGACGGACATCTTGGTATCAGCAAGTGTCGACTTCGAGCTCGAGGAGCAGTCTGGTGGCCAGGAATGTCTAGCCAGATCGAGAGCCTTATTCGATCGTGTCCTGAGTGCGTCAAGGAGAGCAGCAACCGACATGAACCTTTGAAACCATCGTAATTTCCAGAGAGACCATGGCAAGTAGTAGCAATCGATTTATTCACACTTGAACAGAAAAACTTCGTAGTCATATCTGATTACTACTCAAGATACTTCGAAATTGCGCAGCTGCCAGGGGTGAAATCAGAGAACGTTATTGAAGCATGCAAATCTGTGTTTTCTCGTCACGGAATACCAGAAGTAGTACGCTCTGATAATGGACCACAATTCAGACATGAATTTTTGCAGTATGCAAAGTCATACAACTTCAAACTAATCACTAGCAGCCCTAAATTTCCGCAAAGTAACGGTTTTGCAGAGACAGCAGTAAAGATCGCAAAGATGCGTTTAAAGAAGAACGGAGATCCTTACCAAGCGTTACTAGCATACCGATCTACTCCTCTTTCAAACGGGTTTAGTCCGGCAGAATTACTTATGAATAGGAAGATACGAACAACCCTTCCCATGATACCAGCTCGTCTTGAGGAGAAACCCGATTTCAGCAACTTGAAGAAGAAGGAAGAAGAGTTGAAAGCAAACCAGAAACGAAACTACGACAACCGTCACGGAGTCAGAGAATTATCACCTCTTCCGATTGGAACTTTTGTATGGATTATAGACATGAGAATCCATGGACAGGTGATAAGTCTAGCAGATGAACCTCGTTCGTACATCGTAGAAACGGGACATGGAACGGTACGTCGCAACAGGTGGCATTTAGTTCCTGCACCTTATTTAAAAACACTGGACCAAGAAGATCAAGGACAACCGCCAGAGCGAGTTGCAGAACAACAACCCGAGATCGTGTCGACTCCAGTTGAGCAGGGTACAACACCTGAGGTGCCAGCTACGGCTAGTGTCCATCCATCATCGTCAGGGTACAAGACGAGGAGCGGGAGAACAGTGAACCGACCATCTCGGTTCAATGATTAGTTTATTCCAAGAAGATCATTAATCTTGTTTATTTTATTTCAAATGTTTCTGCTTTAATTGTAATTGTAATAATAATATCATCAATAATCATTTTGAATATTCACCACCCAAAAAGGGGGAGATGTTGTAATAGTTGGTTAACTTCTTTACCGACCGAGAGTCAAGGTTGAGGAGTTGTGAGATGAGAAGGCAGTGGGCTAGGGAGTAATAAAGAGGATCATGGCTACAGTATTCCTTGTGCAGTTTTATCTTGAATCATCCACTATCCTCCAAACAATCAACGAATAAAACACGTACAATGCATGCATGCAATTTTGTAGGTACAATGCGTGTGATTTTCATGTGCAAAACTAAAATGTAATGTTGAATTTTGTTAAATTCCGTCATAATACCTAGTAGGTACCTACGTACTTTTGGCACACGTTTTAAAGGCCGGCTGTCATTAAAGCCCCTGTTAACCTGAACACCATATTTTTTTCTAATCGTACCTGACACCAATCACTACTGTTATTGTTCAATAGTTTTTGATTTGTGACAAGCAGAAAATTAGAAAAAAAATATTTATAAACTTGAAAATTGTGTTTGAAAAGAATGACTTCGTGTGCCGTTTTTCACTTCATTGAGTGTACATTTGAAATACAAACATTGTGTGGTTGACGGTCATAAAGTGTGTTTAAATACTTTCAAAAGTGATCTTATTTCGATCGTAAATTCATCTGTGTTGACTTTTATTCGTCAAGATTCCTAGAACTCGGGTTGCTGGGAGAAGTTGTGACTCAAATATGGAGGGGTCAAGAGGTTGCGAGTATGCAGAATTCATAACAAAACGCGATATCTACACTCTCAAGTACCAGCTGGTAAAATATAAAGTGGAGCATAATATGATATTTTATTAATTGCAGGTAAATGATGAGCGCTATAATTTTGAATAAAATATGGTTAGGAAGAGGAAGAATTGTTTGTTCTTTTCATCAAAAGCTTTATCCTGGGTTGCACGTAGTTTGCTCACACCGAATATTTGAAGATGAAAATCAATGTTACACTGTAATACTGACTTGCCAAGTTTCGCAAAGTCATTCTTTTATGTATCATTTCAAGACCATACGCGTTAGGCTGGATGTTTCAACACTGCGCCAATATGTTTAAATCCCCGAACATCAATGATAGTAAAATTTTGATTTTTGGGTTCACTGGTCCTTTAAAATAAAAGGTGCAAATCATTTTATAAAAAGTCCAACGCCGAAAAGGGAAGTCTCTACGAGCTCTATAGTTTGAAAGCATAGAGCATAGAGATTCATATATACAGAGAGTGGTAACTTCTGGTTAATGCTTGACTAATTTTGAAAGATCCTTTTTCTCCATATTAGAAATATTTAATAATTCACTGCCACTGAAATGGAAAATTATTTCGGAAGTCAGTGAAAAAATTACTTTGAGCTGTCAAATTTTAAACTTCTGAATTTTACTAGAAACACATTTTTAACTTGAATAGAAGAATATATTACAATATTATATCTTGTTATTACCTTACATTTATTTGTTCTGTGTTGTGTTGTTTGTTATTGTAAAGTATGCACTGAAGGTTAGTACAAAGTAACATTCAAGTCTCTTGCCAACAAATGTAATTTTCATTACAATCGAGGGGGATGGGGTGCCATATTTAAAGTAATTGCTTGAAATAGTCTCCAAGATGGTGGCTGGGCATGCTCAGATCTACCCTGACAATGTGCCGCGCATCATACCAAGGCTGGCTACCACTTGCCCCTCTCTGTAAGTATATGAATCTCTATGGACTGAGTGAGCTAGCCCTTTAAACAGAATATAAGCACACGCTACATGCCAGCTCGTCGATGCGCAATCAAAATGCTTGTGTCATCACTTTTTCGAGGAATGTGATTATTATGACTATCTACATGTTCACTTGGCACAAACTGCAAGGGTAGATTGAAACATTATGAGATATTATTATCATATTAGCGGCAATGCTTTGCTTCAAGCAAGTGCAACTGAATCGCATTCAAATAATAGCTTTTATTAACATCTTTCATATTACTGATTGAACAAAATCCCAAATTCAGCTTCTCGAAGCATTTTAGAAAATGTTGGCAAAACACAAAACTGAACTTCTATCATGATCATAGACCCTGAACCAATATGTTGTGAGATTGTCATTACTTGTTAGGGAAGTATCCTCTAATTTTATTAAGAGGATTCTGCCCTTGTCCACCATTTTGAAAATTACCGACAATTTTTCTCCCAGAAATAGGGTACACTATTTTGCTTCTACTTTCTACAATTCTTACTGAATAGTGATGAAAAAAATTGTAATAGTAGATAAGACACACACACACAAGTGGTATGAAAAGAATTGTAATAAAGCCACCACTTTCTGTGAAAATAATTTGTGAAAATTACACTTTGGAAGTGCCGTCCTGGCCACTTTTTGCAGTTTTTTGAAAGCTTTGTGAGGTAAACCCACTACAATAATTGAATATTTTACGCGTTCATATCATGTGACATTTCAGTGGCTATTTACTGCAGAAGTTTCTATATTGTGGCAGTTAATATACTCATGGGATCCTGGTGGAGCTAAAGCACCATATCGTTTCTCTTCCTTGCCAAACATGGATTAGCTCCACTACTGTAGTTACTACAAATCAGAATGGATTGGAATGAAATATTTTACGGAGTTCGGTAAGAAATGTCTACATGATGTGAACGGGACAGAATGTTGAATAAGCCGATATATTTTGCTAAAATAAATGTTAAAAATTACTCACGGGCAGCCGCTGACACACTTATTTTGACACAAGTTAATAACCACCTATAAAACGATTGGCTTTATAAATAAAAACACATGTACTATCCACGGTTAGCGTGATGAATTGGCAAGGAGCACACGAAATTTTGAAGATATTGCTTTAAAATTACAGCGGTAATCACTAAAAAGGGAGGGCCACTTTTCTCTGAAACTGACACTCAAAATTCTTATAAAATGTTGATATTTTGACAATATTTCTACACCTAGTTCATCAGTTTCCTGATAGATTATGTTGGTGGAGAGGTAATTGTTTTACCATTATGTGATTTTCTAGCTTATTGTTTTAGGTTTGATTTCACTGCAACATGATTACAGATTTTAAGTGCAGTGATAATATAACTACCTTGGTTTAGAGAAGCATGGCTACATATTTTCTGTCGAATTTCTTCAATTTAGATATTCTTAGGAAAATCTATTTCACTTGAAAATCAACATGTACCTGTGCTGTGACACTTGTCAAGTTACAAAATAGAAATCTGTTGATTACACGCAGGTGATTAGCGCAGCATACTGCATGAAGGATGTTGACGAGGAGGGAAGGTTTTAATATACCTACACTACGTTCTAAAAGGACTTTTCAGTGCCTGAGGGCAAATGCCAAAATATAAAAGCCAATAAACGTTATATATCCCTCAGAAATGTGGATTTTCTTTGGTCCTCTATTGTTATGAGGTGAGGAAGAGGTAGTGCCAGAAAACTAGCCAAAATTAGTGTGGAAAATAGGAATTCAAAATGGAAAATAGATTTTTCGCTGTTGCAAATTCTTTGGGAAACGTACTGTATACGTGTAGGTATTAGTAATATTTATTATAATCGTTTCTGTATCTCGAAGTAGAAAGCCCGAAGTCCATCTTCTGGATTTTGCTTTGCGGACTCTTTTGGATTCTTGAATCAAACTCTATATAAGTTACAATTTGACACGTCAATAATTACATGTTGCAAGGATAATTACATGTTGTATAAAATTGTATTCTCTTACAAAATGACCGTTGTCACTATTAGGGTATTCAAGATCAAGTGATACCACACGACTAAACAAATAAATCACGAAATTGGCCCAACTATTGCTCATAAAAGGAAGAAAACGTATTTTCCTCATAAGTGATTCTCATGATGCAATAATATACAGATACTTATACCATGAGTGATTCTACAAACCCACTTGACCAGTGATGATTTCAGACATTTTATTCGGTGGGGGGAGGGGGGGGGGGGGGGGGCAAATGAAAAACTGGGGTGCAAAATTTAACCTGGAGAGAGGGGTGGGTGTACCTAAACGCCCGGACCTGCTTTCATGTCATCTTCCTCCCTTCAGTCCCAAAAAAATTAGTTGTAATACATTATTTGTCGGGCACTAGGTTCGTCTTCGTGGGAAGGTCACTCAAGCCAGTATGCCTATTGTCTACATTAAAAAAAGTAAGCCCATTCTTCATCTCTCCCAGTGCTTTCCAAACTTCCATTTCGCTTACATCTGCTTCCTCTCTCTCCTCTCCTGTGCCTCCTTCTCCTTCTGCTCTTCTCTCTTGTTCTTTCCCTTGTTCTGTGGCACCTGTTTGAACATTGAGAAGGGTCTCAAAGTACTCTTTCCACATTTTGAGTTCATCATCTGGATTTACTACGAGCTCGTCGTTGCTATTTTTCATCGTTCGGACTTCTTCTCGAACTCCTATTTTTCTTTTCACCGTAAATCATTTTCTTGTTTCACGAGAAAATCTTTTTTTTTAAATCCTTCTCAAGCAAACTCGCAAGTTCGTCCATTGCTCTCTTCTTCTCCTCCCGAACAATCTTGGCCACATTTATTTTACACTGTCGATACTCTTCTGCATTCTCTGAGGATCTATTTAATTCGTTTCTCTATCATGCGTCCCGCTTCCTCCGGACTGCCTCCCTTACTCTCTCATTCCACCACCTTGTTTCTTTCTTTCTCTTCTTCCCACTCTCTTCCACAAACTTGTTCGCCAACATCCAAAAATGCTGTCTTAAACTCGTTCCATTCCTCTTCCACCCCTTTCCTTTCCCCTGTCGGTACTCTTATCTCAATCATCTTCTTGAAGGCTAACCTCGTATCCAGATCTTGTAAACTCCATACTTTAATCCTGTTCTTTCTAGCATCACAGCATTTTTGGTGTCTTGATGTGGAAACTACCAACTAGCAACCGGTGATCACTCCTTAATGCTACTGACGGGAACACTCGCACATCTACTAGGAACTTCTTCAAGTCTCTGCTCATTCAAATGTAGTCTATTACAGATTCCGACACATCTTCCCCATAGCTATATCCTGCTGAATTTAATACCCAAGTCACTTGCTGTCCACTCCACCCCTCCGCTAATGACCAGCCAGCCCTCAACCATTAAAAAAGGTTGTTTTCCTTTGATTCAAATGAGAGACAGGTCAATATTAAAAAAAAAAAAAATTGCAAGTAAGGCGATTTCGATATTTTTGACATCATAAATGGATTTCATATAAAAAAAATTGATGGGAATTCATTTTTGATTCTTACATTGCGCTAAATCTTTGCTAGAGTAAAATAAATTTGTTAACAGTATTACAATTTATTTCAAGTGGTGCGTTGGTATTAGAGGTATAGCGCGCATCGGTGCTCGCTTATCAACGCGTTACACTGAGCGTTTTTTTAGTGATACTTGTATCACAGGCACTGCCCATCACTATAACTCTTCTAAACCATTTCAACCTCGCTTTTCCACTCTTATAATTTCTCTCTACTCCTAACTTTTCTCCAATTGGATAATTCCATGTGACTCATGTTACAGTTGGAGCAACTTTTGTTACACATTATAGTATGTTTTTCACAAAGTATCGAGTTCTAATTTTTAAAACTTTGCAGGGATTTATATACCAGACCATGCTATAAATTATAAGGTAGCACAACTGATATCTCATATCTTCCAAATAAGCCTATTTTTGGCAGAGGTATCAATAATCACTATTTACACGATACTGGGGAATATGAACAACTTATCGTGTCTAGATTTTGAGATATTGTAGTTATAAATTCCTATTTTTATCATGTAGTCTTCTGGGGGCCATTAAAATCTTGACTATTTCCATGCTATTTTTGAGTTTTGAATTTTACTGAGGTTCAACGTTTTTTCAAAAAACTGATTTCTAGATACATAATTGGACATTCTATTAGGAAAAAAATTGAAAACAATATCAACGTGTGCTATTTTAAAAGTTATTAACCAAAAACTAAATGATTTCCCTATACCTCCTGTGTTACAGTTTTGTTAATTCTCGGAAGGCAATAAATTGAAACCTCGCTATACGACAGGGGTTGCAAGTTAAACGACATTTTATGATTCATTTATACAATAAATATAGTTGAAATGTAGGAAAACGTTTTCTGAACTTGTAATTTTTTTTTGTATATGTATAATGAAGCTACTACCTTAAGTATTTATTTGCAAACAGAACTGAATCCATCAGTGCAAATATATTAAACAACATAGAACATGCACTGGAACATTCACCAAAGATTAAAAGAAAATACATCAAAATACACTAAAGCATGAAAATATTACATGTAGCAAGTTTAGTCAAAATAATAAAATTACATCACAAGATCCTTTAAAGATTTTTGAAAGTCATAAAATTATTAAAATTAACATCTATATATTTGTGTTCATTTCCAAGAATCTATTAAAAGTTAACTGAATCATATTGTTGATACAATAATAATATGTAAAATCATATATTCTACTTTGAGCTGGTTACTCTAGGTGGAACATGGTAATTTAAATATTCTAATAGAGTTGAGTCAATAAAACTACTTGTCAATTTAAATAAAAAGCTCATATCACAGAGATCGAGCCTACCACACAGGGTTTTTAACGAATTTTCATTACAATGTTTGATGTAGTCATTTCTGTGGTACTTTCCCTTTTTTCTAAAATATATTTTTTTCTTGTTCCTAAAAGTTGGGGGAATTTTGCCAATACATGTAGCAATATTAGTGAACATGCAAAACCGATGATTGATTCTTTCATCTGAGTGAAATCTTGTCTTGAAGACGAATCTTTAAAAATTCTTCACTTTTCACGCAAATTTATTAGTAGTTTTGTAGCATTAAATTTAAATTACAATATTTAACACACATGAAACACATGCTTTCACAGATGAAAGCATCAAACCTCGGTTTGACAGGTTCCCTAATATTCCTAAATATATTGGCAAAATATGATAATATCCCCAACTTTTGGTGACAAGAAAAAAATATTTAAGAAAAAAGGGAAAGTACCAATTTACATGTTATTGCCCAATTGTATTATTCCTAATTTTGTAATTTATTTACTTCTGACAGTGACCCATAGTCCAAGTAAAAGCTCCATTTCAAAATCCGAACAAAATAGACTTTATAACATCTTGATCTTCTCAGGTAAATGCTCGTTCCAAAGAAATAAACATACATATTTAAATTTTGAATAATGTAACGCAAAGTACACAGAGATAGCTTGTCCCCTCTCACCTAAATAGAATAGAAAGAGAATGTTCTATAATATTAATATTATAGAACTTTATATTCTCATACTTTTGATGGATTTTTTTTCTCCATTCATCTTCAATCTCTCAAAACGTCTTATTGAAGTAAAACTCGAGGCCCACTCGCAGTTTATGGCTAACCTTCTAAAGGAGGAGGGTGACAAGCAGGCATCGGGAAATTGGAAAAGGTTCTATAAATACATTAACTCTAAAAGAAGAAGTGACAACACCATCCCGGCCTTAAAGCAAAATGATATTGTCATTACCAAGAACGTAGAAAAAGCTAATGCACTCAATAATTACTAAGGTCCTAGGGGGGAATAAGGCCCAGTGGGGAACAAGGCCCACTCTAAATATCTCAGGAGTCTGAAATCTGGGGCACAATTTATGAATCCTCGTTTGTAAAGTACCACTAGTTTGGTGTGTTAGCGAAGTTTTGTGTCGATAGTCTAAACCGTTTTGAAACCAGACTAAGAAAAATGAGAAAAATGATGAAAATGGTGATTTCTTTGTCTAAATTCTGTCACCGAGTCGTGGCTGTGCGATATGCGGAAATGAACTGTTATGAAAGCATATGAATGTGCATAGATTGTCATATTTGCTATCATTATGAATGTGTGGGCTTGAAGACAGATGATGGGGATGATTGTATATGGGCTCAACATTCTGATTAGTGGTTTACTATAGGAGGGCCTTGTTCCCCACACATGAGGGGAACAAGGCCCACAGGTAAACTTTTTTTCAAGGTCAATTTTTATACTATTAGAATAATTATGTTTGGTCAAATTCAATATCAACTTGACCACAATAGATCAATGGTCAATATTAACTTGTGTTTGCACATTATTTGTGCGTCAATTCCAAAATATCTATCAAAACAATTAAGGTGGGCCTTATTCCCCCCTAGGACCTTATAATACTGTATTCTCACCAAGAAATGACCAACCACTCCAGCTTGCAGGGCCAACATCTAACCTCCCTACACTGGCTATTGATATCATGTCCATATCCAAGGAAATAAAAGCAATGAAACGTGGTATGAGTGCAGGTCCTGACAGCATCACTGGAGACCTATTGAAAGCTTCAATTTCCGAAATTGCTGAATACTTACTTGTAATATTTAAGCAATCAATTTGCGAATCAACAATCCCTGAAGACTGGTCTAGAGCCATTGTGATACCTATACATAAAGGTGGATCAAAAAGCTCAGTCGCTAGCTACAGACCAATTAGCCTGACCTGTTTATGTTGCAAACTCATGGAGAAGCTAATCGACAGGCACATCAGACATCACCTGGAAGCTTCGAACTTCTTCACGCCACTCCAGTACGGATTCCGACCTAAATACTCGTGCGAAGCAAGTCTTGCCGGCCTAACCCAAGATCTAGTGAGTGAAGTAGTCTCGAATGGACACCAGATGGATGCTATCCTCATCGATCTAGCCAAGGCCTTTGACTCAGTCCCACACGATATTCTCATGGAGAAGATGTGCGTCATAGACTTGGATGTGAACATCGTACATTGGATATCTAACTTCCTTCGCAATAGAACCCAGCGAGTACGAGTGGAGGGAGACCTGTCGGACAGCATCAAGATAACGTCCGGGGTCCCACAGGGCAGCATCCTTGGCCCTTTGCTGTTCCTCATATTCGTTAATGACTTACCTGACACCTTATGTTCGAAGGTCAAAATTTTCGCCGATGGCGTAATTGTCTACAAGCCTATAATAAGAGATGATGATTGCAACACTCTCCAAGAAGATCTGAACCGCATCGACAATTGGGCTAGGGCAAACCAGATGAAGATAAATGTAAATAAAACTATAAAGATGACCTTCAACAGAAAACGCAGTGAAATCCAGCATGAATACACCATTGGGACCCAAGTGCTACAAGAACAAAAGGATTCCAAGTACCTTGGAATATGGCTCGCCAATAACTTATCTTGGAACAACCACATCAACAGAACTTCTAGTCGAGCAAGCAGTACTCTACACTTCGTCATGAGGAATCTAATAGGTGCTCCTGAAATTGCTAAGGAGAGAGCATACCTCACGCTTGTTCGACCGCAGTTGGAGTACTGTTCTTCCATTTGGAGTCCTCACACGCAGAGCAACAAGTACAGCTTGGACACTGTTCAGAGGCGAGCTGCGAGGTACGTCAAAGGTTCCTTCGGGATCTCTCCAGGTCCCACTGAATTATTGTACGAACTCGGATGGGAGTCTTTAGAAGAACGCAGGAATCATTCGAGAATCATCGCCATCTACAAGGCTTATCAGAATCAGCCAGCTTGGGCAGACTTAGGCTCTTATCTTCTGGATCCTAACTACATTGGAAGGAACGACCACATCCACAAGATCAGAAGAATTCAGCCACACTCCAACATCGAGAAGTACTCGCTTGCGGCTGAGGGCATCTGCCTATGGAATGATCTCCCTGATGATGTCCTGCATCCTATGCCAACTAACAGTGGAGACCTTAGATTCAGACTTAAAAATATTTAGCTTAGTATCACCACAACAGCCCGAACTACATTTATCATGTCAATTTCATAATTATATCCTAATTGTGTATGTACAGTAAAGTGTGTTTTCAGTTGTGTGTATTTAATTAAATAAATAAATAAATAGGTAAATAATACCAGGAAAGTTAATAAAAACAAAGAAGTAGATAATATACCAGGAAACAACTTAGTAAAATACAAATATTTGAACAGAAACACTGGTATTGTCAAGAAATACAAATAAAAAGAGTCCGTAATATTTCGCCCCAGTCTAAAATAACTAGATGACAGACATAGGCTCAAAAGTTCCATTATGCCGTCAACTGGGATGTCTGGGATGAACAGTGTTTCTGTTCAAATATTTGTATTTTACCATGGAAAGTTATTATTCAAACTAGGCTAAGGACTCTACAATGATCCGTTGTTTATAAAGGAATTATTATCAAAATTTGAAGGAAACAATATATTATTACAACTTTTTATTTGCGTAAACGAAACAATTTTTAGTTTTACCTTAATATTCTCAAAAGTGTGATTGATGACAATCAGTAAACTCGTCTTAGTATTATCTTCATATTTACACCGAAAATAATAAAATTCTTGGGCATCAATTTCCCGCAAAGATAATGATTCTACCTTTATTAGATGCGTCAATATGGCTAATTGATTAAATCATATAATTTTTATTAATTGTTAATTAAGTCCAAAAATATTAGAGATATTAATTTCATATGTTGAATAATGATTCAATACACCGTATTTGTTGAATAAAAGAATAAAAACTCATTGGTGTTACTTAAAAATAAATATTACAGTTTTCATAAATTGAAATTGAAATGTAATTTTAAGCAATTTCCCATTAGATTACGTGTTTAGATTTTATCAGAGCGTAATCAGTGAATTTTTCTGAATAAGGAACGTTAAAAACAAACCCCGTACGATTTGTTTCAAATTTGACCACCAAATTTGTTTACCACCTGTAAGAGAGAACATTCCTCAGCAAGCTCCGCGTCAACAATATCAATCTCTGCAACACTGTCAACCACCGGTACGAGAGAACATTCCTCAGCAAGCTCCGCGTCAACAATATCAATCTCTGCAACACTGTCAACCACCTGTAAGAGAGAACATTCCTCAGCAAGCTCCGAGTCAACAATATCAATCTCTGCAACACTGTCAACCACCTGTACGAGAGAACATTCCTCAGCAAGCTCCGAGTCAACAATATCAATCTCTGCAACACTGTCAACCACCTGTACGA
Source organism: Leuctra nigra (assembly GCA_934045905.1). Taxonomy (NCBI): domain Eukaryota; kingdom Metazoa; phylum Arthropoda; class Insecta; order Plecoptera; family Leuctridae; genus Leuctra; species Leuctra nigra. The sequence continues at coordinate 10,746,584 of OW203773.1, forward strand.
GAGAACATTCCTCAGCAAGCTCCGAGTCAACAATATCAATCTCTGCAACACTGTCAACCACCTGTACGAGAGAACATTCCTCAGCAAGCTCCGAGTCAACAATATCAATCTCTGCAACACTGTCAACCACCTGTAAGAGAGAACATTCCTCAGCAAGCTCCGCGTCAACAATATCAATCTCTGCAACACTGTCAACCACCTGTAAGAGAGAACATTCCTCAGCAGGCTCCGCGTCAACAATATCAATCTCTGCAACACTGTCAACCACCGGTACGAGATCACACTCCTCAGCAAGCTCCGAGTCAACAATATCAATCTCTGCAACACTGTCAACCACCTGTACGAGATCACACTCCTCAGCAAGCTCCGAGTCAACAATATCAATCTCTGCAACACTGTCAACCATCTGTACGAGATCACACTCCTCAGCAAGCTCTGAGTCAACAATATCAATCTCTGCAACACTGTCAACCATCTGTACGAGATCACACTCCTCAGCAAGCTCCGAGTCAACAATATCAATCTCTGCAACACTGTCAACCACCTGTACGAGAGCACATTCCTCAGCAAGCTCCGAGGCATCTGCAATATCAACCTTTGCGACATTGTCAACTTCCACTAGATCAGGTTCAACAGCAATATCATATTCAGGAATTCTTTCGGTCGGAAAACTAGATAAGGACTTCGTAGTAGGACATCGAAGTCCAAATAAATTATCGGATACATTAGCTGCTAATAATGATAAAATAGAAGTAATAAGAGTAGATGTTGGCAAGTATATGAGAGTTGTGTTGTTAAATGCTAGGAGTTTGATTCATAAAGTAGATGAGCTGACTACAATTGTGGAATCGTACAATCCAGATGTTCTGGTTGTTGTAGAGACCTGGTTATCTAATGATATCTATAACAGTGAGATTAACATCAATGGTTATTCACTGTTTAGAAGAGATAGGAATAGGCATGGCGGAGGGATACTTATTGGGTCAAAAACAGATATGCATGGCATGCTTCAGTGGTCCAGTGATACTGAAGAGTTGATGTGTGTCAGGGTGTTGGGAGGGAATGGACAGGTGGTTGATGTGATTGGAGGTTACCGGAGTGGACCTGGTGGCCATGCATTCATAAGAGAGTTAAATGATAAGACAAGCCAATACAGTGTTGATGACAATGTACTTATTGTTGGTGATTTTAATTTTCCTAATATGAAATGGGAACAAGGATTAGGAGATGGGCAATCCCAACAGAGCTTAATTCACAAGTTAATGAATCAAGGGTTTGAAATGACTGTTACGGAAGGAACAAGAGTGATTGGAGATGGTAGGAGTAACATCTTAGATATTATCCTCGTTAAACCTGAAGGAAATTTAGCCAAATGTGAGGTAGTAGAAGGAATAAGTGATCACAAAGTGATAATTGTTGATATTGTGTTACAAGGGTGTACAGTTGAGAATGAAGAACAAGCCAAGGTGTGGGATTACAAGAATTCCAATAGAGATGGGTTTAGAAAAAATTTAGCAGACAAATTTGATGGTTGGTCAAAAGCGGGTTTATCTGTTGAAGAATTGTGGAAAACATTTGGCTTAATACTTAATGAGACAATGGATAAATACATTCCTAAAAAGGAATTTAAACGAAATGGAGATCCGTCATATTATACCAAAAGAGTAAGGTATTTAAAGAAGAAGGCGAGGAGGGAGCATAATAAGAATAGAGGCATGAATGTTAATGTCAAATCTCGATTGTTGGATTGTAGAAAGGAGCTCAATAAGGAGAAAAAGAAGGCCAAAAACAAATACATGAAGGGGCTATTTCAAGAAGGGGACGAAGGAGGAGGATGGAAAAACTTGTATAGGCATATTCGTTTGAAGAAGAGCGGGGATAGGGAAATACCTTTACTGGTAGATAAAGATGGAGTTGAATATGTGACAAATTGCGAAAAGGCAGAGTTACTAAATACTTGTTATTCAGCTGTGTTTAACAAAGACAGCAGTGCGAATCAGTGTGAGGCCTTTGGGATTGAAAGAGGAAGAACACCATTACAGTGTAATGTTAGTGATGTATTTAAGATTGTCATGAAGTTGAAGGGAAATAAATCTGCAGGAAGTGATGGATACACTAGTAGGTGCCTCAAGTTTGGGGGAATTGAATTAGTTCGTTACTTAAGCCATTTGTTTAATGTTGTTTTAGATCAAAAAATTATGCCTAGAGATTGGAAGACAGCCGTGGTCGTTCCCATATTCAAAGGAGGAGAAAGATGTAAAACCACAAATTACCGGCCAATAAGCTTAACATCAATTATATGTAAAGTTTTTGAAAAAATATTAAGCCAATATATTAGAAATTTGTTAGAGGCTGAGGCATGGTTTATTAAAGAGCAACATGGGTTCAGAAGTGGATTATCGTGTGAAACACAGCTCACAATATTAGTTCAAGAACTTTCTGATGGTTTAGATCAAGGAGACGAATTTGATGCTGTGTTTTTGGATATCCAAAAGGCCTTTGACAGTGTACCGCATGAGTAGTATGCATGGTAGTTTGGTCCAACAAAGGATGCCGCCGTCAATCATCATTAGTCACGGTCAATTAGTCAAAGGGTGCCGCCTATTGTCCTGTCACTCATAATCACACGGTCAATTACACCTGTCAATCCGGTCAATTACACCTGTCAATCATCATTACTTCCGGTCAATTAAACAAATTTGCATAATCAATCTCAATCAATCAAAAAAGTGCATCCAATCAATTAAAAAGTGCATAATCAATCCATTTAATCAAGTGCATATTAAATTCAATCAATTAAAAAAGTGCATTCAATCAATCAAAAAGCGCATCCAATCAAAAAGCGCATAATCAATCTAATCAATCAAAATAGCGCATGTTAAATTCAATCAATCAAAAAGTACAATCAATCAAGTGCATATTAATCGTGGTCTTCAGAGGCGCGCGCATTGCTGCGTCATCTTGGAATCAGTAACTCACTAGTCTTAACTTGAAAACGCAGGTGTAGTACTACGTCATCATGATCAGGTAGGGAAAGGGTGTGGTCCTTTTGTATCCAGCAACGACATCACTTAGCCATCAATAGGAACATGGGTTAAACTCTATTGTTAATGTTTACACCTGAGTACGTATATAGTGCGCATCATTGGTTTTCTTTAGACTAATCTTAAACGGACATCCCTTCTTAGACAATAGAAATGAGGGTGCGCTGCCCAACCCTTGGCACAGGTGCTTTGAAATAACTACTGAACGAGGTGAAAGTAAAGGAGTACTCTTGCTGTAGATCACTAACCGCATATTTCATAATTTAAAAAGTGTAAAGTGGTAGTGGTTCGATCCCCGAGGGCTCTCCTTTTTTATTTTTCACCAGCGCTTATCTCTTTTCAATTAAAATAAAACGATTTGTTGTTATTAAAGGAAGAGGCGGGGTTTACTCAATAACAAAACAGATTTCCCATTAACCAGTATATTGAATGAAAAAGTACACAGTACATTCATGAAAATACATAGTCATACATAATCAATTATTAGAATCAGCATCCCACCAACCACTTTGGTGATCTAAAATATTGTCTATATCCAACTCAATCATCACTTCACGCACACTAAATGGAATGTCCTGATCTTCAAATGCTTCAATCCACTTTTTTGCTGTTGATTTTGGTGGTACACTTTCAATAAAAAAATCATCATCGTCACTGTCTAAGCACTCGTCCTTAAACATTTCCCAATACTCTTCAAGTGTAGTCTTTGGTGGTGGACCTTTGCGAATCCTCTTCAGAGTGCTCGAAAACCAAAGCGCATAGAGTCTGCTTTTACTTTCCAGAACTTCGACGCTTATCATGATACAGGGTTTGATTTTAAAAAGATGTTCAATTGTTGCTTGCTCGAGAAATATACTGTTTCCACCGTTGATTGGCTTGATGCCTACTACAGATTCACCATTTCTTAGCTCGGTTGTGAATAATAAATTAGGGCCAATAGTTCTCGAAGCAAAACTAACTGTATAAGGATCGAAAACACAGGCATACGCAACTGATAAATCACTGTAGAACTGGATCCATTCTTGCGAAGAAAAGTATGTCTTATCTCCATTTCTTGATGATAGAGTAACAACGGCCAAGAACTTCTTCAGGGGTCCGCTCCCACGATAATACTTTGCGTTTTATTAAGAGTAAACAATCTATTCAATACCGTAGGAATTTCTTCTTGTTTCACGTTCTCCACACTTTCTTCAACAGCACGCCGTTTATATGATACACCGAAACCAACTTCAGCACTCAGTCTAAACATGTTACTTGTTTGGATACTGGAATCAGACTGACTCTTAACAGATCCTTCGACCAGGTATGGTAAGAAAGTGACGTCACACGTTCTAAACGTGTTGAAACATGTCTTAAACGTGCCCATACTCGTTTAAAGTAGGTCAACCTGACCCTCCGAAAATTGGACATATGTTCTACGTCATCATGACCAGTTGGAACACGTCTACATTTAGTTTATACTTGGTATTTAAAAACATCTTTAAGTTGGGGATTGAGTATCATGGTGTACAGGTTTTATAAATAAGTACAAGGACAACGTGAATGTCAATTTAAATTAATTTATTGAATTGATTCATGAAATACAAAGTTACTACTTAATCTTTTTTACATCATGAGAAGCATACAATCGCCTCGCACAACAACACTGGTTTATAAGATTATCGCTTGCAGTGTGCTTAATACAATGGCCAAATTTCTTATAAAAAGTACTTCTAGTTCTTCTGTCGTTTCTAATAGAATCTCCTTCAACATACTTGGAAATGAAAAAAGACATGGGGATGCCTCTGGCCCTAGTGGCTAAAAACAATACACAATATTCTCCACACACTTCTGAATGAATGCTTTGTAGCCACACGTTATTATAAGTCCATGATGAGCACTGTCGGTTGAGAAAGTCGATGTGTTCTCTGATGAAAGGTTTCATTCCGTAGCTGCAGAAAAATTCACCGTGTCCTCTTGAGTCTAGGTAAATTGCGATCCAATGTGTCCCTGGACGTCGTTGGACATCAGTGTTCACAATTATCAGGGCAGGGCGAGGAACAGATAAAGGAAGAGTGTCGGCAGCAAATACTCCTGTATAATATTTTCGACATTCGACATCCTTGGTGAGCGCGTTCTCCAGAGCAGTTGTATACATTATTATTATTCACTTTAATCTGATTCGTCCTCATAAGTTCCCAAACAGCATACACTTCGTAAACGAGACTTGTTTACTCTCTTGTACGTAGTGTCTACAGAACCGCACACGTCTTGACCGTAAGGCACACCCGTTACAAATGGACAGCGAGGACTCCAGCGTAAGTGCTCTTTTTCTGGAACATCCCCCTCCTTCCATTGAAACACATGAACGTTGCAGTAGGGACAATTAACTTAATCCCGACGTTTTGTGTAGTAATATCCCGCATTCGCCAAGTCAATGACTGACACATGTTTGTTAGGGAATCCGTCAAATGTTTTCAGTCTTGCTTTTACTTTCGACAGGTCTGTGACGCCAGTGTTCTTCTTTACCCATTTTGCTAGTAGAAACACGTTCTCGACAGAACAGTTCTTGTTATCACAACTATGATTTTCGTACGGCGGAGATTTGTATGACTTTTTGTTCTCAGCAAGTGTTTTGATATTAGGACAATCCATATCACTCAGATCGATGACATGGCGACTGACGATAGCACTGATTAAATCTGCTTTCTTCCTTCCTTGTACAAAAAGCGTTAGGAATTTATATGTGTAGCGTACGATAATTTTCCGGAGATCAGAATATGGTGTATTTCCAGACTTTTCACTAATACCGTGTACGTTTGATGCTTCACTTTTCTTCTCATTCTTCAGCCAAATAGGTGATTCGAAGATCCAAACACGGTGCTTTAATGTCTTGTTGTTAATGATTGAAAGTTCCTTTACTATGAGGCGACCGTTGAACGAAAACGCTTGAAAATCTATCGTGGCACTCATGACGAACTACAGGAGACGACTGAAGGTTTCAGGTTACAAACAATACTCATTCAGTTGTCGTTCAGTTGCTGTAGTCAACAATGACATTTCTGTTTCGATCGATCTCAATGACGCTGTCAAATTCAGCAAAAACGATACAGTCAACGGCCTCTGTGAGCGGACTCTTGAATCGAATGTCCACTCGAATGCTGCTATTCTTTTGGAGACACCAATGATCAGCATCGGCAGACAAATCTGGTGTCAAGTCAAAGCAAAACAAGCAATTGCCTTCAGGATAATCTTCGCGAGAAATATCATTTCCTCTGTCTTCGTAGTGAATATCAGTTCCCGAAAATAATGTATGGTACTCTCGAATATATTGTTTGCTTGTAAAGTCCGGAGTCAGAGGTTTTGAAGGAATTTGTCGACCGTCGACGGAAATGGACAAATAGTTAAGTCCAAAGTGCTTAAAGTTGAACGGATTTAGCGAGTAACTACCATTAAAAGCTGCATTACTGACAAACCCGACGACGAGGCGCTTAGCAGATGATCCCCCGAAGAGATTATCAAAGGTCTTGCTCTGAAGCCCTGTTGGTATAGTAAGAACACGCGTATCTGCCCGGGTAATTGGGTATTTTGCGTTGCAACCCTGCAGAGTTTTGTTATGTGCAATCGTTACGCCGGCATCCACTTTTACTTTCCTCACATACAGAGTAGCGTCGACAAGATGAGCTTTGGGTCTAGAATCACTACTCATCAACTGAAAAGAATCCTTACTACGAATACATTTGAGTCGGATTTCAACTTGGTTTAAGAGATAACGATCTTGATTAAACATATCGCAATATAGGTTCCCAATCATATCAACCGTCTTGCTCTCTTTAGTAAGGGCAGCTCTTTTCACAAACCCTGTGTTCGCAGTCAGACTATCCATCTGCCCTGCCGTATCCTTATACCACAATCTAGTACTCAGATGTGTATTCTTTGCAGCTGCAGAATAATGGAGAAGTGAATCGATATACGCTCTATACGCATACATCTGTGTCGGTGCCGATAATTGTTTGTCATTAAGAGAAAGATCGATTTGGCTCCAAGCAGAATGGAACCAATTGTTAACAGGTCCTACATTAGCGGTTGCAGGTAAAACTGTACCATCTTCCTGTGTTATTTTGTATTCAGTGTGAAGGAGAGTTTGGGAAATGTCAATGTAATCCTCTGATCTTCCCGAAATCACAAACTCAACGGGTGCATGGTCAGTAATAGACGCTATTGGTTTGCAGGAAATCCAATCTCCACTTTCTAGAACTGTTTGGGTTACAGGGAGCGAGAACAAATCCAATTCACTCTTGGTTGATTCATTAGATTTTGCATGTATAAGAGACATTTTATGAAAAAATATCGTGCGACTTTGAAATCTTGATTGACCTCTTCTTTATCCTCTTTAAAGAATTAACCTTTTTTGGCAGTTTAGTGCTGCGCTTAGCTGTCCGACCTCGTTTAGATGCAAACGACGAATGAGTAATGCGACGCAGTTTATGTCCTTTTAAACCACTTCCACTCATTGAATCTAACTTTGTTTCGGCCTTGCGTTTAAGAACACGACCAGACTCATTTGCTCGTTCTAGTAGCGAACGTCTCAGTGATTTATTTTCGGAAATATCAGTTAAAACATTCGCACCAGATCTCAAAACTTCGTGACCAATTGCTCTAGCACCACTTTTAAACAAGGGCAATGCAGCCCTGAATAAACCCTTGAAGAAACTGCCTATTCCATGACCTCTCTGATAACGTGCACCTCTAAACACGCTATAACCAGATCCAGCCTGTTCCATATAGTAACGGGTATAGAAATCAACATCGTGACGAGGCATTACGAACGACGCTTAAAGTGAAGCAGCACCGAAGACGTTCCGTTCATGAATGGGATCGGAAGGCCTGTGTTGCCTCTTAAATCTATTTCCACTGTACTAAATTCACGTCTAAGTACAGGAACGTACTGCAAGGTTCGAAATGACGCTGTAACGTCATCATTAAATTTATGATGTGAATGATTTGTATTAACCATTCTCAATAATGGAGCCACGGTATCTCCAACAATCTGTGGATCTATAATATCACAATAGACGAATATGTGATGCGGTGTCCCCCAACTCAAGTCCACAGCAGATCCAGCTATAGGGTAAGCTCCTGCATCGAGGGAGGGATCAAACCCCAATTGTCTAGACAGTTCAAATGAAAACTTGACAGATGCCTTTTTAACAATCTTTTGATTGATCTTGATGAATCCTCCTCCAGTGATGGGATCTATATACATACTACCATAAGCTTCAGGTAATAAATTTAATGCAGCATTGACTGCATCTATCAATTCACTGTTTGTAGAATAAAATCCTGGCTTCACATAAGCTAATTCAAGCACTGCAACACTAGTTTCCTTTCCTTCTGCATTTTGAATGCTTCTTGTATAAGCGATACTTATTTCATTCTGTCCTTCTAGCACGTTAAAGAATGTTTGCGGAAAATGCAACTCAACAAGTGCCACTGACCACTGACCGGGAAGTGTCACAGGTTCTCTCAGTTGCGTTGTATAATGAGCAGTTGTATTGTCTGCAAAAGTAGACATTGAACTGTTGCTGGGCAACGTCATGTAAAACGAATCATCCATACTGTTTCAATTCCGATGCAGAGATCCAAGAATTAAACTTGCTGCTGTAACCTTTCCACTTGACGAGCAACTCCTTTCTAGCACCAGCACCCCTCGTGTCGACTATTTTATCTATTCTGTACTCTGTCGCATCGTCAATAATCACTTTCTGCAATTCCTTCTCATAAAAAGTCCCTTCAATCTTCTCATCGCTTAAATCCTTGATTCTATACACACTTTGTTTATGCCTCAGAATGTGCGTAATAAGAAACACCTCCTCCGACCAGTTTTGGACATATCCCTTTTCAAATTGAAATTTCTCACTACTTATGCGTACATGATCACCAATGTTGAATTTAGGTATTGACTTCTTTTGGGACAAATGAGAATCATAAAGATTATGCCAAACCTGAAGGACATTGTCGTCCTTCACATTTATTGGAGCCATTCGAATAGATCTATGTACGGTATGATTATATGCCTTCAACAACTTTGGCAAGACATTGACATATCTCTGTGTAGATTTGTCTGTGAAATAGCGGTACATACGACTCTTGAGCGTACGGTTGAACCGTTCAACTACAGACGCTTTTATATCAGGGTTGTTTGTATGATAATAATTTACATCATTGTCTTTGAGAAACTTTTGAAACACTTTATTAATAAATTCACGACCTTTATCAGTATTTAAGCTTACAGGTTTTCTTTTGCTTTTCTTAAAAATTAGTTTAAATGCTTCTGTCACTGCATCGCCAGTTTTACGTTTCAGTGGGACAGCCCACGCTACTTTACTAAATACATCAATTACAGTCAACAGATAAATAAACCCGTCGTTGTGTTGCTTCAGTGAAGACATGTCATTCAAATCAGCCTGCCACAAATCGTCAATGTTGTCCACTAGATAGACATTTCGTTGGAATCTTTTTCTTAAATTCCTGTGCAGAGTATACGCGTTCTGAGTTTGCAAATATTTTTCGACTTCGGACCTTGGTACAGCCTTATTGGTTGCTTTCCATAGAGCATCAACCGTTTTATAACCAGCAGGATGTTCAGGATCATGATAGATTTTGGCTAATTGTTATTTCTGGAATTCATTAGAACGTGAATTGATCCCACTTGGCGATCTTGCTCCTACGGGTGGGTGTTGCTGACAAAGTAGGTACGTTGAAACTTTCCAGAGGACGAAGAGGACTATCTCGTGTGTTCGTATGACGGTGCGCTACACGAATGAAATCTTTTCGACGTGTATTGCCTATAAGTTCTTGTGGTATATTAATATCTGTTAGAATGTTGGCAAAAGCCATCCACCCCTCTGGATTTGACGAACGTCGGTTGCGAACAGAATCAGCAATTAGATCGGTAATGGACGAACCAGTAATTTTCTTTCCGTTAATACTGACTGTACCCAGAGGATCCCACGATACAGAATCCGCATTCGACAACTTGTCGTACAATAGCGCCGCATTACCGCGATACACTTTCGGAATTGTTGCAAGTGTCTGCTCTCTCATGAGGTCAATAGTTTTAACATCGTCGGCCGTCTTTCCAATATCATTAAAATTTGTAGGCTGCACTTCTTCTTCGGTAATAGCCATAGCAATAGGTCTTCGGGATTGGTCGACAAAATGAAGATACCTTTGAAGAACTTGATTATACTTCTTCCACTTTTCACGGTCAGGTAATGTCGTTGAATTAAGTATTAGATTCATTTCTTGATCTAAATTAGACAGAGTCAAGGTGTTGCTGTCGAGAGGTCTTGAAAACGATTGTTGAAGTCGACTAATGCTCTCAGGATCAATAAGCAACATCTTTTTTGCCTTCTCCATTACTAAAAAAGGCTTCCAATAATACTTGACAAAATTGGTGCCAGTAATAACGGTATAACGGCTCCTCCTTTTTGCACTAGTAGCTTCTGCTTTGTTCTCCAATTCTCACCACGTTTAATAATGTTACGAAGGACGTTCTTGTGACGACGTAGTTGTGACTTCTGACGACTATCCAGGCGTGCATTGCCTTTTAATGTGTTTTGAGCACATTCACAAAGAGATTTGATAAGTCCTTGATCGGCAGCTTTTAAAATCGCCTTTCGCATTGTAGGATGACATTTTTGCAACAAACGGAGGTGCTCCTTATGTTTCAACACCGTCTTAGCCATCGCGACCAAATGAATGCAAATTCACTACGTAGTCTGATTTTATACTCGATGTCTTTGGAATATAAACTACTGACTCTGCGTCATCAGGAAAAATTGATGTGCGCATGCGCAGAATATCAGGAGTACTCTGTTTAAAATCAAATAATAAATAACCATGTGCTTCTTTTGTTGCATCTTCAAATGCTTCTTGAACGAATTTAGGGTTTTGAGGTGCTACTTGTCTAGACAAATGCATAATTTGTGCTCTGTCTCTAGGATTCTTAAAACATACAGCGTAGTGTGCATTCAATGAAATATCTCTTCGACCTTTACCCTGTGTAAATATATTTTGCAAGAGGAAAAGAATACACAAATTGCGATGATGACCACCCTTGGTAAACAAATCAACAACCCGTTCATCAGCTTCACGCATGAGATCATCAATAATCACTATACGTGCTCCAGAACCTGAAGGTATTTCTTCCGAGTCAATAATTCCCTTGTGAAAACGAATAGAATATTCATTTTTAAGAGTATCGTACAAACTTTGCCATTCTGCATAACACCAAATAATTTCCACTATAGGTTTATCAACCATAACATTCAGGTGTTTTATAAATCGTGACACAAAATGAGACTTTCCACAGCCGCTTGGCCCTGCGACCACTGCACTGAACGGTACTTTCCATGACGGGTCCATCTCAACAACTAATTGATCGACTCTCAGAGTCCTAATGTTTTATAGGCTTTGTTCTGGATTGCATTGGATTAAATAAACTAGCACCGTCCAGAAAAGCACATAATGAGTTTGAGATAGATTTTTCAAACAAGTGTAAAATGAGGTATTAGGGAAAACGTTGGAGTGCCACAACAGGTAAAGACACGTATTAACAAGTATTGGTTGGTATTGGTATTAAAGCCCTATCACTGCGTCAAAGTTCCAACCATCGATAGAGTCCTAATCTAACTTTACATACTTAAAAGCTAAAATTAAAACTTAGAAGTGTGAATTACTCTTTCTCCGTGAGCTCAAACTACATTTATACTATGTACAACAACCATCTACGATACAACTAATTCATACGTGCCCTTTTGTAGCCAAACGGTAGAGTGTCGTTGTTTGAAATTCTCCTTCGTTTGGTTATAACTGGCTGATACATTTTCTTCTCGGACCGTGTCCCTACTTTAAAAGGCTTAACCCTAACAATTTTGTGAGGATTATGTACATAGACTGGTGGAGCATTTTCAAGAATTGCATCTTTAATAGCATTAAAGTTAATTAATTTACTCGCTGAATAGTTGAGGGTAAAACCTCGAACCTTACACACCGTCTTTACATTATCTACATCACCGCCACAAGCCACGTTGTAGGCATAATTTTTTGGCCCTCCACTGACAAATTCAGAGATGTATGAACCTTTGCCATAGCAAAGGAGTTCATCGGTCATCTCACCCAAGAAATCGCCAGTGGGGATTGCCGAATCACCAGGTCTCGACACGAAAATCACACTGTCGGTATCGAAATACAACACCCTCTCTCCCAACTCTTCCAAGTAAGAATAGAGCTTCAAGCGTGCCAGCGCGGTGGTGAAGGCGGCGATGGCAACGCTTGCTTTTGTGGACCCAGCTCCAGCCTCGCTGTGGTCATTCCACGTAACCAAGAGTTTATCGTTGGAGAGAGGGTCGACAGTGTTGATTGTCTTGCCAGGATCGCACACTAAATCCATGTATTTACTGTTGTTGTCCACAATCTCATGTTTCGTCAGGTCCAGACGCTGGCCAAACTTGCCCCAAAAACTATTGAGCATCAGTTTGGCCAATGAGCGTCTACCTGGGTTGCTCTCAATTCTGCCCTGATCAAGAGAGACCCCTTCACGGTCCTCAAACTGCCTGATGTATTCCGTTTTGCTTAAGTCATCGGTACACCAATCAGGCCAACCACTTGCCTCAACCTTGGCCTTAAGGAACTGATTGATGTACCCCGTGAAGAGGCCTCCTGACTTGGTGTTGGGATCATAGGTTGTGGTGTTATACTGCCATACCTCATATATGGCGATCAACCTATACCCCAGGGACACAGCCTTCTGCAGTTCCATTGAGACCCACGTCCCAACGAACGCGCGATCTTCATCGTTCGTATGTGGACATTCACCATTGTACGTGGTCTCAACACAAGTGCGGCACAGAGGAAAGAGAAGCTTGCCGTCGTGTCGCACTGGTAGAACGGGATGGTATAAGCTGGATGGAGGTACTACTTTACATTTAATAAAACCATTGACCCCAGTAATGTCAAAATTGGGGCCAACAATGTCTTTACACTTCGTACCATGATAGATTTTCGGATGACCTAAGGGATACGCCCCATATTTATTCACCCAGGGATAAAGGGAGCAGACGTCTAAGTATTGCACCGTAGACCCTTGAGGTGGTTTAAAGTAAGTCTTGGTGCAATTGGTTCGTCCTCCAAAGAAGGCATCCCTGGGATCGAGCGGTTCCTTGTTGTTGTTGGGGTGTTGTTTAATAAATTCGACTAATTCAGGGGTGGTCTTTTTCAATTCATTGAACTGGCATTCCCACATTTCAACAACCTCGTAGCCGGCGTTACGCAGAAATGCAGTACGCCGCCCGGTAGACTCAAATCGTTTGCCCATTGTATCCGCGTTCGTATTGGATATGTGACTGTCCCTGTTTTTGAAGCAGTTGGGGCACCCATGCCAGAAGCAGCCATGGTACTCAAGAATGGTCTGTCGACCGTCAGCGTTCTTGTAATACCCGTCTGCCTTGCAACGGCTGTGCAGAATAAACTCCCGACCGTTTCCGGCATGTTGAATGTCAATATTGTTCTTAGAAGCAACCCAATCCAGCCAGAGAATAGCTGCATGACTCTGCTTGTCAGCCATTCTGTATCCACCAACAGGAATCAGTCCAATGCTGTCAGCTTGCAAAAAGTTTTGTTGGAACACTAGCAGACAAGCACTGGCAATAGTGACTGCTTGCCAGAACGGATCGATGTTATTTTCCGCTAGAAACTCTTTTCGGAATGAGAGACAAGCTTCTCTGAGGATGGACACATCACTGACGCAGTAGTCACGCAGCTCTTGATCGAAATCAAAGACTTTGTTGTTGGCCACTTCATTGTCATGCCAGTCCATAAAGTTTTTCCGACCCTTTATGTCCATGGCATCACACCCGTAGGTCTTAGGATCGGGAAGTGGTCCAACATAGCCAAAATTCTCTGGCCGGTTGAAAAAGTGCGGAAAGAAACCCTTCTTAAAATGATCTTCAAGATTCATAGCCGCAGGAAGTTTACTAAGAGCCATTGGCATAAAATTTAGAGAGTCCTTGACAGATAAACCTTTTACTGACATAAGCATAAGCTTAGACCCGCTCTGTATAATGGTAGGGTTCATCTTCAACTCATTTACCATGTGTCCCAAAACAAAATGTCCGTCGTACCCCTTCATATTATGAGCAATCAACATGTTTTCTGAAACGCCTTTCCGATGTTTAGTCACATGTTGGAAGAATGATGTGAGAGGGGACGGTCCATTGAAAACTTGTTGCCTTGCTTCGTTGGGGGAACATGCATCGCATGATGCAGTGATCGATGAGTCAGAAGCACATCTGAGACACACTTGCTGGGAAACAATGAGGTTCGGTTCATGCTCCAATATGTTGTCATGACCGGACATAGGGGTACACTGTGTTGCCTCTATGTCGAAGAAAGTGAATATTTTATTTTTATTATTCGGCTTTTCAGGTTCCACTCTCTGCATGTAGCATTGATGACTAGCCCGACAGTACTTTTTACACATGCAGCAATACATTTCCCCACAAATATGGCCTCGTCGTCCCTTTGAATAATCTACAAAAGCGTTACAATGCATACATATTTTCAAAGTGTCACATACTGACGCGTTTTTGCCATAAGTACCGCCCATTTTATGGTTAGCAAAGCACTTGCTACTCTGAAAAACTCTATTGCAAGTAGAGCATTCGTGTCTTGAAACACCGTTCGGGCAACAATCTTCCGTAAACCTGCAGTAGGGGCATCGGGACTTGCATTGATGGTCACCTACGTTGGAAGAGCAAACATGGCATGCACGACAATAGTACGAACAGTCGAATGCGCCTGTGACCGTTGTTATCACATCGAAGTGATTGTCGTGCATCCAGAGGTCGATGTTCAATCTCTCATGCCCTATCACTGACGCTGGTCCCTCAAACAAAACATCCTGCTTCGTACCACTCAATGAACCATAGACGGTGATGGTGTATTTTGAAAAGTATTGCTGAAAAGCACGAACCTCATCGATGCCTCCTCCGTGCTGAACCAAATCTACTCCTGCAGCAGTACAGTAGTTTTCAGCAATATCACCTTGAATAAGTCTTCCCCTCCTAATAGCATCCCAATCATGTGGCTTTTCATGAATAGCCACAGCAACAGCCAGAGCCCTAGCCAGACAGAGGTTATCTTTATTTACAATGCGAATAATGCTTCTCTTATGTTTTGCTTTTGAGTCGTTTGAGACAAAACTCGGTACGCAGCCACGAGCCCGACCTGTACCGACAGGGAGGTCGATATGCGTGAGTAAAATTGTGAGTGTGCCTCCACTTAAAAACGATTTATTGCTCTGGCAAACCTTCTCGATGCGTGACATTATGACGTCCGCATCGAGTTGGGAGGCAAGCATGAAAGTAATTATGATGGGGTCTTGAGGGGCTGTAGAACTGAATATTTTCATACCAACTTTATGGTATGGTTGAACCTCGTCCGATTTTAAGTAGTCTATTAAATTATTTAAAGTTCTCCTTAGCCACTGGAGGGGATTGACGCCAGCAGGGACTTCGTCCATAGAAATTTCAACTTTCCGAAAATTAGTTTTATACTGGCGCAGCCTGACCACATGCTCATTTATGACATTGAAACCCCTGCCAGGGACGGCACCAGCTCCGTGTTGTTGTTGCGGAGTTGGGGGACGCTGCTCCTCTTCAACCGAGTCCTCGCTGTCGGAATAGTCGACCAACTGGACCGGATCTGGCCGATGGGATGGTCCCGGTTGCGGCGAAGGTTCTCGGCGCGTCGGTGTTGGACGGCGAATCGGATCCGGACGGTGTGAGGGACCCGGTTCTGGAGAGTGCGGTACATCAGCTTCATGGTGTTCAGACGATGATTCTTCTTGCGAATCACCTCGCCATGGCTGCCAGTACCTTACTGGTTCATGACGAGGCGATGTGTCGCGTTGAACAAGCTGCGGTGGTTCTTGTTGAGGTGGTTCTTGTTGAGATGGTTCTTGCTGCTCCGGTTCCTCCGCGACTGCCCTTGATGGTGTGGGGGCAATCCGTGGCCTCATAATAACCGAAACACGATCTCCTGTCGTTTCACGCTCACGCCTCGAATGGGTTGGCGGAGTCATTGTGAAATTGTTGGTATTTGCCTCCATTTTATTGTAGTGGCAAAAACAGAAAATACGGACTAATCACGTATAAAAAGATACGGACTGAATCACGTATAAAACAGATGCGGAATAAATCACACAACTTAAAAATTGACTGCTTTCAAAAACCGTCAATGAAGAAATATAAAAATCTATGGAATAAATCCAACACAGATTTTTATTAAAGCACAGTGGTGAAAAACTCGCTGTTAGAAATCGTTAATAAAAACTTAATTCAGAATTAAACAGATTAATGTTAGAATGTTGGTCGGCAATCTCACTTGAAACAAGCAGCGCAAGTTTAATTAAAACCGTGACACTCTAAAACACTTCACAACCGCAAATCAAACGCAAAAGCATAAACTAACTCGAAAACTCACTTCAAACACTAACTCCAAACGACGCAAAAACTTCCAAACACAATGAATAAGCGCAACTACGAACTGACTGCTACAAGAGCTGAGAACGTAATGACAATTCTTGGTCTAAGTATTCCTATTTCAAATAACAATCCTAAACTCGCAACACAGTTTAGAATGCGCAGTAACGGATGCGCAGAAACAAAACGTATAGTCAGCGATCCTATCCTTAAACTGTATACGCCCCTATTCCCAAATCAAGCTCTGCTATTCGCTATCCTCCGTGTGACGTAGTGACCTAGATACCTTTTCTCACGCCCACTGACCTGATTTTCAAAGCACCTGTGCCAAGGGTTGGGCAGCGCACCCTCATTTCTATTGTCTAAGAAGGGATGTCCGTTTAAGATTAGTCTAAAGAAAACCAATGATGCGCACTATATACGTACTCAGGTGTAAACATTAACAATAGAGTTTAACCCATGTTCCTATTGATGGCTAAGTGATGTCGTTGCTGGATACAAAAGGACCATACCCTTTCCCTACCTGATCATGATGACGTAGTACTACACCTGCGTTTTCAAGTTAAGACTAGTGAGTTACTGATTCCAAGATGACGCAGCAATGCGCGCGCCTCTGAAGACCACGATTAATATGCACTTGATTGATTGTACTTTTTGATTGATTGAATTTAACATGCGCTATTTTGATTGATTAGATTGATTATGCGCTTTTTGATTGGATGCGCTTTTTGATTGATTGAATGCACTTTTTTAATTGATTGAATTTAATATGCACTTGATTAAATGGATTGATTATGCACTTTTTAATTGATTGGATGCACTTTTTTGATTGATTGAGATTGATTATGCAAATTTGTTTAATTGACCGGAAGTAATGATGATTGACAGGTGTAATTGACCGGATTGACAGGTGTAATTGACCGTGTGATTATGAGTGACAGGACAATAGGCGGCACCCTTTGACTAATTGACCGTGACTAATGATGATTGACGGCGGCATCCTTTGTTGGACCAAACTACCATGCATACTACTCGCATGACATTCTTATTAACAAATTAAACAGAATTATTGATGATAAGTCTGTAGTTTGTATAATTAAAGATTTCCTGTCAGATAGAACTCAAAAGGTCAGAATTGGAAATTCATATTCTTCAGAATCTAATGTAGAATCAGGAGTACCTCAAGGCAGTGTACTTGGACCATTATTGTTCATAATTTATATTAATGACATCACAAGTAATATTCGTTCACCTGTTAAATTATTTGCAGATGATTGCGTTATGTATAAAAAAATTGAAGATGACAATGATGAGGAGGTACTTCAGAGGGATTTAGAGACGTTGACAGCATGGTTACAGTCTAATAAACTATCTTTAAACCTGAATAAATGTGAGACAGTTCATTTCTCTAGAAAAAGAAGAAAAAGGCAAGTCAATTACCATTTAAATAATGAAGTGGTTAAAACAGTTTGTGGGTATAAGTATTTGGGGGTATGGATGGATGAAAGATTGGACTGGAAGGATCAAATAAATAGAGTAATAGGAAAGTCAGTAAGGAATCTCAATTATGTTATGAGAAATCTCAATGATGCTGATAAGGGAGTAAAAAATCAAGCCTATAAGACATTGGTTAGGCCCATAATAGAGTATGGAAGTACCGTTTGGGATCCCCATAAAAAGAATGAAATAGATTTATTGGAAAGGGTTCAGAGAATTGGTATCAGAAGAGTATCAAATGAAATGAAGAAATGGAAAATAGTAAGGAACGAGAAAGGTGTTTTGGAAAAGTTGTGGATAAGTCCTTCGGAATTAACGAAAGATTTAAATTGGGAAACATTGCAGGACAGGCGGAGATCCTCACGCTTGTGTAATCTCCTTCGAATGGTTAAAAGTATTGGTGGATGGCAAGAGCTCGGATGTAAATTGGTTGGAAAGGAAAGAAATGGAAGGAAGAGGCATGGCAGACAGTTGAAAGAATGGAACGCAAAAACGGAAGTAGGAATGAATGGAATCATGCAAAGAACGATTAGGGATTGGAATGGGTTGGACAGTGTTGTGGTTGAGGTAGGGCTTGAGAAGGATTGTACGATGAAAAGGTTTAGGAATGTTTTAAGATCTATTGATGAACATTAGTTTTAAGTATACCTTACCTAACCTACATAATTATTTATTCAAATTCTATATTTCCTTACCTTTAATTAAATTTTATATATCCTTGTATATTTAGGTATTGTACTATATTTACTGTCATATTCCATTTGTTAATTAGTGTTAAGTTTATATTATGTATTCCTTGCCACCTGTAACTGTACTATTTGCAAGATGTAATAAATAAATTGAATTGAATTGACTGTTTTTATGGTCACTTCATCAAAACTGAAAATCAAGTTTTAAAGTAAAATGTGATTTCTCCCCCACCTCCTCTATTTCTAGCGCCATGGTAACCTTCGCCTTGACGACCCATGACGTCAATACACAGTCAAAGCCCTTAGATATAATATTTAATAAATACATAGACTCTTCTTGATCGTTTAGGTAGGCTCTGACTGATTGTAAAACATTTCATTGTTTGGTCTGAATGATCAAGTATTTCGCAAATTATTTAATATGTGGACACTCAATTGATAAGTGCATTATATATAAATCTTCTTGCAGCTCAGGAGAAAAGAACAATCAGTGTGGATACCAGTAATTTGTTAGAATTATCAATAACAAAGGTAATGAAATATCCATGTGATATTTTCCTGTATGATTCTCGTCTTGGGCAAGGAAATCAACCCAGCTTCTTTACCGACTTATTGTTGTTCAAGTAGTTGCAATGTTAGCCACCAATTTGAAAACGCCATCGCCTACTTAACACTCTTAAGGTAAATTCGTAAATTACAATACAAATAATAATCACAAACACTCTTAATAGGACATTTTCATTCATAAAAATCAATTTCGAATGTCATGGGACATTTTGGCGGGAAAAACGGCATTTATGAGAATCTAGGTTGTGATGTCATTTCTAAGTCCGCAACAATGTGTTACCTTAGTGATATGAGTTATGACGTCAATAAAGTTGTTTTAAAGTTTTAAAGTTCCCAGAGAACTTTTGAACCCACGACAAAATTAATAACATATATGCATTCAGCAACGTCTCCCCTACCATAATAATATAATAATTTGGAAATTTAATTTAGAGGAGAATTTCCTAGTATTGGTAATAAAAGGTAATATTGAATGTGTGTAGGTATTCGAGAAAATAAGGACCACGACTGGACTCTGGTGGATTCTGTGGTTCTACGGTCGGTGACAGACAAAGATGAACCCACTTTAGCATTGCGAGGTATAGGGCGACCCATGCTAGAGCGGGTTCATCTTTGCCTGTCACCGACCATAGATAGCGACGAAACAAGGAAGATATCAGGGGCACATTCATAAAAAAATTGGTTTGTTATGTCTAAAATTGTATAATTGTAACTAAATTTAAATTTAAATTGTTTTTCCTATTCACTCAACTTGGAACTTTAACTGTAAAAAGGGGCATCTATAAAGTTTTTTTATTTCTTATATATTTTTTTATTTTTATATATTTATAAACTTTTTTATTTGTTAAAGTTCGTGTTTCCAAGTTGAGTGAAAAAGTATAAAAAATGTAAATTTAAATATAGTTAAAAGAATACTATTTTAACCATAACAAACAAATAAAGCAATTTTTTTATGAATGTGCCCCTGATAAGTGATAAGAGGCTCTATCAATATTTATTTTATTCATTTATGTAATTACAGCTTGGGTATCACACATCATCATACATATGATGTGATGTTGTGGTTATTCCAGGATAGATTTTGCAGTAGAATGATTCCGAGATAATATTGGATTTGGATTTGGCAAGGTGGAATCAATTTAATGAGTAATGCGTGACAATAGGGATCTTCTTCTTTGTGATAGTAGGCTAATAAGTAATAACGCAGGTATTTCCCTCATTTAGCCTCATTTCGCTTGTTTCCGTCCCAGATGTGGATCTTATTTTTAAGTATGCTCATCGGCTTTGCTGTGATGGGAGCACAGTCGTCTACAAATAGGCGAATCTGGCTATATTTATACCCTTGGGCCTTGACTGTATCATTTATGAAGCCGATGAACAGGGCTGGCCTAATAGTCCAGTCAAATCAGGCTTAAAAATGTCCAAAACCAAAACAAATTGCAACATTTGGTTTTTGGGTGTCATTTTCTTCAGAAAAAATCCCTTTACAAGATATCCAAACTCCGCCAAATTGCGCGCACCGGAAGTACTTTTTACTAACTTTTAAAGTTAATTTCCCATGCTGATTCCATCTTAAATCTTAAAAAAATCATGTCACTCCGATTTTTACGAAACTTGGCAGAATTGTTCAACATCCTAAATGAAACAAATTGCTCTCTGAGTGTTTTTCTCTAAATCTTATCGTTTTGGAAATACAGACCTCGCAAAACGTCAAATTACACTCAAAGTGACCGAAATCGTCAAAAACTGACTAAAATATGACTTTTCGATGGGCCATATCTTTTCGATTTCCCAAACGATAAGATTGAGAGAAAAACGCTCAGAGAGTTTTTTGTGTTCATTTAGGATGGTGAACAATTCTGCCAAGTTTCGTCAAAATCGGAGTTACATGAAAAAAGTTATTTTGCCAGATGAAATTAACATGGGAAATTAAGTTAAACAGTGATTAAAAAGAACTTCCGGTGCGCGGATTTTGGCGGATTTTGGATATGTTGTAGCGGGCATTTTTCTGAAGAGAATGATACCAAAAAACCAAATGTTGCAATTTGTTTTTATAAGGACAGTCCCCTGAGGTACGCCGGATGTCACTCGATGTTCAAACGGGTAACTCTTTTGGAAGCCGTGATGGGCATTGGAAAGCCAGTTGTTGCTATACCGGGTCTCATGGATTTAGTTGGTTATCAGTCGCTCGAGTATCTTGCATACGATGAAGGTGTTGATGATCGGGTGATATTTGTGCAAATCAATTGAGTACAGTTAAATTATCTGCTTCTATAATAATTTAAGTCATGAGTCGCCATTGTCTATTGCAGTAGATTTTAATACAGTTGTTTTTTGGTTTGGTTGTCTAAATTGAATGTGAAGATAGGGGAACAAAATTCAAATCCTGATTATCCCTGTTGATAATTGTGTTGTTTTTATTGTTTTAGGAAGCAAAAGTAACATTGGCCGGACATCACTGGCATTGCAGCGACTTAGTTGTTAAGAAAGAGCCGGAAGAAACACATAATGACAGCGCAGGCACAAACATATGTCTTATTGAAGGAGACGCTGCATTTTCTCGCAATGATAACGATCCTGAAGCAGGACTAAGTCAAAACATAGATCTACTTAACCAGAGCCTCCTTCACCCCAGAGACTTTCCCTTTTCTTGCAATGAATGCACTTACAAGGGTACCTCCAGCAGCAACCTTGCCAAGCACAAGAAACTCCGACATTCAGAGAAGAAGCATCAATGCAGCCAATGTGACTACAGAACACACTGGAAGGGCAGCCTTGTAGCTCACCTGAGCACTCATACTGGAGAGCGGCCACATGCATGCAACATTTGCAAGTACACGTGTGCTAGGAGAGGTGATCTGACCAAACACAAACTACGTCATTCTGAGAAGAAATTCCAATGCAGCCAATGTGATTTCAGAGTTTACGAGAAGAGCGACCTTGTTAGTCACCTGCTCACTCATTCTGGAGAGCGGCCTCATGCATGCGACATTTGCAAGTACACGTGTGCAAGGAAAGGTGATCTGACTAAGCACAAGCTACATCATTCGAATGATAAGAAATTTCAGTGCAGGCAATGTGACTACAGAACTCACAGGAAAGATAACCTTGTTCGTCACCTGCGCATTCATTCTGGAGAACGGCCATTCGCCTGCGATGAATGCACTTACAAGGGTACCTCCAGCCTCGATCTTGCCGCGCACAAGAGACGCCAACATTCAGAGACGCATCAATGCAGCCATTGTGACTTCAAGACGCACTATAGTAACGCTCTCGTAGCTCACATGCGCACACATCCTGGAGAGCGGCCAGACGCATGCGATATCTACGAGTACACGAGTGCCACACGCGGCAATATGAGAAAACACAAACGAAGTCATTCAAAGGAGGAGCTATTCCAATGCTGCCAATGTGACCTCAGATTTGATAACAAGAACAAACTTTTTATCCACCTCGGCACACATTCTAGAGAGAGTCAATTCGCCTGTAATGTCTGCGAGTATACTTGTAGGGATCGCAAATCGCTAATGAACCATATTATAATGAAGCACTCAGTTGTGGAGAACTACCAGTGTGATAAATGTCAAGATGCATTTGTTTCGAATTCCAAACTAACCCAACACAAGGAGAAGATGCACTCAGAAGTTATAACTTATAAATGTGACCACTGTGCCTTTTCAAGTAGGCATAAAAGTTCGCATACACAACACAAGAAGAAAATGCACTCAGAAGGTTTGCCTTTCAAGTGTGGACAGTGTGCCTTTTCATGTATGGATAATAGTTCCCTTACCCAACACAAGAAGTCACGCAAGATTCAAGTGTATCTATTTGCACAATAATTTTTACACAATTACGGTGGCAAATATGTATATGATTAAATAAAACTAAATTGTAAATAAGAACAATAATATAAAATTCATTGGATGCAAGCTAATTTAGGTGAAGTGCCATTTTGAAAGCTTTAGCTGTTTCTGGACACTCCTCCAGACTCTAATATTCCAGCTTATTCCACTTCATGATAGTTCTGTTGATAAAATCAGTGTTTTCCTATATTCTTTCAGGATTCACTCGTAGCTTGTATGAATGATTGGTCCCTTCGTTGAGATTTCAGAATTTTTCTGAAACCTCTGACCTATTTCTCCCCCCCCCCCCCCCATATCCAACACAGGCTATACAAATTACACAATCTTCCACCTCTCCTCTAAAGAGGTCCACGCTAGCGACTGTAACATTGATGTTGGTCTCTCGTATAGCTTCTGGTCAGAGTTCCGTTGTTCCCTAACTATATCTTCCCTGTCTCACTTCTTGCTGCTAATCTTTCCACATTTTCGACGCTTTTTATTTGGTGAATGACTTAAGGATCCCGCACTGCAGAAGCGTACTCTATGATTGGTTAGCTAACGACAGGTAAGCTTTTCCTTTACTGTGTTATCTGTGCCACTGCCACGAAGCTGTTTCTTATAGAATGGTTTATGCATTTTGTACTTGCGGAGCCCAACTCATCTTTGTAGTTTAGGACCAGGTACTCTAAGATATTTGTTCTCCTTTACCATCTCTAAAGGTTTCCCTTGCGAAAAAGATGTAGCTTTGTAGCATTGCGTTTGGTAGTTGACATTATCATATTAAGGGTGCATACCGATTTATTATCAGGTCGCCCAGTTTCCCTATCCTTTTAACATTGTGACGTAATACCTGGACGTGACCTTGAGTCGAATCTAGTCGAATGAATGAAAATAGAGTAATCACAACGCCCGACCTCTTGAGCTTGAGCGTTATGGGTACTGGTTTCAGCTCGTTTGTTGCCGCGGCAAGTTTGATTTAACCCGTAAATCCTATGGTGACGTCAACGCCCAACCAGCTTCTATTTTGGACCTCACCCTAAGTAACGTTTACAACGGACCAATGGTCCTTCATGCTACTCGAGTAAATTCGTACTTGCCTGTTTACATTGAGGGCGGTCATTTTTTCATTTTTTTTGCGCCAACGGTCGGTTTGGATCGGTTTTAGATCGAGATATAAAATAAAAATTGCCATATTTGGCAACACGGATCGTTTTCGTGCCCGTCTAAAGCTGACCACATAGTAGGATCAAAGTTATGATTGTGAGCAATGAAATTGTAGATAAAGGTTCAATACATGTCATGTCTTTCTTACTTTTTCGATATTCATAACCGTTTGCCAAAAATGGCAATTTATATTTCGGCTCTAAAACCGCTCCAAAACGACCGTTGGCGTGAAAAAAAATATGACCGGCCTTAAAATAAATTATCAGCTACGTCCTCCTCTTGCACTTGTTTGTCCTCGGCATCAACATTGTACAAGTAATGATTTATTAAGAAATACATTCATGCTGTATTTATCATTTACCTAAAAATTAGTGTTACACACCTACCGCCTCTATAATTTTAAAATAATCTACAAAAAGCGAGAGCGACCTTATTATTTTTTTTTGCTTACACACGGTAATTTACTGGAATAAAATGACACAAGTCAATAATATTCGGTAAAGTTAGATCAAACCCGATGCTATGTTACAACTTTTAAAGTTTTTCTTTGTAAGCGGAAGTGCACAACACAATCAAGAAAGATTTTAATAAAAGTTAATTGATAGTGTCATTTAGAAAGTGCTGTATGTAAGTAAAATATTCCTGCAAATATTGATCAGAAAATGCCACTAGGCACACGCGTACATTGGTCCATTAGAATAGGGGAGACAGACTCAAAAGCATGCAGAGACCCTTTGGGCGGCCATTTACAAGATGGCATATTTTCATATTTTGTTTCGTGATAATTTAGTCAATAAGCACAAAGTAACAAGCAAATAATGTTGTCAAAGCAATACTTTGGCTGTAAATGTATAATTTTGGGAAAACATTTACATTTGGAGTGATTTACAAGCCCTGGCGAAATTAAATACCTAATTTTGAATTTTGGTTGAAAAACACAATATTTTTACCACAGTCATGCCTATAAACAATCATTTTTAGACCGGGAGGCACATCGTACCTCACCTAAGTCACCCGTGGCGGCCATTTTTAAATAGTTTGTACATTCATGATGTGGGTAGATAATATGATAGACAAAACATGTTAACAACATGGCATGCGACACCATTTTTCACACTAAATCGACTACTAAGAACTCGAATATGACATAAAAATTCCCGATTTGCACACTATCACTTTTTGGGGCATATTTTTATTTTTTTTGGAATTTATAAATTAACAAAGAATTTAGAATTTGAGAGAGTAGACAGTACGGTATGAGTTCTATTTAATATGAGCGACGTTTCATAGTGAACTGGTGTCACCCCTCATCATAATCCTCACCCCTAATGCAGAATTTGCCGTTACGAGTGAACGGTGTGAAAATAGAGAATTTGGATGTCATATGCGAGTTCCTCACAGTCGATTTAGTGTGAATTGGATGGTGTTGCATTCCATATTGTTGACATATTATTATTTTGTTCATTACTTCAAAGGCAAGATAGGTAAAAATGGCCGCCACGGGTGACCTAGTATGTCACGGGTGTAAATATAATTGTGTTTTTCTACCAAAATCCAATTTTTTTAAATTTCGCCAGGACTTAAAATAATATAAATGTAAAATTTTTCCAAAAATTTTTCTTTTACAGCCAAAATACTTATTGCTCTGACAATTTTTATTTTTAACTTTGTGCTTATAGAAACAATACATAATTAAGGAAAATGGCAGCTACAGAGTATTTTTTTCCGAAAATATCATGCTTTAGAAGATTGCCATTTGCCTCACCTTCTTAAAATTCGCAGGATTCCTTCCATAAGCAGGTTGTACAGTTCCTGATAAACGCAGCTAGATAGATAGACATGTAGTACTCAAAATCGTATTCAAAATTTAGCTTGACTATCTCTGGATCCGTCGCCATTAGCCTCGCTGCAGAACAGTGCGACGTTAAGCCCCAGACAAAAAAACTGTCTCTGGACAGTAGATTTCAAGGTCAATCATTCTTACAGTGAATTGATTTTATTATTCGTCTCACCAGAAATCAAATTATCCTACCGCCCAAGTAGATTTTCCGAAAATATTTTTTGTTGAAATTTACAATTTGTATACATTTTTTCGAAAAAGTTTCATCAGTCTTGTAACTATTACAATAATTGACTTACTGAGTTTTCAATAATTATGATGTCTTCAGAACATGAGGAAATTTTAATACAGGATGTAGGTATAGGAATAATATTTTAAATAAATATAATATTTGGCGGCTAACTTTTAAAAACGTACGGGTAGGTGTATTATAAAAATCTTAAAAAATACCCTAATCTCTCATACACATAATATTAGTTTAGTTTTTGGAAAAATCTATCGCCGGAAAATAGTTTAAATCTAATATTTACTAGGAACATTACTGTGTTTTTATCGACTTGTCATGTTAAAGATAGGGCTAACTCAAATCTAAGTGATATATCTTGGAAATTAGTTCGGCTACCACACTTTTTCTTGCGTTTATGATGCTCAAGGAAATTATCTATTAAATAAGCATATTAATTTAATTCCGATATCTATCGGAGACCTCTACTTGGGCATCCCCCTTAACATTATTGTATAAATATTGAATATTGATGAATAGTGAACAACTCAAAATATTACCTGAATTCTCTGATGTGTTTGTATTATTAAATGTAATAACTGAGTGAAAAAATAAACCGGAGCCAACCATAAAATGTGATTCGAATGTTTCGCGCATCGAACTCTTAGTTACTTCGCTTGCCACTGAGGTTGGACAGCGCCACGAGTCTATCAAACAGCTGTGAGCTGACTGCTGTCAGTAGTCTTGCTTTCTAACCTAACCTTTCATATTCAATAAATTTAAACGATTTGACTTTTGTGGTGAAATTTCAGTGATAATCCTAATAAAATACACATGACAGGTATGAAATCTTGTATTAAAACATAAAAACACAAACTCTGTGTCACAAGAAAATGTGATCACACTTGCAGCAGATTAAAACCCAGAGTGGCTAGCATCAATCTTTACCTTGACAGGGGATTGAATCCGTACAAAAGGTTCAATTTATTTGTAAAATTTTATATTTTATGTACAAAATAGCTTATTTAGTTTCGTTGAAACCTGACTGGTTGAGCGTTTTTCGTACCTACCTAAATGACATGAAACACTGTGTTTGGATTCCATAACTCTATTACTCTTTCCCAAGGTAACGGAGAGCGGTTGTAAATGTCCTTGTCGGCTCTTATCAATTGATACGTATTTACTACCATGTTAAATAGCACTCCAGTGTGCAGTGAGCCCGTATCAAGTGAAACGAGACGACAAGGAAATTTAGAATCACCTTCAAAGGCATTGAAACCAAAATACATAATAGTTACTTAATTTACTCAAAGAAAACTGATGGTGTAGACCTAGATGTGGGTAGCAGGTAACAAAAAAATAGGTACCTAGGTAACACATTACAATAAAAAATTACATTGTCATTGATTGCTCCGCTCTAGGTCAAAGAGCGTTTTAAAGATGAAGGAACACTTTCTGTTAGTATTTAAAGTAAGGCAATCTGAATAAATTAATTTTTTTAGTGCACAGAGTTTTAACTTGTAAAAAGTTCCCAAAACAAAATGAATCGGGAGAGAAGTTCGAAACTAGAAAGGTCTCTCTCCTTTGCCGGGCGAGAGTTCTACCATCTGAGTATAAAGTGAAGAGTTAAAGTGACTTTCGTTCACTTTAAGAATATTTGTGATGATTTAGTCGATCACGCCGTTCATTGGTCGTTCACGTGAACACTGCCCTGTCAATGGCAAGACTTTCTTCTTTGTATTACCATTGACTAACACCTTTATACCGGGATATGAAACTGCCATGCCAATACCACTATAACGCACGGCCCTACGTTTGTACCATTGCGTGATAATCTGATCCCGCCTCCCGGGCGTCCAGCCACTGCAACCGTCATATTTGACACAGCATACAAACTTATTTCCGTTATGAAAACTCAGTAGACCATGTCTATAACACTTTTCAATCATCTAAGAAGGTATTGCTCACATGTTTTGTGAGATTAAGGTATTTAGGTAAAAGTAGTTTGGTGTAATTCATTCGCATCTCTAGAACAAGTTGCTACGGATGTCCCGCCCCCTCCTTCTCTAGACGTGTTGTGATTCGCGTGCGGCATTTTCGTTTGACTACAACCGTCGTGCCGTGAAAAGTAAACGATTTGCTTATCCCGGTATAAAGGTGTTAGTCAATGGTATTACCTACTATTGAAATTATATAAATTATGTGAATACAATTTTTAATGGTAAAAAATATTAGAAAAATTCTATAAAATTGTTTTGTTTTTATCTACTGTTGTCTTATACCTACATATTTTTTTATTATTGATTTACATGTAGGTATTCGACACTATTTAAGTTGCAAAACGGCTTCTAGCGGAAAAAATGTACATCTTTTCCAACGAGTATTTCTGCTCAAGTGCACAGGGCGCGTTCAGGCAAGTCACTTAGATGTCAATCGTAACGAGTTCAGTAAAAGTTATAACTACATCGCGAAATAACAGAAATTGTGCTTACCTCAGAGTCAACAATCAAACAATCGGCATATTTCATTACAGCACACATTCATTCAAATTCTTATGAAAATGAAATGTCTATTCACCAAAAATCACCATTTGACAGTTGCAATTGTTTTTCTCGTTCAAACAATTGCAATCTGTCAAATGCTGCTTTTTTGGTGAATAGACAACTCGTTTTCACAAGAATTTGAATGAATGCGTGCTGTAATGAAATATATGCCAATTATATTTGATTGTTGACACTGAGGTAAGCATCAATTTCTGTTGTTTCGCGATGTTTTTTATAACTTTTTACTGAACTCGTTACGATTAACATCTAAGTGACATGTATGTAAAAGTACGCACGCGCACTGGGACTGCATACTCGCGTGAGCGGCCATCTTACTGATATCAGAGCGCATTCTCTAGATACTTTTAGTGTCGAAAACAAATGTTCACAATACTACATAAGTATAGGTACGCGGCCGCCATTGTGGATCATTATTCTTAACGTGAACGTACTTTACCCGGCTAGTCATTGTTCGTTTTCCACTTCACTTCTCGACTGGAAGTTTTCCATAAAACTCGGTTTCCGACAAAATGATTCGTCCGAGGTGGAATTTGAACTAGCTTGCTTAGCTAGGTACCTACAGTATTAACCTAGGAACTAACCAATTGTCTACAAATACGAATGCTCAAATGCCATAACACAAGATCTAGTAACTAGAAAAACGCTCTGTGTCACGCGTTGATATGCGACCAGATGCATTTCATGCAAATTAATATGTGTGTGAAAGTTGCTGCACTATATATAAACTTTGGACATGCTAGAAAGATATGCACCAAAGGAGAAGTGATTTTTTTTCATTGAGTTAATTTGACAATACTTATTTTAAAACAAGAATAAAGTTTCCACAAAATGTCAACAACTCATGATGTTGGTTCTTAAAAGATTTGACGGAACAGGTTGGCTGAGTGGTAAGGGTAACGCTCTAAACTTGTATTCCGGAGGCCCGAGTTCGATTCCCGCGGCCGTCCTTCCTGACTGGGATATTTTCGTGGTTTTCCCTCAGTCGACAGGCAAATGCTGGGAAGGTACCCTACTAATAGGTCACAACCGCCTCCTTCCCACCTTCCATCCTTACCTACTCTTCACCATCATCTCCCAATCATCATCATAATCACTCATCCGTCGCCATTAGCCTCGCTGCAGAACAGTGCAGTCCCAGACAAAGAAAAAATTCAAAGATTTGGATGAAAATTGTCGAAAAATTACAGTCAAAATTTGAATTACTTTATTTGTGCTGAGTGCACAAAGTTTCAATCGTCAATCGTCTCTAGTTTTAATTTTCAACCACAGCATCGATTGGTTGCAAGTTTAGTATAGGTACCTACTTGGGCGGTGCAGTAAAAAAAGGAAACAAATTCTCAGCGTAATAGCAATTTGAGTACCAGAGTAGCGCTTACTCCACTTGCTTGATAATCATAGCTTCTGGATTTCTACAACATTCCGTGCCTTGAGCCAAGCCGCTACCAATACTTAGTGGATAACGTACCAGTAATCCCACATTCAATCAACAAATTAAAAATAAACTAGGAAGCTCTCTGTGTAATGTAGTGTGAACTGGAAATGTTTCTAGAAAATTTCCAAACTTAATTTTTCCACTTTTTCCAGAGAAAAAAAAATCTCTTGAAATGTTATGTTTTGAGTCCAACAAACTTACAATATTCCACAGAAAATAAGCATATGACGTGATGATAATTTTATCCTGCAACTAAAGGGGATTTTACTGACAAATATTTAATGTGAAAAAGTCTGATTTGATGAACGTTTAACCATAGACATTGTATAGCCTCCGAAGGCTATACAATGTCTATGGTTTAACCCTCCAAGTTTCACTGTCAATTTTTTCAACACTTTAAACTGTATTTCTAACTTGACACTGTCGATTTTTTCGACACTTCATAAATTTGTGGTCAATTGGATCAATTGAGCTAGATCAGCCGTTAAAATACCTTTAGACAGCCGTGAAACAGAATTCATAAAGATGATGGTGAACTCTTGGGTGCAATTGCGCATGCGCATCAACTGAAATCGACGTATCTTTTATTCTAATTGGAGATAATTGTTTGATTATTTTTTTGGTATTTCTCAGCTTGTACATATGTACCTAATATGTATTTTGATAAAAACGATTACAATATGGTCTTAAGTGATTATTTTGTGCGAATAATTTAGCAAAATCCTTTTTTATTTGAAATACAAAATTTTACGATAAATTATATTTTTAATGAATTCATATTTTGAACAAAATTAAAATGTCATGCACTCATCTGATTCTTTAAAGTGTTCTGAAACATTTAAAACCGATTCCAATATTGTTCAAACAATTATTTTATCTTCAAATACATTTTCCTAATTTATGTCCACATTTCTGCTAAATTGACTTTGCACTATACACTTTTTAGCCTTCTTGGCACTTAGAGGGTTATAAACATCTCATTAACATTTATTTGTGTTTCTCAACTGAATAAAATGTGCATCTTTGTGGAAATTTCCGTAAATTTTTCCAATTGAATTTTTCCGAAAATTTACATTCCTATGATGGACGAGTTATTGTTATGAGAGCAATGATAGAATATCTGAAAATATTTGGCATAAATAGGGAAGTCTCGTGAAGATTAGAATTCAGAATAATATTTATTTTATGAAAGTTGAGATGTTGCTGAACACAGATGTGGTATTATTTTTGTTGTTGGACGAATAGTTCTCCTGTAATTAATTTACAAAGTTTGATAGATCTCCTCTCATTTAAAAACAGGAAAATTGGCAATGACATCACAGTTTGCTATATTGCCATGGCAACAAGGGAATCCCCATGTCAACAGAATGTTCAAGACTTGGAAATGACATCACAGTTCTGATTCTTGTTAAAGGCCGTTTTTCCCGCCAAAAATCAAATGATATTTGAACTCGATTTTTATGAATGAAAATTTAAGATTTCACAGGTAATAAGTGTATTTGTCATTATTATTTGTGTTTATTTATAGAAATTTACTAGAATAAAATTTCATGAGACTTCCCTATTGGCAAATATTTGAAGACAATCATAAAATATCTAAAAAATATCTGTAACTCTTGTTCAGTTAAGGCTAGTATCACGTGACATTATTTCTCTACATCTGATAAAAAAATAAAAATATAAAAAATCGTTCATGTTGAGTAATCCAATGTGAATTATGAAGGAAATTCACTGCATACTGGAGCTTAAAAAACAACACAAATCTTGTGTATAATAAACCCCATAAAAAACACACCGTGTAAAAAAACAGCCAAGTCTCTTCAACTAAAAAAAAATTATGAAATCTAAAAATTCTGCACTGAAAAGTAGTGATATCAAAAAATGAGCCAAGTCAAAACTTTATTTGAAAATCAAAAAATACTTGGCGCATCGTGTATATAAATAGCTTAGAAGTATAGGCCAGATATAAAATATACGTCAAATATACATATATACATATAGTATACCTAAAATGCCCTAAAAACGATGCGCCAAGTATTTTTTGATTTTCAAATAAAGTTTTGACTTGGCTCATTTTTTGATATCACTACTTTTCAGTGCAAAATTTTTAGATTTCATAATTTTTTTTTAGTTGAAGAGACTTGGCTGTTTTTTTACACGGAGTGTTTTTTATGGGGATATCACTCCTTTTTTTAGTTTATTCTTAGAACTTGTGACGTCATATCGAATGAACAATTACTAAATCCTTTAAAAAAGTCGCCATTGACTATTTGGTTACTACTAATGAAAATCTGCGTATGGTACTATATATTTGCTTTAAATGATCTTTCATGAAGCAAAGCAAAGGTTTCATCCCAATCGGTAAACCCAGTTCCGAGATATGGCAACACTTCGGTTTTCAAAATGGCTGCTGAACTTACTGCACTGCCACATAGAATTTATATCTACAAATAATGTGCATCATTTTAAGCTGTCTGAATAAGTATTCATATTGTATATAATGGGGATGATAATAATTTTTAAATTTGAATGACGTCATTTCCGGTCTCATAAATAGGAAAATTCTAGTGTGACTGTTCCTATTCCATAGAGATGGCCTTTCGAATCGTTTGGCGCTAGTTTCGTACCGATCAGTTTACCAGTTTTCGAGAATGGACACTAGTTCAAGTTTCAAAACTTGAACTTTCAGTTTCAAAATGGCGGCTGAAATCTCTGACCCATTAAATTTTAATTTAAACATGATTACATCTTATTATATACTGTCTCAAATAGTATTTATTGTATCAAAATGTAAATTAGGTAGATTTTTAAAATGTGTGACGTCATTTCCGGTTTTGGTATGGGAAACTGCAAAACTTACTGATGATAATACATAAAGTAGACCGTAAAAATCGATTAGCGCTGGTTTCGTTCAAATCGGTTTAGCCGGTTTTGAGATATGATGTCACTTCCGGTTTCAAAATGGCAACTTCCGGTTGGTTTTTTAACAAGTCACATGAGATGTCAAAAGTACACACGTTTCATAAATATCAAAATAATCGGATCAAACTTTGTCGCCGAAATGCCTATCGATGTATTTCAAATTTCCTTACGTCATTTCCGGTTTCTTTAACATAGTGTTTAGTCTTTTGCTACTGATAATGCATATAGATGACCGTCTGAATCATTTGGCGCAAAGTTCGTTCCAATCGGTCCAACCGTTGACGAGATATGACGTCACTTCCGGTTTCAAAATGGCGGCACAAAAAATTCATGGGGCGAAGGTTAAATCAGACGCCAAAAGTGCACACGTGGTAAAAATGAGGGATCAATCGGTTCAGCCGTTTAGGCTGTGGCCTGTTTACCGGATTTGAATTCCAGGAGACTACTAGGTACTACTACTACTGAGATTATTATTATTATTATTATGAAAACCGCCCTAAAACACTGTTTTCACGGCCCTCTAGCTCGCAAAAAGCGTAACCTAGTGTTCCCAAATTTAGTATATTTAGTGGGGTTGGCCATAGCTCGAAATTAAGATATTTCGCAACAATGTGAGATTTTCCAATTTTATGATCCAGTAGGCCGAAAATGCCACTTTGATGCTTACAGTAAAAGTGGGTTTGCTCCAGCCTTTATATGAGAGTGTGCGCGCCGTACGACTTGGCTGGCGTGGAGCGACCGCTCCACTAGATGCCAAATACATTAATAATGGTGCCGAAGGTTACTATTATTAATGTATTTGATAATAGGGTAAATCCAAGCCAAAACACGGAAGGATTTGCGTGACCCCTTTTGATTTTGACTAAACTTGGTATGATTGTTCCATATACAAAATAAGCAGACACGTATTTTTTATTTAGCGCCTAACTAACACGGGGTCGGCTCTACAGCCCCTTAAATAAATACAATTTTTGCTGAGGGTGGTTTATATAAACAGCCATAACTTTGTAACCATATGTCGTAGGTTAATGATCTTTTTTAAGAAATGTATGTAATAACACCTTCTTTCATAAAATAATTAATTTGTATTTGTTAAAATTATCTTCAGGGGTGACCAAATCCAATTTTGACTTTAAAGGGCCCTTGCCCCAAATGGGCAACTTTTAAAATTCTGAAAAAAATATATGTTTATTGTGGGTCTAATGTTCAAATTCCCTGAAAGTTTGAAAATGGGACGACTTTTAGTTTAGGCGCTAGAGACAAAAACGTTTAGTCAGGTCGCTAAATTGCATACTCATTATAGCAATGGTTTTGTCCGAGACATCATAGTAAAACATGTAAAGTAGTGCGAACACTTTGTCTTTTTGCATACTTGTAACCAACAATATAGCAAGTAAAAAACATCCAATACGCCACACGACACCCCCCCCCCCTACCCTTCGCATATCACACCGCCGCCTACACTACATACGAGAGATTTTACAGTCGTAATCAATGCACTGTCATTATAGAAAGATAGAGGATGTTAACGCCAAACTATTTAGTCATTCAATTAGACTTCGTACAAAATGTTTCTTTCAAAATGGCGGCATCAGGTAAAGTGATATTTATTAAAAACAATATTAAGGGGTGACCAATTTTTTATATTCTGGTCCCTTAGATGGAATGTATTAAAATAAGGGCAATTTTCTAAATTCTCAAAAAAATATATGTTATTTTTCACTGTTATGTGTTAATTTTTCAGTGTGCATGATTATGGGCTGATGCTTCTATTAGGACTCTACACTTTATAAAGTGTAGTCATGTTTCAGTAAAACTTACTGCGATCACGCGCCATTCACGTCACACTGTTCTGCAAATAGGCTAATGGCAACAAATGAATAATTAGGAGGAATTGTACGTCAATAGAAAGGGGGAAGGATGGATGGTTGGAAGGAGATGGTCGTTGCGTATTATTTTAGGATCCTTCCCATCATTCTCAACTGAGTCAAACCAAGAAAAATCCTCTTTCAAGAAGATATGAGTGCGAGTTTAGATTAACAGGACACTGTTAATCTACAGAACAGAACACTGAGAAAAAATTCACTTTTATAACGTGTGTAATAAAAGTTTAGAAATAATCTACATTTTCTGATTTTACGCTCAACTTCAAGATTCCATACATTTCGACTTCGTTCCATCAGTTCAAATTGATTGAAATTTTTACACAATCATTCTTAATCTATTTTCAATATATTTTGAAATTTTCAGCTTGATATCGTACGTAGTTTTGAAGAAACAACGTCCCGACCGCGAGAATTTTTTTAGCACAGAGATTTTTCTTATGGGACTTTTAACAGCCAATCAGAGAGCAGGACTAGGGGGGCGTGACGTCAGAAGTTATGACGTCACTCCGCCCCACTGACTTCTTCAATCGCAATGCAAATCTAGTGGAGCGGTCGCTCCACCCAGCCAAGTCGTACCGTACACTCACAGTCCCTAAACATACCGTAAATGCATAATAAACTGAGGAGCAGACCAACTACTTTTACTGTAAGCAACAACATGGCATTTTCGGCCTATACTGGATCACAAAATTGGGAAATCTTAATTTCGAGCTATGGCCCACCTGACAACATACCACATTTGGGAACAATAGGTTATTTAATTTGCGAGCTAGAGGGCCGTAAAAACAGTGAAATTACACCACTTTCTGATTCTGATTCTGATGATGATGATTCAGATATCAGGAAACACCGCTATCACCGCCACAGCCTAAACGGCTGAATCGATTAATCGGAAATTTTTACCACATGCGCACTTTTGGCGTCTGAGGTGCCTTTTTATAAAACCAACCGGAAGCCGCCATTTTGAAACCGGAAGTGACGTCATATCTCGAAAATGGCTAGACCAATCGGAATGAAACTAGCACCAATCGATTCAGATGGCTCTCTATATGAAATATCAATAATGAAAATAAAACTTTTCTAATTACTGAAACCGGAAATAACGTCATAGTTATGCGAAATTTGCATAAATTCACTTTCCCTTTGTAGTATAAAAAGTAGAAACCTATAAATATCTATCAGATGGCTTATAATGATACATAACATTGATAGAAATACATTCTAGGTGGCAGTAATTTCAGCCGTCATTTTGAAAACCGAAAGTGATGCCATAGCTCGAAAATGGCTGGACCGATTGGAACGATGCTTTCGCAATTCTTCATGGAATATCACTTTAAGCTTGTATTTAGAACCAAACAAAAAATTTCTTAGTTACCAATTCGTAAATGGCGTATTTATGTTAAAGAAATTAGTCATTCTCATTGTTGCTCCTATATGTTTTACAAGTTGTGTACCTAAATAAACTAAAAAATTAGTGATATCCCTAAAAAAAAACACTCCGTGTAAAAATACCAGCCAAGTCCCTTCAACTATAAAAAAATAAAAGAAATCAAAAAATTCAGCACTGAAAAGTAGTGATATCAAAAATGGGTCAAGTCAAAACTTAATTTTAAAAACCAAAATATACTTGGCGCATCGTTTATTTACGGCATTATAGGGAAGTAGATTTTCTGTTTATTACAAATCAGGCCTATACTTCTAAGCTGTCTATATGCACGATGCGCCAAGAATATTTTGGTTTTTAAAATTAAGTTTTGACTTGGCCCATTTTTTGATATCACTAGGTACTTTTCAGTGCTGAATTTTTCGATTTCTTTTATTTTTTTAAAGTTGAAGAGATTTAGCTGGTATTTTTAAACGGAGTGTTTTTTTATGGGGATAATACATGACTTTGACAGCTGACCATCCGCGCCAATCTGTCAAACTATACATAATATAAATATACATACATATTATATTATATACATATTATAAATACATAATATTATTAATTTTGTTTAATACCACGGTCTGTCTACATATTAGCATATTGTTGTACTGGGTCAGGTTTCCCTGCAATCGGCTCAAATGTAAGACGATCGCAGCCGGACTTGTGAAGAATTTCACCTTGGTCTGTACGTAAGAAAGGGTCGGTTTCCTTTGTCACTGAGAGCAATTATTTTATTTTTTTGAGTGGGTTGTCTTTAGATTTTTTGTTGGTGGATACGAATTCAGTGTTGATGCAGTATTTCAGGTAGCAGTTATGCACGTATAGTGTTGGGACTTGAAAATTTTCAAAGTGAAAATTTTCAAGACCTGTTGAAAATTTTTATGAAAATTTTCATGAAAATACTCATTTACAGAGGACCTTTCAGCATATTCAATTGTTTTATTTTGTAAAGTATTAATGGAGGTGTGTTACATTATTATGCGTGATAGAAATACGTTTAAAAATGTCGGTGCACCTACCAGAAAAATAAAAAAAATAAAAAAAATTTACCTTCCTCGGATTCAAAACATTGAAAATTTTCATGAAACATTTCACACAAAAAAAAATTCATGAAAAATCCCAACACTATGCACGTATCGGTGCTTGCTCATCAACGCGTGACATTGAGCGTTTTCTAAAGAGCGGAGCGAGCAATTCCACTTGAAACTTACAGCAAAAATCTCATATTTTTTGTTTATTTGTGTTTTTCGCATTACATTTTAAACGAAGAAGGTACCTATAAATTACTGTCTAATGCAGAAGGCGAATGATTTCCAGCAAAATCGGTCTATTAATTTCATCGGAAACTTGATTTGTAGTCTGTAGTTAGCTTTGCAATATGAAAAAAACTCAACTCTTTGTGCCAATAAAACTGGAATCGTTTGACCGATCACCACCAAATTTTGCGTGGTCATTAGTACCAGCATTATGAAAGTGTTTTGTGACAAATCTGTATTGAACTTTAAAAATAATAGACAATTTACCGACATTTTTATATGCTTATGGCATTTTTTGATGGCCGCACTGGGGTTGCACTGAAATTACGTCACCATACAAAACGCAATGCTAATTTCAGACCGAGTGCAAACCTAGTGCGGCCCAGTGCGACAAGTCAAAAAAATTTTGACACATATTTGAAATATGTGTCAATATGTACACTCCCCCAAATAATAAACGGTACTCGAAAGAAAATGAATTGACTGATTAAGGTTTGATAGCATCATCCCATGAAGTCAGTGCTGACGCATTATCTAACTCTTTTAGATGAGCTCTGATTTCATTGATAATAACAAGGATTGATTGTCAAGGAACCGGCCCAGCAGCCAATACGTTTTGTACCAAGTACCGTTTAATATTGGGGGAGTGTACGTACCTATCAACAAAGGCATTCAATTCTTATCACTGCCACTTTGGTGAATGCAAGTAAGATCAAGGTCCACTCAATCTTTTAGTTAAATCTTTAAGTTTAGATTAAGTGGACCTTGAGTAAGATTATTTTCAAAAGGGTTCTCAATGTCTGTATAGATGAACATATTTGACACATGAAATCGCGTGCAGTACAAAGGCTCGCTTATCAACGCGTTATACTGAGCGTTTTCCTAGACCTAGTATTTAAGAATTATGATAATTCCA
This sequence comes from Leuctra nigra, assembly GCA_934045905.1. Classification (NCBI taxonomy): domain Eukaryota; kingdom Metazoa; phylum Arthropoda; class Insecta; order Plecoptera; family Leuctridae; genus Leuctra; species Leuctra nigra. The sequence goes on from OW203773.1 coordinate 10,785,381, forward strand.
TTACTCTTAGATATTAGTAGGGGAGCAAATGTAATTCCGCTCGATTGGAGTGCCGAAATCGATTTTTTCATAATTATTGATTGTTTACATCATTCTTAATATTACCTGACGTGCCTTCAATTTTTTTGGTGGATGGCGGAAAACGAGCGAAAAACGTAAATTTTACAAATTATTTAATTGTTGGTAGAGGAAAGATTGAAAAATTATAAAATATTTCACTGAAACTAACTCAAATATAGTGACTTAAAAAAAAGCCGTAAAAATATATATATATATATATATATATATATATATATGAATTGAAACATTTCACGGTATTTTGCTGTGGTAATTTAATTTGCTGCCGACGTTTCGCTAGCTATCCAGCCAGCCTTTTCAAGGCACACAAAACGTAATAACTTAAAAATAGGTATAAAATTTGAACTAAATTAACAAGATGTCATTCACCAACACAAATAATCAAAAGCGACAGATCATGGAGACTCAGGGAGACTCAGGGAGTCAAGACTCCCTGACTGCACGCATGTAAAATCTTTCCGTAAACTTGCATATATCCTGTTCGATGATGTAAATAATGTCCCCACCCACTTTAGTTTCGATATTGAAGGTTATAAACACATTGTTTACATATCTATGGACGATGTGACATGTCACAATTGTAAACAAGCCGGCCACGTGGCTAAGAACTGTAAGCAACCCCGGCCAGCGGGAAACCCGACTGACAACATCCAAGCCAGGTTCCCACCCACTAAGCTAAGCCTGCTTAGCTTAGTGGTTAGAGCACTGGACCGGCAATTCAGGGACGTGGGTTCGATCCCCACAGTAGGCAAATCTTTTCAATTTGCAGTTGGTATTAATTATATATATATATATATATATTAAATATCGCTTGGCATAATACCGAAAATGAGTTTTCTTATATATATATATATAGGCAAATCTTTTCAATTTGCAGTTGGTATTAATTATCATCACCCTATCTGAGGTCATCAGAAAAAACCATATTAGTCATATATATATATATATATATATATATATATATATATATATATTGGTGAATGGTTTCAGATTCGTAGCCATGATTTATTAAGTAATTCATATTCGGTTTTTGCTACGTATTTATTTCAATAGCCGACGTTTCGTCCGTCCTCCGACAGACTTTTTCAAGGCTCAAGCAAACAAACTAATAAAATAAGAGTAAATTCAAAACACACTACTTTCTATACAAGTGGAAATGCAGTAAATGTCAACATGTAGTGACAAAGTAACATGTAGTGACACACTACAAAGTAGTGTGTTTTGAATTTACTCTTATTTTATTAGTTTGTTTGCTTGAGCCTTGAAAAAGTCTGTCGGAGGACGGACGAAACGTCGGCTATTGAAATAAATACGTAGCAAAAACCGAATATGAATTACTTAATATATATATATATATATATATATATATATATATATATATATATATATATATATTACATCATGTAGAGTCTCGCAGCCAGTAGGTATTAATAACATCATTTAACGGTTTCACGTTTCACTGTTTTCTACATTTGACATTTCATGAATTGATTTTGCTGTATTTTATAGTTTTTTCGTTGATTTTCGTTTGTTACCTTGAGAAAGGCGGGTGGATGCTTGCCGAAACGTTGGTGTGTAATAAATATACGTAGCATAAACCGTTAAATGATGTTATTAATACCTACTGGCTGCGAGACTCTACATGATGTAATATTCCGTCTCTACGGGGAGACAACTAATAAGAAGGTACGAAAATTTGAAAACTACCGCATAAAACGAGAAACTGCTATTTGCGATCTCACATTTTTGAAGAATTGTAGAAGAGAAAACGTGATTCCAGTCTTTCTACAAATCAGACGACATTCTCCAACTCCTGCTGCTTGTAAGATTTTACGTAAAGCAAGCTTATCACTTTTACGTGAGGCTATAGCTAATACCCATCGCCGTCTAGATTACCTCTCGAGGAATATGTATGAGCTTCATAGTGATCTTCATTGCTTACTTGAACCATTAATTTTCCAAAGGATCGACGAGATTACATACCAAAAAGCTCTTGATAAAGCTTATGATGTTACCATCCGTCAACAACGTAAGTTAGAGCGACTTGTTACAACTCAAAAAAGGATTTCACCTAATTACGGTTTTCAACCTGCTTTGGATCCCAACAGAGTTGTTATCAACACATCCAAGCACACGTTAAGTGATCCAGCTTTGAGGGTGTTAACAAAAGGTCTCAACTTTGCTATTGCACCTAATCGATTTCCTGTCGAGAAGATAATATGTGCGGTGGAAGCTGGCATTATTCACTTGCCAGTGGAAAGAGCAGAGATTATTCGACAAGAAACTGTATCCATACTGAGAAAAACAAAACCTCCTGAACGTAATGTCACCACAGAGGAATTCCGAGCTTTACTAGAACTTAGAAAAAACCCAGATATTACAATACTACCAGCAGATAAGGGGAATGCAACCGTTGTCATGGATACGAACGAATACAAGCAGAAGATGAACGCTCTCCTCACTGATCCAGCCTATGTCAAAACAGAAAACAACTCGACCGTCTACTTGGAAACAAAAGCTCGTTCCCTAATTCTGGCTTCAACTATTGATAAAGATATCAAACAAACTCTGATTCCACATGAAAAATCATCACGTGTGCCCCGTTTGTACGGTCTTCCGAAAATACATAAGGCAGGCCATCCCTTGCGTCCTATTGTCAGTGCAATTAATTCACCCACGCAGGCTCTCGCTCGTCACCTAGCCCGTCAGATCCAACCTTTCACAGAAGAAGTCAGTTCTTATGTAAAGAACTCAACACATTTTGTTGAGTTGCTTAAAGACTTAAAGACAGAGCCACACGATCTACTTGTGAGTTTTGATGTTATAAACTTATTCACCAGAGTGCCAATTAACGAAGCACTGGACCATTTAAAAGCGATGGTAAAAGATAGGGTGATCAAGAAATATGTTCTGGACTTATCACGTTTTTGCCTGAATTCCACGTATTTCGTGTATGAAAAACAGTTTTATAAACAAGTGTCAGGAGCACCCATGGGATCCCCTCTCTCTCCAGTAATTGCAAACATCTTCATGCAAGTGTTCGAAGAAAAAGCTCTTGCTACAGCCCCACTGAAGCCGCGATGTTGGTACAGATACGTGGATGACACATTCACTATCTGGCCTCATGGACGAGAAAAACTGCAAGAGTTCCTGGATCACATAAACAGCATTCATGAAGACATTCAATTCACTATGGAAGTAGAGAAAGATGACAGACTTTCCTTTCTGGACGTACTCGTGATCAAGAATCCTGATAATACCCTAGGGCACACTGTGTTTAGAAAAGAAACCCACACAGATCGCTATCTCCATGCACTCTCACATCATCATCCCTCACAGATTCGTTCTGTCGCATACACCCTAGCAACCAGGTCTAAACGAATAGCAGATGCCAACAACGTAAATACCGAACTTCAACTGCTCCGAGATGCTCTGCAAAAAAACGGATTTCCTCTGAGTGTCATCAAGAAAGCCATATACCGAAAAACTAATGCTGAGACCACAAAGGAAGACAAAGCAACTATAGAGGTAGCGGAGTTTGAGAAACCTCCAACCAAAGTTTTCCTGCCATATGTGAAATGCGTTACGGATAGAATTGGAAAAATTATGAGGAAAGAAAATATCATTCCTGTGTATGATACGGATAAAAAAATTGGAAGTCTCCTCAGAAGTGTAAAGGATCCGATTCACCTTGAGGGAGATGGTGTATATGAGATACCCTGTAGTGATTGTCCATCGACGTACATTGGCCAGACTGGTAGAAACATGTTTCAACGACAAGATGAACATCGAATAGCTTTAAATGATGGCTCTAAAACCTCAGCGCTGGTGCAACACTGCAACACAAATGACCATGTTATGAATTTGCAAGGGATGAAGTGTTTAGCTAAAGAGAGGAGATTGAGGCAGCGTTTAGTTCGAGAATCTATTGAGATAGAGAAACGACCACATTGTATGAACACCCAATTAGAAAACAGGAATTTTCCCTCGGCGTGGAAACCTGTAACAAATGATATTCATGTTACACCTAGAATGCCATCAGAGCTAGATAGATGGGTATCAAGACATCCGACCCCCAGAATAGACAAGAGAAGACGCCAAGAATACCACCTAACACAGATGTCAAAAGACCACGACGAGGATATTCCACTAGCTGCTTTAGCATTAAAATTGCGACAAGAAAAGGAAGTTTGAGCGACGACCTCAAGTCACTATCGACACCCTGGTGTATGACGGCCATCTTTTGGATATCAAGGAAGCACATTTTCCAGCGCCAGAAGAATTTACAATTATTTCTTTTCACGTTTCACTGTTTTCTACATTTGACATTTCATGAATTGATTTTGCTGTATTTTATAGTTTTTTCGTTGATTTTCGTTTGTTACCTTGAGAAAGGCGGGTGGATGCTTGCCGAAACGTTGGTGTGTAATAAATATACGTAGCATAAACCGTTAAATGATGTTATTAATATATATATATATATATACTTTTTTTTTAAATAATATTTTTTAAAAACGCATATTGTTCAAAATGAAATTGTCTTTAAATTTTAATTCCACAAATTTTAGTCTAATTGAGAGCAAAAAACACAGAAACGTGATTGGTCAATTCCACCAATGAAAAAATAAAATTTGGTCACGGCGTATTTTTTTTTAAGTCCCCATATTTCAGTTAGTTGTAGTGAATTATTCCATAATTTTTCATACTATTCTCTACCAAGAATTAAATAATTTGTAAAATTTACGTTTTCCGACATATTTTCCAAGATGGCCACCAAAGAAATTGAAGGCACGTCAGGTAATATTAAGAATGATGTAAACAATCGATAATTATGAAAAAATCAATTTCGGCACTCCAATCGAGCGGAAAGCATTTTTTCTACACTTGAACCTGCACTATATCTACTAATTAGTATTTGCATTTTTGCAGGAAGCTAATGAAACAATCGAGGAACAACAAAGTCATTCCTTCGAGACTATTGAAAAATCAAATCCAGAGTACTCCATGGAGAAGACGGAACCTGAAGAATCTGGGGATTATGATTCTATAAGTATAGAACACAATATCACGACATCAACATCCATCCAGCCAATGGAAGAATACATAATGGAGCAGAAACCGAAGATCAGCGCAGACACAAACATATGTCATATTGAAGGAGACGCTGCATTTTCTCGCAATGATAACGATCCGGAAGCAGGACCAAATCAAAACATAGATCCACTTATCCAAAGCCTCCTTCCCCCCAGAGACCTTCCCTTTTCTTGCGATGAATGCACTTACAAGGGTACCTCTAGCCGCAACCTTGCCATGCACAAGAAACTCCATTGTTCGGAGCAGATGCATCAATGCAGCCAATGTGACTACGTATCAGATCATAAGAGTAATCTTGTAGTTCACCTGCGCAGGCATTCTGGAGAGCGGCCATTCGCATGTGACATTTGCACGTACAGGAGTGCTGACGGAAGTACCCTAACCAAACACAAGAAGACACACTCGGTTGCCAGCAAGTACACGTGTGACAAGTGCGATTTTACATGTGCTCTTAGCACAGGCCTCAACTTCCATAAGAACTTACATTCTGGGCTCAAGATATCTCAGTTTCATCCAACCAGTGGCATTCCAAGATACAGGAAAATACAACCGTAAGTTTTTGATATTATCAGAAGTAACGTTTACCACGGACCAATGCTACTATAGAGTACCAGAGCAAGCGAGTGGGTAAATCATGAAAATAATTACTATTAATGGCATGGCTAAAAAATGACTTTTAGAGAAAATAGTGATCTGTTGGGAGCCATGTGATCGTTGTAGCAAAAGTTATGGAATCTTGAACTAGAGCTTCAAAAAAAAAGATACGGGAGAGCAATTTTTACACGTATAATAGAAATGTATTATGAATAACATTTAACATTTTCAGCTTGATATCGTAAGTATTTTTGAATAAACAGGCTGACGTGGCCCTTTTTCAAATATTTTGTATACATCGTGGAAGTATGTAGTGTGAAAGGTTACAAAAAAATACATGATTATTTTCAAAAATATAAAAGGAAAAGTTTTACGGTACAACAATAATGTGTTAAAAAAAGACTTACTGCATCACTTAAAGGGGCAGTAAACCCAGAAACCAAAATTTTACTATCATTTATGTTCTGGTGTTCGAGCTCATTCGCGTAGAGTTGAAAGATCCAGCCTAACACATATAGTCTTGAAATAATACATAAAAGAAATGACCTTGCGACACTTGGCGCTGAAAGTCAGCGCTGAAAGGTTAAAGTCTTGGAGCTGAAAGTCATTTTACATTATTGTCATCTTTAGGTACTCAGTGTGAGCAAACTAATTACAGCCCATGATTAAGCCAGGCGATAAAATAACAAGCAAGCCTTCCTCTTCTTATACGTATTTTATTCACATGTATATTTACCTTCAATATTCAATTAATCATTCACATCTCCTAATTTGCTGCACTTTTTATGAGAGTACAGCCACTACTACCGTACGTGCGGGTCTAAAGTGAAGTGACAAAAACCTGGCAAATGCTCATTAAATTTAATTTCAATTTTATGATGATTAGTTCTGTTTGAGGCATTAGTGCGAAATACATGTCTGTGACTAATCCAGATTGTGTGTTTACCCAAATAAGGAGCCCACCTCGTCATAACACTCGAAAACTAACCCATAAAACTAAATTTAACGATCGACGTGACAGCATCTGACCTCTCAACCCAAGTGTGATACTGTTCATAGGAAAAATATCAAAAGAACTTAAACTTTTGAAACAGATTATCAACTTAATAAATTATTTATTTTTGTGTTTCTACTTATCACAATTCATATAGTAATGGTGAACAACAGTATTGATAAGTGTCCGGTATGAACAGACAACATTTGGTGGCTGGGTTAAGGGGGACTTTAATGAATGAGAAAAATGCCGTCCTGCATCTTGAGAGCAGTAGTTTGGCCAATAGGCACCGAGTGTTGTTGACCCTCTGTTGTTTCTGAAAATGAGAAACAGCGCGATGGGTGGCAAAAATAGCAACTCTTGACGTGATCCTCATACCCTTAGTTGCAGCAATTAGTAAACATTACTCATTGTATGCATTCTTACAATAATACGCCAGCTGATATTTCGCTGTGCAAAATGTATGAGGTGAGGTGTCAAAAATTCCACTGAATCTGAAAATAATTAGTAGTTTGCACCTCACTTTTAGGTCAATTCTGAGATCTTTTGAGTTATCTGTTGATTTTTATCGGTTTCTATGGCCACGACCAATGATTGAAGATTCTTTCCCGTACAGTTTTGCCCATTTCTCTCGCTAGTCGCGCTGGGGGTATGCACGCACGGTGCCTTTATATTTTTAGGCACGGTATCGCTCGAATCACGTTAAACCACGGAGGAAGGTCTCAAGTGTAGGTAAAAGTCAAAGCTGCTAGGCGCGAAGTAAAGAAAAATGGGCGGTCACAAACCTCCTAAAAAATCAACAAAATCATCCGTTCTTCAACTAACTTATATACACCCTGATTTTATTTTAAACGTTGTAAACATAAACAAAGATTCAGTAATATTGCATCTATGTATTGCCAATGAATACAAGAAGACAATGAAATGTATTCTCACGGAACCTACAATATGGATTGCCTTCGTGTCTACAGTATCATATACGCTTTTATGATTGACCCTGGATTTCTTTATTGGATAGTTTTTCGATCGATAAAGATATTCTCGATTTGTTCACTCATATCAGCTATATAATATACAATAATTTTTACCCCAATAATTTTTTTGGGGTTAACCAGCTATGTAAAGTTCGTTTACTGTAAGAATAATGATGCGCAATGGCCCCCGTGTAGTTACTACTGTAGCCTAGCGAACAATTGTATACATACAATTGTAAATATCAATATAATAATCAAAAAATATGTAAAAATAAATCAATTGTATTGATTTTGTCTTATCGTTTCTACAATTAAAATTTTTGTATTTTGACATAATTTATTCAATTTCAATAATACAAAGAAGAAAGTCTTGCCATTGACAGGGCAGTGTTCACGTGAACGACCAATGAACGACGTGAACTACAAAAACGACAGAAATATTCCAACATTGAACGAACTTTAATAATCAGTTCCCATCACTTATAGTTGTAACTAATGCAGTTGTAATATTGTTTTTTGTGTTTCTCTCTGCAGTAAGCCAACACCACCTAAAGCTGCTGCACTCTCCTGTGAGTTTGGTCCGAAGAGATATTTCAACTCAACAACTACGGACTATAACATGCAGGTCAGTTTAGTTCACAGAAGTATCTTCAAAGAGAGCTTCCTGCACTTATTACAACATAGTCGAAGAATATCAAAGTCAAATAGGCCATTTTGCTTCATCGGTCGGGTGGCAAGCTAATTTTTTTATATGTTGTTCCTAACAGTCCAACGTAACCACCATTCAAAATAAGTCAAAATAAAACCATCGGAACATGCCCAAAAAATTCACGAACGCCAAAACGGGGGGCCAAAAACGCAAGTGTTAAAACTGCTGCAGATCATTCAATTTCGGTCCAATTTTCTCCAAACAAAAACAGAAATGTTCAAAATAATAATGTTAATCTGAAAAAAAATTGAAGTTGACCAATTTTGGAAATTATATGGTCGATTTTTACAAAAAATGTACAAAACGGGGCACTCGAGGCACTTTCGTTTCTTCCTGCGTCCGAGTTATAACTCCGATTGAAAAATAATTGACATGATAAAATAGCTTGTTCTTTTGCAAACAAATTTGTCGCTTGAAGTTTGTCGGTACGCGAACTTCATCGCAATGTTTTTGCGTTTTACCGAAACTACTTCGCGCGCGAAAACGAGATTTCCCCCCCTCCTCCTACGCTAACGGCCATAAGGGGCTGTGCATAAAGGACGTCACGCTTCAGGGGGGGAGGGGGGGTCCACCAGTATGGGACACAGTGTGACAGGGGGGAGGGGGGGTACTGGAGGTAGTAGGATGTCACATTTTGATATAGATATTTTCAAACATTTTAAATTTCAGTTGATATGTCGGGACCGGAAATTTCGCTAGAAACGATAAATTCTGATACATTCTACAGTAAAAAATATTCTATTTTAGGGGGGGTAGAGACAGATTTGTGACGTCCTTTTAGGGGGGGGGGGGGGGGGGGGGGGTCTCGAAAAGTGTGACACAGCGTGACAGGGGGGAGAGGGGGTGTCAAAATATCCCATTTTTAGCGTGACGTCCTTTATGCACAGCCCCTAAGAACCCAATGCGAGCTGTCTTGCGTCGCTCAGTGCGGCTTGCGTCGCCGGATGCGGGATGCGGGATGCGGCTTGCGTCGCTCAGTGTTTCGTCACTCAGTCATGTTGTTTTAATCACAAATCTAGTGGAGCGGTCGCTCCACCCAGCCAAGTCGTACCGTACACTCACACTCACTCAACATACCGTAAATGCCTAATAAACTGAGGAGCAGACCAACCACTTTTACTGTAAGCAACAACATGGCATTTTCGGCCTACTGGATCTTAAAATTGGAAAATCTCACATTGTTGCAAAATATCTTAATTTCGAGCTATGGCCCACCCCACCCCATATACCGAATTTGGGAACAATAGGGTATGTCATTTTCGTGCTAGAGGGCCGTGAAATATGTAAAATTACACCACTTTCTGATTCTGAAGATGATGATTCTGATGATATCAGGAAACACTGTTGACAGCGCCACAGCCTAAACGGCTGAGCCGATCGATCTGAAATTTTTACCATATATGCACTTTTGGCGTCTGATGATACCTTGTCCTTACGAATTTTTTGTGCCACCATTTTGAAACCGGAAGTGACGTCATATCTTAAAAACTGATGGACCAATTGGGACGAAACTAGCGCCAAACGATTCGGATGGTCTTCTCAATGAAATATCAACAGTCAAAATAGAAATGTACTTTTACCGAAACCGGAAATGACGTCATAAAAATGCCAAATTTGAATGAAATCATCTCTTATAACAATAACTACATATTCAGAAGGCTTATAATGTTACATAGCATTTAAAGACACAAATTTTAGGTGGCAGTGAAGTCAGCCGCCATTTTGAAAACCGGAAGTGATGCCATAACTCGAGAACGGCTGGACCAATTGGAACGAAACTTCCGCTATACTTTATAGCATATTATTTATAGCATATACATAGTAACAAGCACAACTTTTCTTAGCAACCAAATCAAAAAGGCGTATTTTTTTAAAGGAATTATAGTTATTGGTTCCACAATATATGCTACAAATTGTAAGAATAAACTGAAAAAAGGAATGATATCCCATAAAAAACACTCCGTGTAAAAATACCAGCCAAGTCTCTTCAACTAAAAAAAAAATAGAAGAAATCTAAAAATTCAGCACTGAAAAGTAGTGATATCAAAAAAAGGCCAAGTCAAAACTTTTAAAAATTACTTGGCGCATCGTTTTTCTATGGGATTATAGATATATTTTATGTATAGATGAGTATATTTGATTACCGACCTACTTCTATACTATTTATATGCACGATGCGCCAAGTAATTTTTAAAAGTTTTGACTTGGCCTTTTTTTGATATCACTACTTTTCAGTGCTGAATTTTTAGATTTCTTCTATTTTTTTTTTAGTTGAAGAGACTTGGCTGGTATTTTTACACGGAGTGTTTTTTATGGGTATTATTCTACTTTTAGAAATTATGTATCCAAATCATCAAATAACTTATTATTACATCTACATGTTCTTAAACATTAGTTACTATTTAGTATTTACTATTTATTACATCCCAAGTAGATAATATCTCTCAAATTATCTTGTCAACTGTTTTGAACCTTCTGTGTTTTTTTTATTACGTGTCATTTCTTTTTATTGAAAGTTTGTTAGTTATAATGTTTTGAAGAAGATTCCAATATCAGCATTAAAACTGTTTAACCCTATACCTATAGTGTACTTGTGTGAAATACTTAAATTTAAATCCTAATTAAAATTTGGTGTCTACAACACATAACTACTGTTATAATACAATAAAACGCAGAACACGGGGAACAGTGAACAGATGAAAAATATTCTCTTCAGAGAGTAGTTCCCATTATTTCAAAATGACACATTGTGTAATTGTTTTAATTATTGAAGTATGGTAGCCTATGGGACAAAACATCCAAATGATTGTTAAATATTTATTTAAATGAGTGTGTTCCGTTTAAAATGAGTGTGAAGTATTTCTTTACGAGAAATCGAGAATCTGTTAATTACAGAATAATTCGTAAGTGCTGAAATGATTATCAATCCAAATATTAAGAAGGAACCTGCGAAATATAAACGCGCGTCCCGACTGGATTCGAATCCAGATCCTTTGGGTTACCGTCCCTATGATTAAATACACCGTCCATAAGTGAGGGATTCACTAAATTTCCACTAATTATGTTTTTAAATGTTTGGAAAAAGATAAGATTCACTGAAGTTCTTTGTAAGGTTGTTGTGGTAAGTTAGTATTATTTTATCAATTTAATTTTATCTTGTGTAGTTATAGACGATGGAGAACAGTCGGTAGAGAAGTGCTTCAACATGCTTCAACACACATGCACAATTACGCACTCGAGTTACCCAATCAGTCGAATATGAGCGAAATGTATGTGCAATTTGTAACCGAGTAGTACAAGATCAAATTGATAAGCTCATCTAAATCACAATAAAAGAATTTACAACCCCATCGTTGAAACTTGTTGAGACTGACATGATGATTTGTATTCGCTAAAATCCTGCCACATAGAGTGGTTTAACCAAATATCGACTCATTTCTTTTTAGATTACATGTTATTTATTGTAGGGTGAAATTTGCAAAATAGACGGAAATGATCTAGAGATCTAGTGGAGCGGTCGCTCCACCCAGCCAAGTCGTACCGTACACTCACACTCACTCAACATACCGTAAATGCATAATAAACTGAGGAGCAGACCAACCACTTTTACTGTAAGCAACAACATGGCATTTTCGGCCTACTGGATCTTAAAATTGGAAAATCTCACATTGTTGCGATATATCTTAATTTCGAGCTATGGCCCATACCACTACATATACCAAATTAGGGAACAATATGTTATGCCGTTTGCGAGCTAGAGGGCCGTGAAAAACGTGAAATTACACCCCTTTTAAAACCTATCTTGATCTGATGATGATGATGATGATATCAGGAAACACCGCAATCACCGCCACAGCCTAAACGGCTGAGCCGATCGGTCTGAAATTTTCACCACATGTGCACTTTTTGCGTCTGAGGTGCCTTTTTATAAAACCAACAGGAAGCCGCCATTTTGAAACCGGAAGTGACGTCATATCTCAAAAACGGCTAGACCGTTAGGAATTAAAACAGCGCTAAATGATTCAGACGGTCATCTATATGGAATATCAATAGTTAAAGTAGAGATGTACTATTACCGAAACCGGAAATGACGTCATGAAAATGAAGAACTAGATTTTAATGACCTCTTACTACAATAACTACATATTCAGAAGGCTTATAATGATACATAACATTTTTAGAAATAAATTCTAGGTGGCTGTAATTTCAGTCGCCATTTTGAAAACCGGAAGTGATACCATATCTCGAAAACGGCTGGACTGATTGGAACGAAGCTTTCGCAATTCTTCATGGACTATCACTACTAATGGGCTTATATTGGAGGGATATTGAGCACCAAACACAATTTTTCGTATTAACCAATTCGGAAATGGCGTATTTTTTTAAAGGAATTAGTCATTGTTGCTCCGATGTGTGTTACAAGTTGTGTAAATTAACTAAAAAAATAAGTGATATCCCCATAAAAAACACTCCGTGTAAAAGTACCAGCCAAGTCTCTTCAACTATAAAAAAATAGAAGAAATCTAAAAATTCAGCACTGAAAAGTAGTGATATCAAAAAATGAGCCAAGTCAAAAATAAATTTTAAAAACCAAAATATACTTGGCGCATCGTTTTTAAGGGCATTATAGGTATATTATATATATTTAGGTACATTTGATTTTTGGCATATGCTTCTATACTATTTATATACACGATGCGCCAAGTATATTTTGGTTTTTAAAATTTAGTTTTGACTTGGCTCATTTTTTTATATCACTACTTTTCAGTGCTGAATTTTTAGATTTCTTCTATTTTTTTATAGTTGAAGAGACTTGGCTGGTACTTTTACACGGAGTGTTTTTTATGGTTAATCTTTTACACCGCCACTAAGCAAGCGATTGTCTCAACAGATTCAGGGCTTCATCTGCAGCAATGTATAGGACAAAATGAACTTCGTGGATATTTATCGTTTCGTAGGTAAGAGCTGAACCCACTATCGACTAGAAAAACCTAAAACATACAGACGAAGTTGTAAAATTATAATATTTTGACTTATAAAAATAATATTTACGCTGTTTTGTAAGATATACCACATAGACTATAAAAATACATCAACCCCCTCAACTCAATAGATGATTCCATAAAATATCTGAGTGGCTCTGGTTTCTGAAATAATTCATGCAGTTTGATTTCAAGATAACTGTAGTGTGTAGCTCATTGTTGACAAACGTCAATAGACCATTTTAAATATTATCTCAGTGGCTCTGCTTTCTAAGAAAAATCATATGCAGTTTGATTTCCAGACACCTTAGTCCCTGTTTCAACAATGGGTAAAACAGGGACTAAGGTGTCTGGAAATAATACTGCATATGATTTTTCTTAGAAAGCAGAGCCACGGAGATAATATTTAAAATGGTCTATAGGTAGGTGGAAATCAAACAGCAAGTGAAATTTTCTTAGAAACCAGAGCCTCTCAGATACCTTATGGAATCGTCTATTAATCAAATTCTAATTCATTTGTTGAAGCTTGTGAGCAATTTCATTTTTTATAAGATAATTAATTTATTTTGTATTCGTGTTTTCATTGGCATGTGTACACATGATTGATGATTGACATGTGGGCAATAAGATACTTGAGTATATATTGGCTTATTTGAATTTTCTGGCAATAATAGCAGTACCGAAAAGTATAGAACATTACAGATTGCACTTAAAATATATGGCTAATAATCCGAATGAGACCACTAAAATCCTTCTTAATATAAAATTCTTAGATTCTATAGATTCTTAAAAAAATCATTCATTCTAAAATTGGGCATGTATTAATAATTTAATTTCCAATTTTAAAATTTTATTTAAAATACAAAATAATTTGACATACAAAAAAAGTATGTACAGTGTTAAATGTGCAGAATAACATCAACTATATAGGTAAAAGAAATACACTGGCATGTGTCCTGCATGTAAAGTGTACTTCGTGACAATGTTTCAGGTAATATAAAAAATAGAAAAACGATTATTCAACACTTGAGAAAATAAATTCACATATCTCACACCCCGTGGCCACTGTTCTGTGCTATACAAAAAAATTTAAAAGAGTTATTTGGCAATACACTCAGTTTTATAGATTAATTAAATTCATATAAGAACTTCTAATGTTCAGAATCACTATAAATACATTCACAAAAAGTGTATTATTATACCCCCAAGTAAACTTATCTAGTAATTTCACGTAAGTTATGTGTTATTAATCACCCATGAAGAGACAAAGCAATAAACGCGATACATAAACTGTCCATGACGCAAGCTACTTCAGAGCTCGCCTTAAGTTCTTATGGCCGTTAGCGTAGGAGGAGGGGGGGAAATCTCGTTTTCGCGCGCGAAGTAGTTTCGGTAAAACGCAAAAACATTGCGATGAAGTTCGCGTACCAACAAACTTCAAGCGACAAATTTGTTGGCAAAAGAACAAGCTATTTTATCATGTCAATTATTTTTCAATCGGAGTTATAACTCGGACGCAGGAAGAAACGAAAGTGCCTCGAGTGCCCCGTTTTGTACATTTTTTTGTAAAAATCGACCATATAATTTCCAAAATTGGTCAACTTCAATTTTTTTTCAGATTAACATTATTATTTTACACATTTCTGTTTTTGTTTGGAGAAAATTGGACCGAAATTGAATGATCTGCAGCAGTTTTAACACTTGCGTTTTTGGCCCCACGTTTTGGCTTTCTTGAATTTTTTGGGCATGTTCCGATGGTTTTATTTTGACTTATTTTGAATGGTGGTTACTTTGGACTGTTAGGAACAACATATAAAAAAATTAGCTTGCCACCCGACCGATGAAGCAAACTTCGTTATTTGACGAGATAGCCGTCTGATAATCCTAGACTAACAGTAATCTTGGTTAGAGTAACCAACTCGCATCTAAATTCCCTTCACTGTAAGAATGATCTACCTTGAAACAAGACGTCAATCCATTTATTTGTTTGCCATCCAGCAATCTGTTGGAAGCAATTGATTAACATTATAATGACTAGAAAAACGCTCAGTGTAACGCGTTGATGAGCG
Organism: Leuctra nigra; assembly: GCA_934045905.1. Classification (NCBI taxonomy): domain Eukaryota; kingdom Metazoa; phylum Arthropoda; class Insecta; order Plecoptera; family Leuctridae; genus Leuctra; species Leuctra nigra. The sequence goes on from OW203773.1 coordinate 10,800,875, forward strand.
AGCACGAATACGCGCAAAACCTCGAACTGAAATTATGTCTATCGAAAAGCCAATCATTCTTGAATTTCGTCACAGACTTGTATGAAAATATCAAAAAATTCCTAAAATATTGGTCCAAATAACCATTCAAAGTTTTAATTTGATCGATTAAACCTTTATGATTAAACGGTGTCTTGTTTATTTTCAAAAATCACAGGATCTCGTCCAAAAAATATACCTGGGACCACTCATATGACATTAGTGTATGTACACAATATCAGATCGATCTGTTGATCGGTCATAAGTTCTGGTTCATATGCGTTTGAAAGTGTCTGCTCTAACTACCTTGGAAGCTGGAACTGAAGTGTCGGAAGTTGCCGTGATCAATCATTTTCAAGAAATTTGACAGGCAACACGCAAAGTGTCCGTAAAATGTCAAAAACTTTTGAATTTAAACACAGATTAGTCTGAAAATTTTCAAAATTACAGATAATGTTGGTCCCAATGACCATGCAAAGTTTTAGGTTGATCGGTCATACGGTTCTAGCTTAAATTTCAAAAAAACACATGAAAGATGGTTATAAATTTTAACTAAGCGGAGGATTTGGCTGAAACTTTGTTGGGGACAATGTTGGTCGTAATGACCTGTCAAAATTTCAAAATGATCGAAACAACCAATCGAAAGATAATTTTTAAATATTTGAACCAATCACAGGATCCCGTTCAAAAACGATCCCAGGGACAGCATAGGTTACGTTATTATGTGTGCAAAAGTTCAGATCGATTAGTTGTGCGGTTGACCTGGACATTGAAAAAAAAAACTCACACAGAGAAAGTGCCATTAGAGTACCGTGGTGACGTCACTACGCTCGCTCCATTGACAATAACAGTGTGTAGCTTATAGTTTTTTTTTATTTTCAATATGGTAAACTTTCTCTCCAGTTGTAAAAGCGTGAAACAATGAAAATAGGTATCTAAAATGTTAACATTAATTATATTTCTGCGACGATTTTTTTTTAAGAAATCTTTATTGAAAGTCTGAATTAATCTAGGAATTTTCGAATGTATGATTACGGCTCAATTGACCTCTGGGGACCTATTCAAAATATCATCTGTATTGTATTGTATTGTATTTTATTATCATCCCGTGGACAAGTACATAATACATGTATGGGTATCGTCAAGAATGTATGTACAAGTTATGACAAAGTCAGAAATATTTACAAGTCACAATGCTTACAATGACAGTTATATGTACAGTAAATAATAAAACTAATAATAGTAATATTTATACCTAAGAAAAATAATAATAAAAATGATTACATGTAGAATAAATATAAATAAATGAATAAATCGCCTCGGCTAAGACAATGCCGTGTAGTACGTGGCCGATAGTTGAATAGGAAGAACAATGGAACGAGAGTGCTTGAGGTTAAGATGATTGACACTGAAGTGCTGGTACAGTTATGAGTCTAGAAATTCCTGCAGGCTGTAGAATGGGTTTAGGAGGAGGTAGGCATTGAGACTGGATTGGAAGCTGGCCCAGGTGGGAGAGGTGGTGATGTGCTGTGGTAGCTTATTATAGATAATTGTGCATATATAGTGGGGGCTGCTAGTGAATGAGGAGTGAGAGTGAGTGGGGATACGTATGGAGTTTCCCCCTCGAGTGCCATATTGATGAACTGACGAGTTTAGGGGGAAGAGGGTTGGGTGCTCACGAGCAAAGGAGCTGGCAATACGGATGAGAGTGCAGGTGAGAGTCAGGATGTGTAACTTAATGAACTCGGGTTTGGCAGACTTGCGGCGAGAGATGCCAGCAATAATGCGGACTGCCTGTTTCTGCAGGATGAAAATGCGGTTGGCACCGGGAGAGGTGCCCCAGAAGAGGAGTCCATAGGAGAGATGGGAATGGAAATGAGCGTGGTAGACCAGTTTGAGGGAATGGGCGTTAACTATGGGTTTGAGTCGGCGTAGTAGGAAGCAGCTACTCAGGATTTTGGAGACCGTGTGTTGGATGTGCGTAGACCAATTGAGGGTAGCAGTTAGATGGATGCCCAGGAATTTTATGGATGGGGTGCTCGGAATAATGTGGTCATTGATGCGGATTAGGGGAGAGATAGACGGCTTGTGAGATTGGGTGTGGAAGTTGATGAAGGTTGTTTTGGAGGGTTGGAGAGCGAGCTTATTGTTCGAGCAGTAAGATGACATGATTGCTGCCTGCTCATTGGCTGTCTCGATGAGGGAAAGGAATGATTTGGATTTAGGAGCTGTAAGGAGGTGGTTCGTATCATCAGCGAACTGAAAGAGGTTGCCGTAGGTGATGAGGTCAGGGAGGTCGTTCACATAGACGAGGAAGAGTGTTGGAGCAAGAACGGAACCTTGAGGGACACCGCAGCGAATTAGTTTAGAGGAGGAGGTGATGAGAGATGGAGAGCGCGGTTTGTTGGAAGGGATGATCACTGTCTGCGAGCGGTTGGTTAGGAAAGAGGATATCAGTCGATTGGCCAGACCCGTTATGCCACAGAGCTCCAGCTTGTGAAGGAGGAGGCAGTGGTCGATGGTGTCGAATGCCTTCGACAAGTCATAGAAGAGGCCTATTGAGTGGTCCCCCTTGTCGAGTGCAGCAAGGAGTGTGGTGAGGAATTGGTATATTGCCGTACCTGTAGACTTACGTTTTTGGAAGCCATGTTGGCAGTCGGCAAGGATGGAGTGGTCTGAAAGATAGGAGGTCAGACGGTCTAGGATGACTTTTTCAATGATTTTGGAGAAAGAAGAGAGGAGAGATATGGGTCGATAGTTGTTAATGTCAGATTTCTTTCCCTTTTTATGGATAGGGATGATGTGAGACATTTTGAGTTGATCGGGGAAGATGCCAGAGGAGAATGAGCGGTTGATAATGAGGGAGAGAGGCTCAGCAACATAAGCCATGCATCTTGCTAGCACAGAACCAGGAACACCATCGGGACCACTGGAGAACTTAGCGCGCATGGATTTGGCCAGATGAATCAGTTCGTACGGCGTAGTGGGACGGAGGGAGAGAGGTGGGCGACAAGTGGAGCTGGTCACCGGCGGTAGATGGGACAGAATGGCTGTGGACAAAGGAGGGGCGACGTCACCTGAAGTGATGAAGAAGTCGTTCAGGTGATTGGCCAGGGTGAGCGGCTCAGTAGTCTCTTTGCCATTGATGAGAAGCATGAGGTTAGTGGGATGTTGAGTTGGCGTGGAAAGAGTTTTGATAATGTTCCAGGAGGTTTTGGATCTATTGTTGGAGGCTTCAATGAGATTGTCAAAGAATAGGCGCTTGGTGAGACGGATGTTTTTGCTGTGAGATTTCTTAAGGGAGTGATATTTGGACTTCAGGATATGGCAGCTAGGATTGGTTCTGAGGAGGAGATGTAGGCTACGAAGCTCGTCGGCCGTCTGACGGATTTCAGCAGTGATCCATCTCTTTGTGGGATTGGGAGATTTTTTCGTCTTTTTGAAGGGAAAGGCCTGATTGAAGTGGGATAGGAACGTGTTGATGAAAGTGGAGTACATGTCATTGAGATCCGGGGACGAGGAGAGGTGTTCCCAGGCTTCTTCTTGGAGTAGGGAGTGAAATTTGTTGGAATTGGCCTCGGAGAAGATTCTCTTCTGGATTTTATGATCTGGTTCGTCTAGAGAAGGCGGTATGTTAAGAGAGAGGGTAAGGGCCATATGGTCTGAGAGTCCGCTGTCAAATAGGGAAGCGGAGTAGGCGGACTGGTTGAGAGTGGTGAATATATTGTCTATAAGGGTGGAGGTGCTCAGAGTGATCCGAGTTGGGGAGGCAATGGTTTCTGTGAGATGGAAGGAGTGGAGAAGGTCCAGGAACGTAGTGGTGATCTTGGAAGGTACCAGTATGTCACTGCCATTTAGATAGCATTACGCCAATATCAAAATAAGCCAAAGATCAACACCGTTCTACCTATCTTAAAAGCCCATTGTAGCACCGACCTTGAACTCAGCACCATCGTAGCACCAACGTTTGGCGGTATTAGCGAAAGGTTCAGATTAACGCAGAACACAGTGTCAAATCATGACGGCTTCGATTACAAATATCATTGCTGTCTACATCATCAGGGTTTCAAACCAACTCGCTCTGCTTTAAACCGCCGAAATGATAGTTCATAATTCAATGCGGAGTTATCAATGAAATTGTCGGACTACAAAAGTAATATCCAGGTTGCTATTGATTATAAGGATTATTGTTTTTTTATTACATGATAAAATAGAGAGAGTTGCCCATTTATGATTTGTAAATTTTATGTTGCATGAAGTTCCATTAACGTTTCAATATGTAAAATTCAATTTTTACAAAGTCCTTCTTCTGGCTGATTGACCCCATCCTGTGGGCCAATGAAAATAAGACATCTGGCGATTTGCCAATATTACTTTCGTCGATTTCGATTGGTCGGCATGATTTCTGCATTTAATTCAGTCCGCGACTGACGGCGCGCTCAGATGTTCAGCGCCGAGGTTGGCCGTGGAAAGCGATCCCACGGACTTGCCTCGATGCGGCTGAGACGCTCGATGAGGGGATTGGAGTTCTCGGCAAGCTGCTCGTAGAATCGTATGTTGATCCAGAGCAGATGTTTCGCCAAGAACTCCAGATCCAGCTGCTGGTGGATGTCATCCGTTCTTGCGAAGCACGGGAGCCCTAGAATGAGCTTGCCCTACCTTGTTTTGCACCCGCTGCAGGATTCGCAGCAGGTGCGTAGCGCAGCCGCTCCAGACAGGAGCGGCGTAGCTGAGAGTCGGCCTGATGATGGCCGTGTAGACCCGGCGCTTGGTGTCGGCGGACATTGCCTTGCTTCGAAGAAGTGGGTAGAGCGCCGCCATCTTCTTCGTCGCTCGCTGCTGGGTCCGCTCGACGTGAGCGCGCCAGGTCAACTTGGCGTCCAGGACGACTCCAAGGTAGAGGCTGCTAGGGCTCCACGAGATGGTCTCGCCGCACAGCGTCAGTCGCGGATGGTGCTTGACCTCCCGTCGATGGAAGAGCGTCGCCGTCGTCTTGGACGCGTTCAGCTTGATACGCCATTTGGAGTACCAAGCTGAGAGTCCGTTCAGAGCTGCCTGCAGATTCTTCTCGATTTCCGCCCCGCTCCAGGACTGAGCGCTGACGGCGGCGTCGTCGGCGTAGAAGGTAACATCAACACCATCCAGATCACGTGGCACGTCGTTCGTGAAGATGTTGAACAGGAAGGGTGACATGATCGCCCCTTGCGGTACACCGGCCTGGATGGGCCGGGTCGTCGATCTCTCCCCGCGCATCGAGACGTGGAAAGAGCCTCCCTGCAAGAAGCTAGCCACGAAATTCACGAAGTATGGCGGAAACTCGTGGTCGATCAGCTTCGCTAGTAGCCCCTCGTGCCAGACCCGATCGAACGCTTTGGCGACGTCCATGAACACGACGCCGGTCAGCTTGTTGATGTTGAAGCCGTGGGTGATCTTGTCCACGACTCGTAGCAGCTGGTGCGTGGTCGAGTGATGCCGACGGAAACCGAACTGTTCGTCGATGATCAGTTTGTTCCGGTCTGCATGCGCCTGGAGCCGTCGCATGGCAATCTTTTCCAGCACTTTCGAGAGGCAAGAAAGCAGGCTGATCGGCCGATAGTTTGCTGGATCTCGCAGCGGCTTGCCAGGCTTCGGGAAGGCAACCACCTTCGCCTCCTTCCACGGTGTCGGGAAGTGCTGATATCGCATGCAGGCATTGTAGATCTCGACAATCTTGGTGACAGCAGCTCCGGGCATCTTCTTCATCACCAAGTTGGTAATGCCGTCCATCCCCGGTGCCTTCCTGTTGGGCAGCTCCCCGACGTAGTAGCAGAACTCGTACGTGGTACAGCTCTCGAAGTCATCCTCGTGTGCTTCTGTAGGATGCGCTTCTTGCCAGTCGACTACCTTGTTCTCGATCTCCGCACTGGAGGGGGTCGGCGGGTTCGGCTGGAACTGATCTTCGAGAGACTCGGCCAACACCTCGGCCTTGTCTCGTGCGCTGCAAGCAAGATGAGTCTTGCCCTGGATGGGCGGACACGGCTCGGGGCGGTTTGTCATACGTCGCGTCATGCGCCAAATGCTGTTGTCATTCTCTCGCAGCTCTCCGACTGCTTCCTCCCACTTCTCACTGCGGTGCTCCTGGATCTCTTTCTTCAAGAGCTTGACAAGTAGGTTGTAGCGAGTCTTCAGAGCAGGGATCCGATGCTGTTGCCAAGCCCGCCGCGCTCTGTTCTTCTCAGCTATCGAGGCCAAGATGCCAGGTGGCAGATCGTATATCGAGCATCTTTGCGGCGTTGATATCGGTACACTATCATCGATAGCTCCCTGGATAGCTGCAGTGAAGCTTGACGATGCTTGGTCGATTTCTTCCGGAGATGACAGCGGCCAGTCTTCAAGACGTTCTGCAATCGATGTCTTGAATTTCTCCCAGTCCGCCTTCTTAAAGTTCAGCTTCGGACTCGGTTCATGCGTGAAGATTTCGTCTCCAATCATAACCAACACCGGGTTATGATCGTTGGACAAAGCTGCCATTGTACGAACTTCAATAGTGTTGGTAATACCTTTCACTAGAGCGATGTCCAGCACGTCTGGTTGGCACACGTCACCCTGGTAATGTGTCGGCTCCAGAGGCCCGATGACCGTGTAACCTTCGGCTCGTGAATGGGATAATAATTTCTTTCCTCTGGCGTTCGCAACTCTAGAGTTCCAGCATTGGTGCTTCGCGTTCAGGTCGCCGCAGATGATGGCGGGCTTGCTGGACTCCATGAGGGCGTCAATATCTTCTACATGGAAGGCTGCACCTGGTGCCAAGTACACTGCATATACTTGGATCGGTCCTCTAGGCGTCTCTAACTCAATGCCGGTCGCTTCGAGGGTCTGCAGTGCCGGTAGCACCAATTCAGTGTGTCTGACAGCTCTGTTTACGACAATCGCCGTACCCCCGCCGCTTGTGCCGTCTTCGGTAGTGGCCTATCCGTCCGGTATACACAACAATTTGCCATCGCGAACCTGTGTTTCGGCTGAAGATGTGTCTCGCTCAGGAGCACCACGGGCACGTTCTCTTCTCGCATGAACTCTGCGAGCTCGTCTCTTCGTCCTCGAATGCTGTTTGCATTCCACATGGCTATGGTGGTAGTCTTATGTCTATTTACCGACATTCTGAGTGGTGGCGGCACATTGGATCAGACTCGGCAGGAGACTGGTGACTGCGGTGATGAGCGGCAGGAGTTCGGCGATTAATGTGGACAGCTGACTCACCAGAGTGTGCAGGCTCGACGTGTCATCAGGTGGCTGCGGAAGTGCCTTGACGGCGTTTGCGTAGCACGGTGCCGGCTGCGGTCTGCGTGGAGCCGACTCTGGTCCGCTCGGAGGTCCCTGGGTCGTCGGCGGCGGCTGTCGCTCCTCGCGGGTCGGTCGCTGGCGCCGTTCGGTAGCCGCCGTCAAGTACGGGCATCCCCGATAACTTGCCGGATGTTCGCCGCCGCAGTTGACGCACTTGGCCTTCTCTTCGCGTGGACGTGGGCAGGCCTTGGCGTCGTGCTCCTCACCGCAGATGACGCAGCGGGGCCGCTGGTGGCAGAACTGCGCCGTGTGTCCGACTCGCTGGTAGGCGAAACGCATGGTGGGGCGGCTTCGGCTCTTGCATGCCTCGACACTGACCTTGCAATGGCTGAGGTACTTGATGCAGTCGAGATCCGCTCGTGGCTCCTCCGGCTGCGTTGTCAAGGCGACGCGGAACAGCGGGAACCTGACGGTCTTGTCCTGGTGCGAGGTGAGCTGCACGATGGACGTCGGCGTCAGTCCATTCTCGACGAGGTCACGTCGAATGTCTTCGGGGTCCGTGTTGATCGGCAGGCCGCGCAGCACGAACACCTGCTACTTCTTCTTCCCGCTCGGGAAGGTGTGGTACGGCACCGGGACGGCGCGAGTCTTGAAGGCTTCAGTGACATCACGGTAGTCGTCCGGGGTCCGCAGGCAGATCTTCACGGACTGTGCGTAAGGCTTGATGGTGTAGTCGTCCTTGCAGACAGCGTCCAGGAACGCCAGGAGCTCGTTGTGCGTCTTGAAGGCTTCAGACGCGACGACGACCGGCGGCACCTTGTACACTTTCACCGGTGGCGGTGAATCTTGCGTTGCGGGGGCTTCTCCCTCTTCAGGCGGCAGAACTCCAAACGCGTTCGAAATCTTCACCGGTTGGGGTTTCGGCTTCGACTTCAGTCTTCCGACCTTCTTGCGCTTCATGGTCTCGGAAGTGCCGCCGTCGGACAACACACTTCCTTGCTCGCTGCGGCGCCTCTTCGCGGTGACGCGTTGAAATTCCAAGTCCATGGGCTCTTCAACGTCGCTCGGTCCAATGACTTCGTCGTCGCTTGAGTCGGCTTCACTGCTTGACGCCTGGGAGTTGATGCCCACCATCATCTGCGCGATCTCGGCGCGCGCATCCGCCGTCAATTTCTCTCTTCTAACAGTCGTATTCATCTCGATGGCTTCATTGCCCGCTTCGTTTGCTGCGACTCCGGCCTTCTTCCCTGCTTTCCCGTAGGTCTTGGGCAGCATGTTAAGAAGGTCCTCGGAGAAGTTCAGTAGAGTAGTCAGGAGGTCCAGGAGGTGTTGCTCGCTCGAGGACTCGTAGACGACTTCTCCAATTTTTACAAACCTAGTAGAACCGTTTAACATAGAAGCTAAAACTTTTAAGGAATACTCATCATATGTACCACATAAAAGTAAATAGCTAACAGATGTTATTCTCAATTGTATAAATTATAGCTTAATGTATTGCTATTTCTACTTTCAGATCCCTGCAGACTCAGAGGCTATTGTGGAAACGGTGAAAATGGAGATCGTAGAACAGCCAATCGACGAGAAACCTGAACCTGACCTAACGCCTACTTCCGACCGTCATTTCTTCTTTCTACCAAAAGATCCAACCATGGACGTTGATCTTCACTCTGCAGCCACCTCAGTGCATTTGAAACAAGAATCAGATCCTTTCACAGCTCTGCCTTCCGTAGATACTGAGGTGAGAGTAAGTTGATGAAAATGGCAGATGATGGGAAGTAAATAATCTATGTCTTTCTAATCTTCATTGATCAAAGCGGATTTTAGCAAAAGTAGGTTTTAAATAAAAGTTTAAAGGAGTACAAATATATTATGTTTAGAAGTTAAGGTGGAGCAATCGATCGACATATACAAAAAAAAAATATTCTTGAAATTACAAGTTCAAAAAACGTTTCCCTACATTTCAACTATATTTAAGTACAACAGACTCATTTAATGTTCTGTAGCTTGCAACTACAGTCCAACAATGAGTTTTAAATTTTATGTTATCAGAGGATAACAAAACTTTAACATGGGAGGTATAGGAAAATCATTTCGAATTTGGTATATAACTTTTAAAATAGCACACGTTGGTATTGTTTTCAATTTTTTTCCTGATAGTATATCCATATGTCTACCATAAAAAAAGTTTTTTGCTCAAATCTATCGAGACAAAAAAAATAGGTCTTCATTTTAGCTTAAAAATTACACGATTTTCTTTTTCCGCTATAAGATAACATGGGGGAGACAAATCAATTTATCTCAGAAACTGGACACGAGAAGTGTTTAATTTTTTCAATGATTGTGTATTGCATGATTATCAATAAGTCACCAAAATTTCAAGTAAATCGGAAACATTGAGGTTATAGTGGTTCTACCTTAAGTACCTATTTGTCATTTAATTAGTTTGTTAAACACAAACATTTATTCGTGATTGCATTGTTGCAGAAATTGACCGAAACAATGACGGACCGACCCTGGGATTCTTGCGAGTTTGTTGTAAAATCAGAAGCAGATGTTGGTTATGATTCTGAAAACATGAGCATAGAACATCAAGTGACGTCAGCAACATCCATCCAACCGCTAGAAGACTATTTGATCGAGCAGAAACCAAATATCCACGCCGACACAAACTCCATTCATATTGAAATAAAATCTCAAGGACATGCGTCATTCTCTTACAATGATATTGATACTCAGAATAAACCAAGCCAATGCACAGATCTGCTGGAAGAGACTGACACAGAAACCTCCAGCAGCAACCTTGACAAGAACAAGAGTAGCAGTTCTTCGAAGAGGCGGTACAATTGTGACCTGTGTCAGATTAGAACAAACAACAAACACTACTTTGAAATCCACCAGAGAACGCATTCTGGAGAGCGTCCATTCACATGTGATGTCTGCGAGTATACTAGCATCAGTTTTAGCGATATTTCCAGGCACAAAAAGAATCACCAATCTGATATTAATTGTGATCATTGTAGTTATTCGTGTTCTGGTACCTCTGACCTCGCCAAACATACAGAAGAACTTCATTCAAAGACCTATCATTGTGACAAATGTACCTATTCATCTGTGGACAAAGAAGCAGCTTCAAACCACATAAAAAAACATTTAGTTCTCAAGCCATATCCGTGTGACGTGTGTCCGTCTTCATTTGTGGAGGAATGCGCCCTAACAAAACACAAGTTAATACACTCGGGACACAAGTCGTTCCAGTGCGACATGTATCCTCATACATCTGATGTCAAGGCATACCTGACAAAACACATGAAGAGAAGACAGTAAGTAGTTGACATTATCAGAAGTCAATGCTTCTATATTACTGACAACATGTCAATAATCTCATGCATTCATGCGCGCTGGTCCATGTCACGAACTACCAGTACATAGCATGGCCTGTTGTTGACAGGATATTGTTGACAGATAAGTCCAAGACATTTAATTTTGTTGAAATTATTCTACAATTTCAAAAGGAATATATCCCACATGTCAAATATATTTAAGTATGAAATACTTATACTATCCTTATATATAAATTACCGATACATTTGTAATATTGATACTTGTGTTTTTGTCTGCAGTAAGCCAACACCACCTGAAGCTGCTGCACTCTCCTGTGAGTTTGGTCCGAAGAGAGATGTCAACTCAACAACTACAGACTATAACATGCAGGTCAGTTTATATGCTCAGAGAGAGAGCTTTCTGCACTTATGTTCCAACGTCTGACACAATATTAATACAATATAAACTACACAGTATAAGTAAGATTGGATTGAGTAACTCAAATCTAAATTCCATTCTCTGTAATGATCTACCTTTAAACATGAAGTCAATCCATTTACTTGTTTGCCATCCAGCGATCTGTTGGAAGTTAAAATCGTATACGAAATTGAGGCAAACTAGTAAAACGCTCAGTGTTACACGTTGATGAGCGAGCACCTGAATGCACAATAACTCGAACCGAAATTTCTGAACGCACATAGCATATAACATCCACATTGAATTGAAATATGATACACTCAATCAACATAAAAGTATCTGCTTTTTATTGAAACTAAGATTATTATCCTTCTGTACACTCTGGTTACATTATAAAAAATCATATCCGAATTGCTTTGGAATAAATCCCATTCAGCAGATGTTAAATGTATGACAATATATTTAATAATGGTAAACTCTCTCTAGTTGTTAAATTCGTGAAATATTTAAAATTTTTAGAATGTAGTCTAACATAAAATTATATTTCTGGGATTAATTTTTTTTTTTACAAAACAAACATTACAACTGAAGAACCGTTGAACATAGAAGCTAAAACTTTTAATTAATACTCATCATGTACCACAGACAGTAAATAGCCTAACAGATAATATTCTTAATTGTATAAATAAATTATTATAACTAAATGTATTGTTTCACTTTCAGAACTCTGCAGACTCAGAGGCTATCGAGGAAACTGTGAAAATGGAGATCGTAGAACACCCAATCGACGTGAAACCTGAACTTAACCTAACGCCTTCTTTCGACCGTCAATACGTCTTTTTACCAGAAGATCCAACCATGGAAGTAGATCTTCACTCTGCAGCCACCTCGGTATATTTCAACCAAGAATTAGATCCTTTCACAGCTCTACCTTCCGTAGATATTGAGGTGAGTGTAAGTTAATGAAAATGCCAAATGAGAGGTGGTTAGGCGATATCAAGGTGATTAGAGGCGAGATTTAAACAACTCACTTTCACGATTATTTTAATAATAATCATCATCATCATCCCTTCAAGGATTAGGAAATAATAATTAATAGTATATCTTTATCAGTACATTACGTCATTTGCTAACATAAAAAGATCAGGTAGGTAGCTATTCCTCGAGTACTGTTTTCGGGACTTTCTTTAAGCCCCATTTACACGGTGCAATTTCTTGTACAACTTCTGTACCACACTTCTGTGTCACACTTCTTGAATGAAAATTGGAACATGTTTTAAGTTCTGTGACAGAAAGTTGCGTCGTGAAAAATGAAATTGTATGAAAAATGGGAATGCGACACAGAAGTTGTTCAAGAAATTGCACCGTGTAAATGGGGCTTTAGTTTAGACTATGTTGAACTTTTAGTTACTTAACATTTTGACATTATTCATCTCCCATGATATTTCTTTTGCATAAAACGTCTCCTGTGAACTGGAATTTTACACTTTTTTCAGCAGCCATTATTCGTCTCTATTGTACTAATAAACAACTTGTCCCCTTGGCAACGAAAGAGCACTGTTGCAACCAACTCTCTGCAGTTTGTATGTTGGCAATAATACAAACAATATGCCTATAAAACAGTATTCGCGACTTAATTACATTGTTTCACAATTATGTGACAAAGACAAAGTATGTTTACTAAACATCAATAAAAAAACTCTAAGGTCAAAATAATGTAATTGTATGGAATATTAGTATCTGAAATTTCATGATTAATTCTGAATTGTTTTGTGCTAGCATTTTCCAAATCACAACTAGGTATATTCTTTTCATTTAAATTAAATATAAAATCCTCTCAAATTAAATAATATTTCATATATAACTATGAACAATCACTTGATGTTAAATAAAGATAAGTCCATTACATTTATATAGGAATTTAAAGCCCCAGTACGACTTCCTAAGGTATGTGTTTATGTCGGAAGAGCTGAGGCGGCAAAAAAATGTTGTTTTCGGCCCATGAGCAGAATTTCACCCCTTCTTAGTTTCCGGTCACGGATGGGACACTGACGTCAGTGCGAGGGATCGCTCGGCGTCAAGACAGCAGGATGCAGCGCGTTGACTGTCTTCAGTTGATTTTTGTGGTTTCATGAATAGGTGGTGTATTTCAGTGTGTTTTTATTTTATGCGAGAAAGGCTGGACAGTAGTAAGACTAGCAAGTAAATAACTTTGGATGTATAGTGCTTTTATTTCATATTAGTAATTAGTAATTAGTAGGTATTTCATTATTATATACAATTGAAATAGTGATTATAAAAGCGTAGTAGTGACTATAACAGTGAATAAATAGAAGTGAATAATGTAAGTTTTAGTTTAAATTTTTTACTTGCGTGTGAAAAACCGTAATAATTGTTAAAGAATGATGTGTATATAAATGTAACACTGCTTCAAATGTGTAGGCGCGGATGGAATTAAACTCTCTTTTCATCGGTTTCCCAGTCAGTCATCAGCAGACAGATATAAACAGTGGCTTCATAACATTAACAGAGACAACTTTATTCCCACTAAATCATCACTAGTTTGTTCAAACCACTTTAGAGAGACTGATTACGACATTGCAAATTGATTAAAGTGGGCTGGCTTGCAGAGCGGTCCCTCTCACTGACGTCACTGATCCATGCGTTGCGGGCTTGCGTTCAGTGTGTGGCGGGTTGCGGCAAGAGTTTAATTGTCACATTGTGAGCGTTGTGATTGTCGGATCGATTTGATTTTTTGGAATATTGGATAAAATCATTCTTGTCACATTATTATGTAGAAGCTGAAGCAACCTGGCCAAGGCCTTTTTAATAATACTTTGAAATGTATTTTATTGTTGACGTCTACCTCACTTGAGCTTGAATTAATAATGATGGCAAGACATTAATTTCACTCTTCGTGAGAAATTTGGCCCTAAATGAATTTTTATGTATTGCATCATAATGGGGTAAGAAAAAGTGGTCAACGTGAACTAATTTTCGAACTAATTTTTGTAACTTCGAAGTTTACAGTTTTTATTTCAATTTAACATTCAACCATATGTAGAGCGGCTAAGAGGAATAATTGACCATATTGTGACACAAGTATGAAATTTGGTGGAGATGTTCCTTAGGACATTTAAAAAAGATTTGGCTATGATATCATTCGAGATTTTGCCCCTGGGGTCAGTAGTGACCTCTGGCGGTCTAAATTACATAAATCTTCATAATTAACTACCGAATAACTATTATGTGTTATTATTAGTAGTAAGTAGTAACTAACATTGTGTAGTTACTACACAATGGGAGCACTGGAACACAGTAGTAACATTGTGTATGACTGCCCCAGTCAAGGTTCTTGTCAAAGACAACAACCGGAAACATTTTGCTACATTTTGGCCCTCAAAATGGGATATGCAGATAGGTTCAATGTGTTCTAGTGTTCCACATTGATAGTTTCATTGTTTTGTGATTTGTTTTATTATGTAATTGTATTGTTACAGGGAGGAAATGAAACAACGAATGGACAACACGTTAATTCCAACTGTGACATTGTTGTGCAATATGAGCTAGAAGGATGTGAAGATTCTAAAAACATCACCATTGAAAAGGACATCACAGCGGCGACATTCATCCAGCCACTAGAAGTAAACTTATTGGAGCATATTCCGAATACCAGCGCAGACACAAACATATGTCCTATTGAAGGAGACGCTGCATCTTCTCGCAATGATAACGATTCTGAAGAAGGACCAAGTCAAAACATAGATCCACTTAACCAGAGCCTCCTTCGCCCCAGAGACTTTCCATTTTCTTGCAATGTATGCACTTACAAGGGTTCCTCCAGCCACAACCTTGCCAAGCACAAGGGACGCCAACATTCAGAGAAGAAACATCAATGCAGCCAATGCGACTACAGTGCGCATCAGAAGAGTGATCTTGTAGTTCACCAGCGCATTCATTCTGGAGAGCGGTCACACGTATGCGAAATTTGTACGTTCAGAAGTGCCCGTAAAGCAGGTCTTGCCAAACATATGCTACGCCATTCAAATAATGAGAAAAAGAATTTCAAATTCAGCCAATATGACTACTTCGAATCGAAAAAGAAGACGGATCTTTTACGCGACTTGCGCAGACATTCTGGAGAGCGGCTACACGCATGCGATATCTGCAAGTGCAAGTGTAGCAGTGTCAAAGGGCTTGCGCAACACAGGAAGCTACACTCGGCTGTCAACAAGTACAAATGTGACAAGTGCGATAGTGCGTGTGAAAGTAAGATAGACCTGGACAAACACAAACACTTTCGACACTCTGGAGCCGAGCTCTATCAGTTCCACAAGTTTTCCTGTTCAACCAGTGGCATTTCAACACACAAGAAAATAAATAAGTAAGTGGATGACATTATCAGAAGTAACGTTGACCACGGACCAATGCTCCTATTATCCTATAGCAAGGGATCGGCAACCTTTTTTGGTGAAGGAGCCAATTTCCCAAAAATTAATAAACTAGATAATATTGGGAGCCGAAAAAGTGGCAATCAAATATAATGCACCGAAAATAATAAATTGAATTACTAGCTTGTTTTAATATTTGGACGAAACCCTCATATTGTTGCCCCGCAGGGCGTTTTTTAGAATTTCAACAATATAAAAATGATTATGGGACTCTAAAATGAACAAACTGAATCAAATAATCTTCCAATTGTTGCCCCGCAGGGTGTATTTTTTGAATTTCAACAATTTAAAATGTGATTCTGGGACTCTAAAATTAAAATGAACCAACTTAATCAAATACCTTACCACTGTGCCCGTGAGGGCGTTTTTTTCGAATTTTTAAATTTTTAGATTCCTGATCTTCATTGAAATTATAAAGAGCCATTCAAGAACCACCAAGGAGCCGCATGCGGCTCCGCAGCCGCAGTTTGCCGACCCATGTCCTATAATAGCGTTGACATCTTGTCAATAATCTCATGCATTCATGCGCGCTGGTCCATGTCACGAACTGTCACTACATAGCTTGGCCTGGTTTTATTTAGGTATACTCACAGTTTCACTTTATTTTATAAACTCTGATTCCTAATTTTTTAAATGTTTGTATTGTCAGTGGTGAAAGGAATCACGATTCCCTGTCTACAATTGAAGGAATGTCAGAGAATCAGCGAATAATAGAAGGTTATGAGTGGTTCCTCCATTGCTTTGGTAGGTTCTAAGTCGTAATTACAGTCCATGTACATACAAGATTAATTTTTGTGGTTTTAAATCTGGAAGTAACTTGCTTGCCAATGATGCAATGCTACTTTTATTAAATTGCAAAGTGTTGTATTGGTACAGTTATCCACAGGTACTTTTTTTTTTAAATATCGTCATTCCTAAGCAATATATCTTTTCTTATTTTGAAATATACCATCTCCTACTCCTTCCTGCACGATCCCTAATTTGATCCCTGACCACGACCTGACCCTGACCATTTACAACCGGTCGAAAGTGATAGGGCATGCCAAAGATAGGACGATAAGTTGTCCCGTAAGCGTCGTGAGCGTTTTGTGGGAAAGTGTTTCATCTTTATACTGAAATTCTTTGGTTTAAGTATCTTTGGATTACACTCAGCTGATTTTGTTGACAGCTTGACAGCTGACAGTTCAAACCTGTGTAGTTAAAAATAGTCGTTCAAAAGTAATTCCACGCCTAGTAAATACTCATTTAAAGTTCCATTGTTACCCTAAAGTCCTTGGAAATCATCAGTGAGAGTAGAAAACTATTATTAACAAGGAAATGGTGTGGTTATTAGACTGAAACCGCCATTTTTCAAACTGAAAATGTTTTTTTTTTCAATTTTTCAAACTGAAACAGCCCGCTAATCTTTCCAACTTGCTTTTTCCACAAAATGCATTGTGCTGCTATCTGCTGGTTGTTTCGCTTTGCACATGCCCTATTGAGAAAACGTGGTTTCGATGTGTTCGATATATTAATAACAATTATGAATAATAAGTAAAAATAATGTAAATTACCGTCACTACCCATGACTAGTTCTAAACAATGCAGTTGTAATATTTTTACTTGTGTTTCTCTCTGCAGAAAGTCAAAGCCCGAAGCTGTTGCCCTGCCCTTCGAGTTTGCCGCGACGAATGATTTCAACTCAACAACGGATTGTAACATGCAGGTCAGTTTAGTTCAAACAATTACATTTAAAAAAGCGCTATGGATTTCTTTTTCAGCCACTTACATTTTAATGAATGAACATTCATTACCATTCTAACAAATTAAAAAAACAATTGCATTGTTAAGTACAGGTGGAACCTCTATAATACGTTTCTCAATATTGCGTTTTTCGCGTTAATACACTTTTTTTCATGGTCCTGGCATTCTTCCATAAGAGCTAATGTAAAATTATTTCATTAGTACGTTTCTCAATAACATGTTTTTCTCGTTAATGCGTTTATAAATTTAGTCCATTGAAGTAAATAAATAAGATTAGTACGTTTTTGCGTCGCCGTTTATTAAAAAAAAGATCGCGGCAAAAGCTAATGTTTTTACATTGTGCAGTAGCAGCATAGCCGCATTCTACTAGGGTCTGGCTCAGGTCCCGGTCATCCGGGATTTCTGCCAGACAACATTATAAACCCTGCGCGCCATCTGGGTTGGCGAGCTTGCACTATGGGTCCGCCGTGTGTTGACTCTACAAGGTCATCTAAATAGCGTGTGTTGTTATGTGCGGAACGCGGCTGAACGTCAAGTTTCAAATGCTTATATCATAGGAAAGAATATGAATAGATCGCTCTAATCACTGTGTGTTACTTGACAACGTGTTTGCGCATATTTCTTTATAGTAATATGGGCAAGATACCGACTAGTTTCTCATTTTTTTTGAGTTTTAAAATCGCTAGCTCATCGTATTGACTTGCATGCATGTTTTGTCAAGTATTGAGAAGAAAAACTGTGCTCATGGTATTACCTATCTAGTATTAGCAAGTTGTAATATATATTTTTTTTCTACATCACGATGTGGAAAATGTAGTGGCTTAAGGAAGTAAATTTTAATCCATATTATGTATTTTTTGACAAGTAGGTAGTGAGAAGGTAAACATTGTTACTGAACTGATCTTGTAATATCAAATTTTAATCGTTATCTTTATTAAGCATTTTTTGACAAGTAGTGAGATTTAGTAAACATTGTGCTCATAACATTGTTACTTACCGAACTCAGCTAGCAAATTTTTGACAGGCAGAGAGAAAGTGACAATTGTATTGCAAGTCATTACTCATGGAAGTCAAGTATTGGTACAAATTAGTTCAAACTAATTTGTACCAATACTTGACTTCCATGAGTAATGACTAGTTCAAACTAATTTGTACCAATACTTGACTTCCATGAGTAATGACTTGCAATACAATTGTCACTTTCTCTCTGCCTGTCAAAAATTTGCTAGCTGAGTTCGGTAAGTAACAATGTTATGAGCACAATGTTTACTAATTCTCACTACTTGTCAAAAAATGCTTAATAAAGATAACGATTAAAATTTGATATTACAAGATCAGTTCAGTAACAATGTTTACCTTCTCACTACCTACTTGTCAAATTGTGACATACTTTAGTGAATAGTTACAATAGTTCTGACAATTCACGGACAATGAACTGATTATTATTCTATACAATATTCGCACAACCAAGATCAGTTCTGCACTCTAGTGGTAGAGATGTGGTACTAGAGGAAAGGGTTCAACATTCAATTATCCATAAGGAACCTGTAGAGTTTGGATACCTCTACATCATACACTATTAAACATAGAACCATAAAAATTGTAAGTAGTATAGAAAAGATTATGCTTATTCGATCTGTCACCTCAGAAATGCATTTATTGTGTCTAAATAATTATAAAATAACTTTCCGTATGAAGCTAATACGGCTTATACTGTAGCCTGATTGGTCTGTTGAACCATTTCCTGTATTCTGATTAGCTGCTGCATTTCATGTTTGCATGATTATTACGCTGCAATTTAACCTCGGAGAAAAATTCTGAGGTGACAGATCGATAAAGCATAATCTTTTCTATACTCGTTACTTTTTTCAGGGTTCTATGTTTAATAGTGTATGAAGTAGAGGTATCCAAACTCTACAGGTTCCTTATGGAGAAATGAATGTTGAACCCTTTCCTCTAGTACCACATCTCCACCACTAGAGTGCAGAGCTGATCTTGATTGTGCGAATACCTTGTACAATATAATACAATATACCAACATACATAGGCCCAATACTTGTGTTTACCTGCACCGAGCCTATTCCTATGATTATTCGACTAAAAAAGCTACAGTGAGAACTCTAGCGGTAGAAGTTGACACTACCGAGAGAAGGACTGAATGTATTTCCCATACGAAGCGTGCTAAATGTAGATAGGTCTACATCCGACCATGGGCGCCCGCAGGGGGGGGCAAGGGGGGGCGTTTGCCCCCCCCCCTGGATGTCCGAAAAACATAAAAAAATTTTATGGGGTTTAACGCATAGTATCATTTTGTAACCAAAAGAACTAAAAAAAATTGATTTCACAGTGTAAAAAATCCAAAAAATGCCCTGCGGGGCAGTTTTGAACATGTCCCCCACCGCCCCAAAGTGCAATAATTAAAAAATATTAAATATATTTCAACAAAATACACCTCAAAACGTCTCAAAATTGATTTCAAAGTGTCCAAAAACCAAAAAACGCCCTGCGGGGCACCCCCCTTAAACCCGTAAAATGTTGTTTTCCTCCACCTGCCCCCACCTGGCAGAAATCCTGCGGGCGCCCATGCATCCGACACTATTATAAATATAACCCTCAAGTTCATAAGGAATGAAGAAAACATTACGCTTGTTCGATTTGTCACCTCAGAATTTTTCTCCGAGTTCAAATTACGGTGCAATCGTGTTTCAAACATGAAATGTTTCAGCCGGCTTCAGCCAATGAGAGGACAGGAAACGGATACTCAAACCATTCACGGCACTCTATCACCTGAATTGACTTAATTTTGAAAGTAATTTATTAATTATCAACGGCTTATAATCAAGAAACCAACATTATTATTTGTACATATATTCATAATAGTACTTAGTTTCATATTGAATGTGACGTCATAGGTCTGAATATCCTGCAAAGTGCGTGATTTTGAACCATGTTTTGCCGTAAGAAACTGTTGTATAGTGGGACCTTGATCAGAGCCGGGAAGAGTGTTTATGAACTGTCTTTGTCTTGTTCTGTGCTCGGTTGCTTTTGACATGAAATGATGTAAGTGGTTTTGAATAAAGGATACAATAGAGATCGGTCGTCTACGAGTCCTCGAGCGAGCAACACCTCCAGGACCTCCTGACTACTCTACTGAACTTCGAGGACCTTCTCAACATGCTGCCCAAGACTTACGGGAAAGCAGGGAAGAAGGCCGAAGTCGCAGCGAACGAAGCGGGCAATGAAGCCACTAGTAGAAGAGAGAAATCAACGGCGAATGCGCGAGCCGTAATCACGCAACTGATGGCGGGGATCAACTCCCAAGCGTCGAGCAGCGAAGCAGAGTCAAGTGACGATGAAGTCATCGGACCGAGCGATGTTGAAGAGCCGATGGACTTTCAACGCGTCACCGCGAAGAGGCGCCGCAACGAGCAAGGCAGCACGTTGTCCGACGGCGGCACTAAGGACGTCATGAAGCGCAAGAAGGTCGGAAGACCGAAATCGCGGCCGAAGCCACTGCCGGTGAAGACATCGAACGCATTCGGAGTTCTGCCGCCTGAAGAGGGAGAAGCCCCTGCAACGCAAGATTCACCGCCACCGGTGAAGGTGTACAAGGTGCCGCCGGTCGTTGTCGCGTCTGAAGCCTTCAAGTCGCACAACGAGCTCCTGGCGTTCCTAGACGCTGTCTGCAAGGAAGACTACACCATCAAGCCTTACGCACAGTCCGTGAAGATCTGCCTGCGAACGCCGGAAGACTACCGCGATGTCACTGAAGCCTTCATGACACGCGCCGTCCCGGTGCCGTACCACACCTTCCCGAGCGGGAAGAAGAAGAAGTCGCAGGTCTTCGTGCTGCGCGGCCTGCCGATGAACACGGATCCCGACGACATTCGACGTGACCTCGTCGGACTGGGACTGACGCCGACGTCCATCGTGCAGCTCACCTCGCACCAGGACAAGACCGTCAAGTTTCCGCTGTTCCGCGTCGCCTTGACTACGCAGCCGGAGCAGCCACGAGCGGATCTTGGCTGCATCAAGTACCTCAGCCATTGCAAGGTCAGTGTCGAGGCATGCAAGAGCCGAAGCCGCCCCACCATGTGTTTCGCCTGCCAGCGGGTTGGACACACGGCGCAGTTCTGCCACCAGCGGCCCCGCTGCGTCATCTGCGGTGAAGAGCACGACGCCAAGGCCTGCCCTCGTCCACGCGAAGAAAAGGCCAAGTGCGTCAACTGCGGCGGCGAACATCCGGCAAGTTATCGGGGATGCCCGTACTTGACGGCGGCTACTGAACGGCGCCAGCGACCGACCCGCGAGGAGCGACAGCCGCCACCGCCTTCGACCCAGGGACTTCCGACTCCGAGCGATCCTGAGTCGGCTCCACGCAGATCGCAGCCAGCACCGCGCTACGCAAACGCCGTCAAGGGACTTCCGCAGCCACCTGGTGATACAAGCCTACACACTCTGGTGAGTCAATTATCAACTTTAATCGCCGAACTCCTGCCGCTCATCACCGCAGTCACCAGTCTCCTGCCGAGTCTGATCCAATGTGCCGCCACCACTCAGAATGTCGGTAAATAGACATAAGACTACCACCATAGCCATGTGGAATGCAAATAGCATTCGAGGACGAAGAGACGAGCTCGCAGAATTCATGCGAGAAGAAAACGCGCCTGTGGTGCTCCTGAGCGAGACACATCTTCAGCCGAAACACAGGTTCGCCATGGCAAATTGTTGTGTATACCGGACGGATAGACCTCTACCGAAGAACGCACAAGCGGCTGGGGGTACGGCGATTGTCGTAAACCGAGAACTCAGACACACTGAGTTGGTACTTCCAACACTGCAGACCCTCGAAGCGACTGGCATCGAATTGGAGACGCCAGGAGGTAAAATCCACGTATATTCAGTGTACTTGGCGCCACGTGCAGCCTTCCATTTGGAAGACATTGATGCACTCATGGAGTCAAGCAATCCTACCATCATCTGCGGCGACTTGAACGCGAAGCACCAGTGCTGGAATTCAAGAGTTTACAACACCAGAGGGCAACGCTTACTGACGCACTCGCGAGCAAAAGGCTTCACTGTCATCGGGCCTCTAGAACCGACGCATTATCAAGGTAACACCTACAGACCTGACGTGCTGGACATCGCCTTGGTGAAGAACATACAGCATACGATTGAAATTAGAACGATGGCAGCGATGTCATCGGACCACAATCCCGTTCTAGTCACAATCGGAGACGAGGTCTCGGTTCACCAACCGACTCCGAAGCTGAACTTCAAGAAGGCCGACTGGGCGAAGTTCAAGATCGAGATCGCAGAGAGACTAGAGGAATGGCCGCTCTCTTCTCGGGAGGAGGTTGACTGCGCCGCAGTCAAGTTCACATCTGCCGTACAGGAAGCCGTTGAAGCAAGTGTGCCACGTTCTACGCCGCAAAGATGCTCCATTTACGATCTACCGCAGGGAATCTTGGCCTCAATAGCCGAGAAGAACCGCGCTAGACGCGAATGGCAGCTGCACCGAATTCCTGCTTTACGTACACGATACAATCGCCTTGTGAAATCGCTGACGAAGCAGATCCAGGAGCACCGCGGTGAGAAGTGGGAGGAAGCAGTCGGAGAGCTGCGAGAAAACGATAACAGCATTTGGCGCATGACGCGACGCCTGACAAACCGCCCCGAGCCGTGTCCGCCCATCCAGGGCAAGACTCATCTTGCCTGCAGCGCGCGAGACAAGGCCGAGGTGTTGGCCGAATCTCTCGAGGACCAGTTCCAGCCGAACCCGCCGACCCTCTCCAGTGCGGAGATCGAGAACAAGGTAGTCGACTGGCAAGAAGCGCATCCGGAAGAAGCTCACGAGGATGACGTCGAGAAGTGCACGGCTGATGAGTTCTGCACTTACGCCAGGGAGCTGCCAAACAGGAAGGCACCGGGGATGGACGGCATCACGAACTTGATCATCAAGAAGTTCCCCGGAGACGCTGTAGACAAGATCGTCCAGATCTACAACGCCTGTCTGCACCTTCAGCACTTTCCGACCCCCTGGAAGGAAGCTAGGGTGGTTGCTTTCCCGAAGCCTGGAAAAGTTCTGAGAGATCCTGCCAATTACCGGCCGATCAGCCTGCTTTCGTGCCTATCGAAAGTCCTCGAGAAGATTGCCATGAGGCGACTCCAGGATCATGCTGACAGGAACGAGGTGATCATCGACGAACAGTTTGGTTTTCGTAAACATCACTCGACCACGCATCAGCTGCTTCGAGTCGTCAATAAAATCACGCACGGCTTCAACATCAAAAAGATGACCGGGATTGTGTTCTTGGACGTCGCCAAAGCATTCGATCGAGTCTGGCACGAAGGCCTGCTGGCGAAGCTGATCGACCACGAGTTCCCGCCGTATCTCGTAAACTTCGTTGCCAGCTTCCTGCGCGGTCGTTCCTTTCACGTTTCGATCCGCGAAGAAAGATCGACGACCCGGCCCATCCAGGCTGGCGTGCCGCAGGGGTCAATCATGGCTCCGTTCCTCTTCTGCGTTTTCACGAACGACGTGCCACGAGATCTGGCCGGTGTCGACTTGGGTTTCTACGCCGACGACGCCGCCGTCAGCGCTCAGTCCTGGAGCGGGGCGGAAATCGAGAAGAATCTGCAGGCAGCTCTGAACGGACTTTCAGCTTGGTACTCCAAATGGCGTATCAAGCTGAACGCGTCCAAGACGACGGCGACGCTCTTCCATCGACGGGAGGTCAAGCACCATCCGCGACTGACGCTGTGCGGCGAGACCATCTCGTGGACCCCTAGCAGCCTCTACCTTGGAGTCGTCCTGGATGCCAAGATGACCTGGCGCGCTCACGTCGAGCGGACCCAGCAGCGAGCGACGAAGAAGATGGCGGCGCTCTACCCACTTCTTCGAAGCAAGGCAATGTCCGCCGACACCAAGCGCCGGGTCTACACGGCCATCATCAGGCCGACTCTCAGCTACGCCGCTCCTGTCTGGAGCGGCTGCGCTACGCACCTGCTGCGAATCCTGCAGCGGGTGCAAAACAAGGTAGGGAAGCTCATCCTAGGGGTCCCACGCTTCACGAGATCCGATGACGTCCACCAGCAGCTGGATTTGGAGTTCTTGGCGGACCATCTGCTCCGGATCAACCAACGGTTCTACGAGCAGCTCGCCGAGAACTCCAACCCACTCATCGAGCGTCTCAGCCGCATAGAGGCGAGTCCGTGGGATCGATTTCCACGGCCAACCTCAGCGTTAGATATCTGAGGGCGCTGTCAGTCGCCGACTAAATTCGTGAAGAATTTCGTGCCGACCAATCATAATGCAGCAGGTAAAATTGGCATCAAGCCAGATGTCCTGATTTCATTGGTCAACAGGCCAATCAGCCAGAAGGAGGATGAGGATACAATAGAGATCGGTCGTCTACGAGTCCTCGAGCGAGCAACACCTCCAGGACCTCCTGACTACTCTACTGAACTTCGAGGACCTTCTCAACATGCTGCCCAAGACTTACGGGAAAGCAGGGAAGAAGGCCGAAGTCGCAGCGAACGAAGCGGGCAATGAAGCCACTAGTAGAAGAGAGAAATCAACGGCGAATGCGCGAGCCGTAATCACGCAACTGATGGCGGGGATCAACTCCCAAGCGTCGAGCAGCGAAGCAGAGTCAAGTGACGATGAAGTCATCGGACCGAGCGATGTTGAAGAGCCGATGGACTTTCAACGCGTCACCGCGAAGAGGCGCCGCAACGAGCAAGGCAGCACGTTGTCCGACGGCGGCACTAAGGACGTCATGAAGCGCAAGAAGGTCGGAAGACCGAAATCGCGGCCGAAGCCACTGCCGGTGAAGACATCGAACGCATTCGGAGTTCTGCCGCCTGAAGAGGGAGAAGCCCCTGCAACGCAAGATTCACCGCCACCGGTGAAGGTGTACAAGGTGCCGCCGGTCGTTGTCGCGTCTGAAGCCTTCAAGTCGCACAACGAGCTCCTGGCGTTCCTAGACGCTGTCTGCAAGGAAGACTACACCATCAAGCCTTACGCACAGTCCGTGAAGATCTGCCTGCGAACGCCGGAAGACTACCGCGATGTCACTGAAGCCTTCATGACACGCGCCGTCCCGGTGCCGTACCACACCTTCCCGAGCGGGAAGAAGAAGAAGTCGCAGGTCTTCGTGCTGCGCGGCCTGCCGATGAACACGGATCCCGACGACATTCGACGTGACCTCGTCGGACTGGGACTGACGCCGACGTCCATCGTGCAGCTCACCTCGCACCAGGACAAGACCGTCAAGTTTCCGCTGTTCCGCGTCGCCTTGACTACGCAGCCGGAGCAGCCACGAGCGGATCTTGGCTGCATCAAGTACCTCAGCCATTGCAAGGTCAGTGTCGAGGCATGCAAGAGCCGAAGCCGCCCCACCATGTGTTTCGCCTGCCAGCGGGTCGGACACACGGCGCAGTTCTGCCACCAGCGGCCCCGCTGCGTCATCTGCGGTGAGGAGCACGACGCCAAGGTCTGCCCTCGTCCACGCGAAGAGAAGGCCAAGTGCGTCAACTGCGGCGGCGAACATCCGGCAAGTTACCGGGGATGCCCGTACTTGACGGCGGCTACTGAACGGCGCCAGCGACCGACCCGCGAGGAGCGACAGCCGCCACCGCCTTCGACCCAGGGACTTCCGACTCCGAGCGATCCTGAGTCGGCTCCACGCAGATCGCAACCAGCACCGCGCTACGCAAACGCCGCCAAGGGACTTCCGCAGCCACTTGGTGATACAAGCCTACACACTCTGGTGAGTCAATTATCAACTTTAATCGCCGAACTCCTGCCGCTCATCACCGCAGTCACCAGTCTCCTGCCGAGTCTGATCCAATGTGCCGCCACCACTCAGAATGTCGGTAAATAGACATAAGACTACCACCATAGCCATGTGGAATGCAAATAGCATTCGAGGACGAAGAGACGAGCTCGCAGAATTCATGCGAGAAGAAAACGCGCCTGTGGTGCTCCTGAGCGAGACACATCTTCAGCCGAAACACAGGTTCGCCATGGCAAATTGTTGTGTATACCGGACGGATAGACCTCTACCGAAGAACGCACAAGCGGCTGGGGGTACGGCGATTGTCGTAAACCGAGATCTCAGACACACTGAGTTGGTACTTCCACCACTGCAGACCCTCGAAGCGACTGGCATCGAATTGGAGACGCCAGGAGGTAAAATCCACGTATATTCAGTGTACTTGGCGCCACGTGCAGCCTTCCATTTGGAAGACATTGATGCCCTCATGGAGTCAAGCAATCCTACCATCATCTGCGGCGACTTGAACGCGAAGCACCAGTGCTGGAATTCAAGAGTTTACAACACCAGAGGGCAACGCTTACTGACGCACTCGCGAGCAGAAGGCTTCACTGTCATCGGGCCTCTAGAACCGACGCATTATCAAGGTAACACCTACAGACCTGACGTGCTGGACATCGCCTTGGTGAAGAACATACAGCATACGATTGAAATTAGAACGATGGCAGCGATGTCATCGGACCACAATCCCGTTCTAGTCACAATCGGAGACGAGGTCTCGGTTCACCAACCGACTCCGAAGCTGAACTTCAAGAAGGCCGACTGGGCGAAGTTCAAGATCGAGATCGCAGAGAGACTAGAGGAATGGCCGCTCTCTTCTCGGGAGGAGGTTGACTGCGCCGCAGTCAAGTTCACATCTGCAGTACAGGAAGCCGTTGAAGCAAGTGTGCCACGTTCTACGCCGCAAAGATGCTCCATTTACGATCTACCGCAGGGAATCTTGGCCTCAATAGCCGAGAAGAACCGCGCTAGACGCGAATGGCAGCAGCACCGAATTCCTGCTTTACGTACACGATACAATCGCCTTGTGAAATCGCTGAAGAAGCAGATCCAGGAGCACCGCGGTGAGAAGTGGGAGGAAGCAGTCGGAGAGCTGCGAGAAAACGATAACAGCATTTGGCGCATGACGCGACGCCTGACAAACCGCCCCGAGCCGTGTCCGCCCATCCAGGGCAAGACTCATCTTGCCTGCAGCGCGCGAGACAAGGCCGAGGTGTTGGCCGAATCTCTCGAGGACCAGTTCCAGCCGAACCCGCCGACCCTCTCCAGTGCGGAGATCGAGAACAAGGTAGTCGACTGGCAAGAAGCGCATCCGGAAGAAGCTCACGAGGATGACGTCGAGAAGTGCACGGCTGATGAGTTCTGCACTTACGCCAGGGAGCTGCCAAACAGGAAGGCACCGGGGATGGACGGCATCACGAACTTGATCATCAAGAAGTTCCCCGGAGACGCTGTAGACAAGATCGTCCAGATCTACAACGCCTGTCTGCACCTTCAGCACTTTCCGACCCCCTGGAAGGAAGCTAGGGTGGTTGCTTTCCCGAAGCCTGGAAAAGTTCTGAGAGATCCTGCCAATTACCGGCCGATCAGCCTGCTTTCGTGCCTATCGAAAGTCCTCGAGAAGATTGCCATGAGGCGACTCCAGGATCATGCTGACAGGAACGAGGTGATCATCGACGAACAGTTTGGTTTTCGTAAACATCACTCGACCACGCATCAGCTGCTTCGAGTCGTCAATAAAATCACGCACGGCTTCAACATCAAAAAGATGACCGGGATTGTGTTCTTGGACGTCGCCAAAGCATTCGATCGAGTCTGGCACGAAGGCCTGCTGGCGAAGCTGATCGACCACGAGTTCCCGCCGTATCTCGTAAACTTCGTTGCCAGCTTCCTGCGCGGTCGTTCCTTTCACGTTTCGATCCGCGAAGAAAGATCGACGACCCGGCCCATCCAGGCTGGCGTGCCGCAGGGGTCAATCATGGCTCCGTTCCTCTTCAGCGTTTTCACGAACGACGTGCCACGAGATCTGGCCGGTGTCGACTTGGGTTTCTACGCCGACGACGCCGCCGTCAGCGCTCAGTCCTGGAGCGGGGCGGAAATCGAGAAGAATCTGCAGGCAGCTCTGAACGGACTCTCAGCTTGGTACTCCAAATGGCGTATCAAGCTGAACGCGTCCAAGACGACGGCGACGCTCTTCCATCGACGGGAGGTCAAGCACCATCCGCGACTGACGCTGTGCGGCGAGACCATCTCGTGGACCCCTAGCAGCCTCTACCTTGGAGTCGTCCTGGATGCCAAGATGACCTGGCGCGCTCACGTCGAGCGGACCCAGCAGCGAGCGACGAAGAAGATGGCGGCGCTCTACCCACTTCTTCGAAGCAAGGCAATGTCCGCCGACACCAAGCGCCGGGTCTACACGGCCATCATCAGGCCGACTCTCAGCTACGCCGCTCCTGTCTGGAGCGGCTGCGCTACGCACCTGCTGCGAATCCTGCAGCGGGTGCAAAACAAGGTAGGGAAGCTCATCCTAGGGGTCCCACGCTTCACGAGATCCGATGACGTCCACCAGCAGCTGGATTTGGAGTTCTTGGCGGACCATCTGCTCCGGATCAACCAACGGTTCTACGAGCAGCTCGCCGAGAACTCCAACCCACTCATCGAGCGTCTCAGCCGCATAGAGGCGAGTCCGTGGGATCGATTTCCACGGCCAACCTCAGCGTTGGATATCTGAGGGCGCTGTCAGTCGCCGACTAAATTCGTGAAGAATTTCGTGCCGACCAATCATAATGCAGCAGGTAAAATTGGCATCAAGCCAGATGTCCTGATTTCATTGGTCAACAGGCCAATCAGCCAGAAGGAGGATGGATGAGGATACAATATTGGCGACGAGGATTAAGAAGAAAGAATGTCTATTGGGAAGATCGGCGTATATCAGGTTGGTGCGTCGTGGGAAGATTACGCGAGTCAAGTCTTTTTCTATTTTTTAGCTAATGATATAAAAACTGAGCTAAAGAAGAAACATGTATTTCTCTCTGTGTGTGGGACTGAGTTGTTCGCCACAGCAAGGAAGGAACTGAAACCAAAGAAGATCGAGGATGCGTCTTTCGTAGAGATCATCGAGGCATTGACTGCGTTGTACGTGGTAAAGCCAAATGAGATTGTGGCCAGTTTCCAGTTTCATACCCGAAGACAAGGAGAGGGCGAGCCGTTTGGGGTGTTTTTAGATGATCTAAAAAAATTAGGAGAAGGATGCAACTTCCTGGAGGTAGAAAGAATGATGCGAGATCGAATAGTTTGTGGAATAGAAGACTCCAGGTTACAGGAAAAGTTGTTGGCTTGCACAGATTTGACTTTTGAGCAAGCTGTGCGTGAGTGTAAGGCAAGCGAGTTGATCAAGAGTCAAATTAAAACTATGTCATCAAGTTCATCTCATGCAGAGTTACATGTTGTTTCAACTGGTACAAGAAGCACACGGTTTTGTTACAAGTGTGGTGAGAGTAACCACACTGCGAAGGAATGTACAAGACATTTGGAACAAATAGTTTGTCACTTATGCAAGAAAACAGGCCATTTGCGAAAGGCATGTCTGATGGGAAGAAAAGGAAAACCGTCGGCTGGAGGACCAGGATCAGGCGTCAACATGGTGCAACAGGAAGATGACTGGGGGAAGCTGGAAGATATGGTAGCTGCATTGAATACGTTACATCACGTAAATGGAACCATCGAGGGAAAAATGGAGGCTGTGATCGTTTCCGTCACATTGGATGGCAGAAAACATGACATGGAAGTGGACTCTGGAGCAAGTAAGAGTATCATTAGTGAAGCTAATTTTTTGAGGCTATGGCCTAAAGGTACTAAACTTACACCTTCGAATGTCATTCTAAGGACGTGGACAAAGGAAACAGTGGGGGTGCTAGGATCCATTGAGACGGCTGTAGGTTTGAAAGGAAAAAGGGCAATGTTGACACTACTGGTGGCCCCAGGGGAAAGATCTAGTTTGTTAGGTCGCGATTGGTTTCCGTTTTTGGGAATAGCTATTACCGGGGTGAACCAGCTTGATAACTCAGCTACATTCTTCAGGAAACCTGAATTTGAAGAAGTTTACAAGGATGGTCTGGGAACCTATACAGGGCCGGAGGTAACTATTCAGTTGGATCCGGGGTTTGATCCAATTTTTATGAAGAGCCGAAAGGTACCATTTCCCATGAAGGAAAAGGTAGACAAGGAAATAGATCGGCAGGTTCAATTGGGTATTCTGGAACCGGTTACCTATTCGAGATGGGCATCACCAGTGGTACCTGTTCTAAAGCCAGATGGGACCATTCGACTCTGTGGTGATTACAAAGGTACGCTAAATAGAGCAATCCTGACTGATACGTATCCGCTACCAACGGCGAATATATCATTTGTTGCGTTATCTGGAGCCAAGATTTTCACAAAACTGGATTTGGAGCGAGCCTATACTCAAATGAAAGTTGATGAGGTAGCAGCGGACTTGTTGACGGTGAACACCACAAAGGGACTCTTCAGAGTGAAAAGAATGGCATTTGGCATTAAATCGGCTCCTGGAATATTCCAACGTATGATGGAGGCCATGTTGGCTGGAATTCCAGGCATTGCGGTGCTGTTAGATGATATTTTGATCAGCGGAAAAAATGAAGAGGAGCATCAAGAACGAGTACTTGAAGTTTTGAAGAGGTTGGCTTCAGCAGGTCTTCGATTGAAGAAAGGGAAATGTGTTTTTGGAGCGGAAGAAGTGGTATTTTTAGGATACAAGGTAAACGCTGATGGCATTCATCCAACTACTGAAAAACTTAGAGCAATTAAAGATGCTCCAGCGCCGTCAAATAAAACGGAGTTACAGGCGTTTTTGGGATTGTTAGGATTCTACGAACGGTTTTTGAAAGGCAAGGCATCATTATTGGAGCCATTACACAGATTACTGGATAAGAATGCTACATGGGTTTGGACAAAATCACATGAGGAGGCTTTTGATAATGTGAAAAGTCTACTGCAATCAGACGATCTTCTGACGCATTATGATCTGGAAAAGCCGCTACTTCTGTCATGTGACGCGTCACCATACGGGGTGGGAGCTGTGTTGGCTCATGTTATGGCTGATGGAAGTGAAAGGCCGATTGCTTATGGCTCTAGGACGTTACACAAACATGAGAGAAACTATGCTCAAATCGATAAAGAGGCTTTATCTATTATGTTTGGTTTAACAAAGTTTCATCAATTCGTGTTTGGAAGAAGAGTTAAAATCATCACGGATCACAAACCATTATTAGGTTTGTTACACCCAGAGAAGAGAATGCCCGAGGTCATGTCCCCTCGCATGTTTCGCTGGAGTTTGCTGTTAGGAACGTATGATTATGAATTGGAGTTCAGACCAGGGAAACAGCACGGAAATGCTGATGGGCTTAGTCGTTTACCTCTAACGGTTAAGGATGTTGGAGTGAAGGATGTGGAACCAACCGAAGTGTTTTTCTTACAATCATCATTGGATGCACCCATCAGTGCAACTGAGATTGCACAAGAAACAAGAGGGGAGGAAGATTTGAAACGGGTGTTGCACTATACACTGCAAGGTTGGTACATCCAGGTCTAGATGGGTATTTCAAGAAAAGAAATGAAATGACAGTCATTCAAGATTGTTTGCTTTGGGGTAATAGGGTAATTATTCCAAAGTCGTTACGACAACAAGTGTTGCAGATGTTGCATTCAATACATCAAGGGATGACGCAGATGAAGGCTGTAGCCAGGGGCTACGTTTGGTGGCCAGGAATTGATGCAGAGTTGGAGAGTATGGTGAACAGTTGCCAAACATGCCAGAAGAATAGGAATAATCCACCTAAGGCACCGGATCATCCGTGGTTTCCCGCCAACGCACCCTGGTCCAGAGTTCATTTGGATTTCGCAGGTCCGTTTGAAGGTAAGACCTTTTTGCTGGCCGTAGATGCATTTTCCAAATGGCCGGAAGTGAAAATAATGTCATCTACTACTTCCACGGCTGTCATTAAGGCTTTGCGAGAGATGTTTGCTACTCACGGTTTGCCAGATACCATTATGTCAGATAATGGGTCAGCATTTACTTCGTGGGAGTTCAAAGAGTTTCTGAGAACGAATGGAATAAAGCAGAAACTTGCCCCAGTCTACCATCCGGCATCGAATGGTCAGGTGGAAAGAATGGTGGGAACAGTAAAACAGAGTTTACGGAAGATGGAAGAGAAAGATTGGTACATAAAGATTCCGAGACTTTTGTTGTCCCTGAGAAGTACTCCGTCAGCAGCAACAGGTTTAACTCCAGCAATGTTACTTATGAATAGGGAGCTGGAAACTGTCATTGGACGGATAATTCCAAAACCAGAAGTTAAAGATGACCGTGGTATCGATACCAAAGCAAGGAAATTTTCAGTTGGGGATCGGATCTCTTTCCGAGGATACCTTAAACAATCAAAATGGAGGTATGGGAAGATATTGGAGCGAAGAGGCACACGAATGTACGTCATCAAAGATGAAGAACAAGGGCAACTAGTACATCGACACGTTGATCAGATGCTGCTACAAAAGAAGTAAAGATCTTAAAGATTTTGGGGGGAGATGTTGTATAGTGGGACCTTGATCAGAGCCGGGAAGAGTGTTTATGAACTGTCTTTGTCTTGGTCTGTGCTCGGTTGCTTTTGACATGAAATGATGTAAGTGGTTTTGAATAAAGGATACAATAGAGATCGGTCGTCTACGAGTCCTCGAGCGAGCAACACCTCCAGGACCTCCTGACTACTCTACTGAACTTCGAGGACCTTCTCAACATGCTGCCCAAGACTTACGGGAAAGCAGGGAAGAAGGCCGAAGTCGCAGCGAACGAAGCGGGCAATGAAGCCACTAGTAGAAGAGAGAAATCAACGGCGAATGCGCGAGCCGTAATCACGCAACTGATGGCGGGGATCAACTCCCAAGCGTCGAGCAGCGAAGCAGAGTCAAGTGACGATGAAGTCATCGGACCGAGCGATGTTGAAGAGCCGATGGACTTTCAACGCGTCACCGCGAAGAGGCGCCGCAACGAGCAAGGCAGCACGTTGTCCGACGGCGGCACTAAGGACGTCATGAAGCGCAAGAAGGTCGAAAGACCGAAATCGCGGCCGAAGCCACTGCCGGTGAAGACCTCGAACGCATTCGGAGTTCTGCCGCCTGAAGAGGGAGAAGCCCCTGCAACGCAAGATTCACCGCCACCGGTGAAAGTGTACAAGGTGCCACCGGTCGTCGTCGCGTCTGAAGCCTTCAAGACGCACAACGAGCTCCTGGCGTTCCTGGACGCTGTCTGCAAGGAAGACTACACCATCAAGCCTTACGCACAGTCCGTGAAGATCTGCCTGCGAACGCCGGAAGACTACCGCAATGTCACTGAAGCCTTCATGACACGCGCCGTCCCGGTGCCGTACCACACCTTCCCGAGCGGGAAAAAGAAGAAGTCGCAGGTCTTCGTGCTGCGCGGCCTGCCGATGAACACGGATCCCGACGACATTCGACGTGACCTCGTCGGACTGGGACTGACGCCGACGTCCATCGTGCAGCTCACCTCGCACCAGGACAAGACCGTCAAGTTTCCGCTGTTCCGCGTCGCCTTGACTACGCAGCCGGAGCAGCCACGAGCGGATCTTGGCTGCATCAAGTACCTCAGCCATTGCAAGGTCAGTGTCGAGGCATGCAATAGCCGAAGCCGCCCCACCATGTGTTTCGCCTGCCAGCGGGTCGGACACACGGCGCAGTTCTGCCACCAGCGGCCCCGCTGCGTCATCTGCGGTGAGGAGCTCGACGCCAAGGTCTGCCCTCGTCCACGCGAAGAGAAGGCCAAGTGCGTCAACTGCGGCGGCGAACATCCGGCAAGTTACCGGGGATGCCCGTACTTGACGGCGGCTACTGAACGGCGCCAGCGACCGACCCGCGAGGAGCGACAGCCGCCACCGCCTTCGACCCAGGGACTTCCGACTCCGAGCGATCCTGAGTCGGCTCCACGCAGATCGCAGCCAGCACCGCGCTACGCAAACGCCGCCAAGGGACTTCCGCAGCCACCTGGTGATACAAGCCTACACACTCTGGTGAGTCAATTATCAACTTTTATCGCCGAACTCCTGCCGCTCATCACCGCAGTCACCAGTCTCCTGCCGAGTCTGATCCAATGTGCCGCCACCACTCAGAATGTCGGTAAATAGACATAAGACTACCACCATAGCCATGTGGAATGCAAATAGCATTCGAGGACGAAGAGACGAGCTCGCAGAATTCATGCGAGAAGAAAACGCGCCTGTGGTGCTCCTGAGGGGGACACATCTTCAGCCGAAACACAGCTTCGCCATGGCAAATTGTTGTGTATACCGGACGGATAGACCTCTACCGAAGAACGCACAAGCGGCTGGGGGTACGGCGATTGTCGTAAACCGAGATCTCAGACACACTGAGTTGGTACTTCCACCACTGCAGACCCTCGAAGCGACTGGCATCGAATTGGAGACGCCAGGAGGTAAAATCCGCGTATATTCAGTGTACTTGGCGCCACGTGCAGCCTTCCATTTGGAAGACATTGATGCCCTCATGGAGTCAAGCAATCCTACCATCATCTGCGGCGACTTGAACGCGAAGCACCAGTGCTGGAATTCAAGAGTTTACAACACCAGAGGGCAACGCTTACTGACGCACTCGCGAGCAGAAGGCTTCACTGTCATCGGGCCTCTAGAACCGACGCATTATCAAGGTAACACCTACAGACCTGACGTGCTGGACATCGCCTTGGTGAAGAACATACAGCATACGATTGAAATTAGAACGATGGCAGCGATGTCATCGGACCACAATCCCGTTCTAGTCACAATCGGAGACGAGATCTCGGTTCACCAACCGACTCCGAAGCTGAACTTCAAGAAGGCCGACTGGGCGAAGTTCAAGATCGAGATCGCAGAGAGACTATAGGAATGGCCGCTCTCTTCTTGGGAGGAGGTTGACTGCGCCGCAGTCAAGTTCACATCTGCAGTTCAGGAAGCCGTTGAAGCAAGTGTGCCACGTTCTACGCCGCAAAGATGCTCCATTTACGATCTACCGCGGGGAATCTTGGCCTCAATAGCCGAGAAGAACCGCGCTAGACGCGAATGGCAGCAGCACCGAATTCCTGCTTTACGTACACGATACAATCGCCTTGTGAAATCGCTGAAGAAGCAGATCCAGGAGCACCGCGGTGAGAAGTGGGAGGAAGCAGTCGGAGAGCTGCGAGAAAACGATAACAGCATTTGGCGCATGACGCGACGCCTGACAAACCGCCCCGAGCCGTGTCCGCCCATCCAGGGCAAGACTCATCTTGCCTGCAGCGCGCGAGACAAGGCCGAGGTGTTGGCCGAATCTCTCGAGGACCAGTTCCAGCCGAACCCGCCGACCCTCTCCAGTGCGGAGATCGAGAACAAGGTAGTCGACTGGCAAGAAGCGCATCCGGAAGAAGCTCACGAGGATGACGTCGAGAAGTGCACGGCTGATGAGTTCTGCACTTACGCCAGGGAGCTGCCAAACAGGAAGGCACCGGGGATGGACGGCATCACGAACTTGATCATCAAGAAGTTCCCCGGAGACGCTGTAGACAAGATCGTCCAGATCTACAACGCCTGTCTGCACCTTCAGCACTTTCCGACCCCCTGGAAGGAAGCTAGGGTGGTTGCTTTCCCGAAGCCTGGAAAAGTTCTGAGAGATCCTGCCAATTACCGGCCGATCAGCCTGCTTTCGTGCCTATCGAAAGTCCTCGAGAAGATTGCCATGAGGCGACTCCAGGATCATGCTGACAGGAACGAGGTGATCATCGACGAACAGTTTGGTTTTCGTAAACATCACTCGACCACGCATCAGCTGCTTCGAGTCGTCAATAAAATCACGCACGGCTTCAACATCAAAAAGATGACCGGGATTGTGTTCTTGGACGTCGCCAAAGCATTCGATCGAGTCTGGCACGAAGGCCTGCTGGCGAAGCTGATCGACCACGAGTTCCCGCCGTATCTCGTAAACTTCGTTGCCAGCTTCCTGCGCGGTCGTTCCTTTCACGTTTCGATCCGCGAAGAAAGATCGACGACCCGGCCCATCCAGGCTGGCGTGCCGCAGGGGTCAATCATGGCTCCGTTCCTCTTCAGCGTTTTCACGAACGACGTGCCACGAGATCTGGCCGGTGTCGACTTGGGTTTCTACGCCGACGACGCCGCCGTCAGCGCTCAGTCCTGGAGCGGGGCGGAAATCGAGAAGAATCTGCAGGCAGCTCTGAACGGACTCTCAGCTTGGTACTCCAAATGGCGTATCAAGCTGAACGCGTCCAAGACGACGGCGACGCTCTTCCATCGACGGGAGGTCAAGCACCATCCGCGACTGACGCTGTGCGGCGAGACCATCTCGTGGACCCCTAGCAGCCTCTACCTTGGAGTCGTCCTGGATGCCAAGTTGACCTGGCGCGCTCACGTCGAGCGGACCCAGCAGCGAGCGACGAAGAAGATGGCGGCGCTCTACCCACTTCTTCGCAGCAAGGCAATGTCCGCCGACACCAAGCGCCGGGTCTACACGGCCATCATCAGGCCGACTCTCAGCTACGCCGCTCCTGTCTGGAGCGGCTGCGCTACGCACCTGCTGCGAATCCTGCAGCGGGTGCAAAACAAGGTAGGGAAGCTCATCCTAGGGGTCCCACGCTTCACGAGATCCGATGACGTCCACCAGCAGCTGGATCTGGAGTTCTTGGCGAAACATCTGCTCGGGATCAACATAAGATTCTACGAGCAGCTTGCCGAGAACTCCAATCCACTCATCGAGAGTCTCAGCCGCATAGAGGCGAGTCCGTGGAATCGATTTCCACGGCCAACCTCAGCTCTGAACATCTAAGGGCGCCGTCAGTCGCCGACTGAAATAAAGCCGAAAATCGTGCCGACCAATCACAATGAAGAAGGTAAAATTGGCAAATTAGCCAGATGTCCTAATTTCATTGGTCCACAGGCCAATCAGCCAGAAGGAGGATGAAGGATACAATAGAAACCAAGTAGGCTTTGAACTGAATCCTCCTCTCAGCGGGTATCACACAGCGTCCGCAGCGCCATCTCTTATCACTTTTTTGGACGAATAGAGAATAGAGATGTGAGGGGAATCTTTTCCCGGTGCAAAATTCCATCGAGAATGTTTAAAACAATGTTTAAATGCTACATATTTCATTAAATATTGTATTTGAATATACAAAATCTTCAATTAAAATTTAGTTTATTTGTTTAAGTACGCTGAATACTTCGTATCTCCCTTC
This sequence comes from Leuctra nigra, assembly GCA_934045905.1. NCBI lineage: Eukaryota > Metazoa > Arthropoda > Insecta > Plecoptera > Leuctridae > Leuctra > Leuctra nigra. Next base: position 10,838,230 of record OW203773.1, read on the forward strand.
AACTTCTCATCATTTGGAAAGCGATAAAAGGAAATATTACGGCTAAATTTAGTGTTGTTTTTGCACAAAGGAACACAGCAAACAGTTCCGTAGGATGTATTAGGTTTCTGGGGATTCAAATGTTGATCCATTATTATAAAACGAGTGATAAATAAACCGATGAAAACTATGACAGCCCATATAAACAGTATGCGAGACGGTCAGCTGTTAGAGGCGGCTACACACGGCGGACCGGCAATGCAATGCGGCACTTCGCGCATGCACAGTTACTTTTAGGAATCGTCTGGTCACGCTTCAAGACGTCACAGCTAGTCCTCTGGCAGGCTCATACGTGTTACTGGGCACTCTCTATGGGTAGGGTAGACAAATTCGAACTAGCGAAAATTAAAGCTGGGCAACTTAAAAAAAATAACTCTATGGTTAGACAAAATTAAAACTTATGAAAACTTCAAAATAAAAAAGTGCGACCCCAGCAAGAATCGAACCGGCGACCCCTGGCACCGCAAGCCAATGCGTTGACCACATGACCACCGAGGTGGCGTTGCTGAAACGCATTCACAAGAGCCTAATGAATACACATTATCTACTGAGATTGTGACGTCACGGAACGTGACCGGGATTCTAATTCTACTGCCAGGGATCCCGGATGACCGGGACCTGAGCCATTCCCATTCTACTAGGCTCTAGCAAGGAATGTACGTGGGGGAAACTAGTCGTCCTTGAGAGGGGGGAAGCAAACTTGTTCTCTGGCTCCCTGCCGTGGGTTAATGACCTGTTTGCAGCCCTTAGTTTGCCTGTGCTTAGTTTTGCAGTTTTATTATGATCATCGTGAATTACCATTCTATCCTCAGCTGTCAGTCCAGAACCCAACCCCTCCTCTCATGTCCCATGTTGCGTGAGGAATTCAATGGCTTATCTACTGTCAAGTGTCAAGTATTGGTGCTTGAAATATGCAAGATACATCTTTTTAATGGTGTGGATTTTTACAGATAATTTGTATATGGCGGCAACCCCTAAACAAATAGATTGTATTATTTTAAACAAGTGATATTTTCGAAATCAGAGCACTTTTAAATATCAAGATTTAATATTGCGTTTTTCGCGGTAATACGTTTTTTTTCTCTGGTCCCTTGAAAAACGTACTAATTAGGTTCCACTGTATAGCAATTACTTTTTTATTCTGTTTTTTGTAATGCATTGTTGATTTCATTAAATAAATTTTTCAACTATGGAATATTTGATATATATTTTTTTTCTGACTTAAGGTAGAACCACCATAACCTCAATGTTTCCGATTTACTTGAAATTTTGGTGACTTATTGGTAATCATGCAATACACAATCCATGCAAAAATTAAACACTTCTCGTGTCCAGTTCAGGAGTTATATTGATGTCTTCCCCATGTTATCTTATGGCGGAAAAAGAAAATCGTGTCATTTTTAAGCTAAAATGAAGATCTAATTTTTAAGTCTCGATAGATTTGAGCAAAAAACTTTTTTTATGGTAGACATATGGACATACTATCAGGAAAAAATTGAAAACAATACCAACGTGTGCTATTTTAAAAGTTATATACCAAATTCGAAATGATTTTCCTATACCTCCCATGTTAAAGTTTTGTTCATCCTCTGATAACATAAAATTGAAAACTCATTGTTGGACTGGAGTTGCAAACTACAGAACATTAAATGAGTCTGTTGTACTTAAATATAGTTGAAATGTAGGGAAACGTTTTTTGAACTTGTAATTTCAAGTATAATTTTTTTTGTATATGTCGATCGATTGCTCCACCTTAATACTAAAGGAATACACACACAAAAAATGAAGTGAATCCACCTATAAATACATTTTATTAAAATGAAGTGTATGGTCCCACCTTAATAAAGTTGTTACTAATGTTAATTTTCTTCCAGGAATTAGTATCAGGCGGGTCTACTCAGAACGACCCTTCTTCACGTGTTGCCTGGACCGGTGTGGTTCCGTCAGGGGGAGGAGGGACCGCCTGGGAGGTAGGTCACATTGAGGTCACATTGAGGTCACATTGAGTTGCCTGCCTCTGAAGATTAAGGGGGTTCCAGGGTTACGTCATAGGAATGAGAATTTGTTGTAATTCATACCAAAGATTAGCGAAACCTACATACAACTAGAAAAAATATTTGCCCCTTACCGTATGATATAATTAGATATTCTTGATTGAAGGTCTTTTTTCCCCCATAAGATAACACAGGGAGACTTGAAATCGTCTAGTAATATTAGTCTTAAATTGCTCCTAAAACCGCGAAAGGAATGACAAAATATTGAAAATAGTCTCAAATTAAAGACAATAATTTTTCGAATATGACAGCCGTTTGAAAATATAGGGTCACCGGCCAAATAAGAAATAAAGAGTGTATAATGTGAGAAATTTACCATAAATCTGACTACATTGAACAACAAATATGATTTTTTTGGGATAGTTTAATTGGAACTTCAATTAAGAACATATAATTGGAGCTTACGGTAAGACGATATAATGGTTTTATGCTGTTGTTTGAGGCATTATTTCATCAGAGATTTGTATGAATTACGGCGAATTCTAAGCACCATGGCTGGAGCCCTGGGTCCACTTTAAATCCACTTTCTCTTACGCGATGTATTGTGTTGCCGTGTATGATAGACAACTCAAATAACACCTACGTAATGCCCTCCCCAAATTCGCATCCCCTCGGGCCGGCCTCGCCTCTCGAGATGGTGATCCCCTGAAATCTGGTCCCACCGGCCCGAAGCCTCCCTCCCCCCCGGTCTGTCATCATTCTGAACTGGCCTTCCCACCAGTCATTGACTCCCCCGGATCGGTCCCGTTAGGTCGACCCCTCCTCACGTCCTCTCTAGTATTCAACAAAGTTACCGAACCTTATGTGCGCAAAATGACCTCGCTGTTGACGCGCCGTTTATCTCTATTATACTACTACTACTACTTCATTCACTATGAAAAAAGTTACAAATTATTGAAGTTACAGTTAAAAAACAAATTTAATCAGATTAAATTAACGTCAAGCAGGGCTGCCACTTAGTCACTTTTATCACTTAAAGTTACTTTTTTGGTCTCCAGTCACTTTTATTTACTTTTTTTCAAGATAAGTCACTTTTCTCCCTTTTTTATAGATATCTGGAGTGAAAACTGGGAAATATTAAAAAAAAAAGTTGAAAATCAAAATACACCTTAGAACGTCTCAAAATTGATTTCAAAGTGTCACAAAACCAAAAAACGCCCTGCGGGGCAAGGTTTGTGGGGCATGCCCTCCACACCTTATTGTAGTGAAAACTGGGAAATATAAAAAAAAAAATGAAAATCAAAATACACCTCAGAACTTCTCAAAATTGATTTGAGAGTGACAAAAAAACAAAAACGCCCTGCGGGGCAAGGTTTTTGGGGCATGCCCCCCACACCTTATTGGAGTGAAAACTGTGAAATATTTAAAAAACAAAATACACCTCAGAACGTCTCAAAATTGATTTCAAAGTGTCAAAAAACAAAAAACTCCCTGCGGGGCATCGTGGGGGGCGCGCCTTAACGAGTGGCAAATTTTGCTCCTTCACTTGCCCCCCTTGGCAGAAATCCTGCCAGTACACCATCTCCCCATGGACTGACTTCCAATTCGACCACTGATGGGTCCAAATGTCAACAAAAAGGTCTTCCGAGTTATGAACATACGGGATTCATGCAGGATTTCTGCCCCCCCTAGAGTTGTTCAATTATCTTAAAACATATATTAAACATTTAAATTATCGGAAAATGAGAATAAATTATGAAAATATAGAAAATTAGTCACTTTTCAGTTACTTTTTCTGTAAATTTTTATCACTTTTTCCCACTTTTTCCTTAATTTTAGTCACTTAAATCACTTTTTTGGAGGATCTTGGTCAGTGGCAGCCCTGCGTCAAGTTACTTTGTAGGAATTAAGTGAATTTATGATTATTCATGCATTTCTAAATAAACATAAATAAGTTTAATAAATCTATGCAAATTTGTCTTGGATTTATTTAATGAGTAGGTATATGTGTGAATTTATGTAACTTTCGTGTAACGATATTGAACCGCGAAAAAAGTTAACAAAAAAAAAAGAGTTAACATTTCCAATTCATTGTTGGAAATTCAGCCACTAACTTTTCGCTTCATATCTCTTCTTGAAACAATGCGTCAATAAGATACAGACATGATTTACTAAATGGAATAATTTTTTAGTAAAATTGTGATCAACGCAAACTTACTTAAACTTTTTCACACTAACCCGATATTTCTGAAAATTGCACATATTATATTTTCATATTTGTTCTATAACATGTGAAAGTTTCAGCCCTTTATCTGTGATAGTTTTGATGTAGTGACCTCTCAAACAGGGGGATTATTTTATTTGCGCCACCCGGTATGTGTCCTTATTGTGTTTTGTAATTGTATTGTTGCAGAAAGTGACTGAAACAATGACGGACCGACCCTGGGATTCTAGCGAGTTTGTTGTCAAATCAGAAGCAGATGTTGGTGATGATTCTGAACACATCAGCATAGAACATCAAGTGACTACAGCAACATCCATCCAACCGCTTGAAGACTACTTGATCGAGCAGAAACCAAATATCCACGCCGACACTAACTCCATTAATTTGAAATAAAATCTGAAGGACATGCGTCTTTCTCTTACAATGAGATTGATACTCAGAATAAACCAAGCCAATGCACAGATCTGCTGGAAGAGACTGACAAAGAAACCTCCAGCTGTGCTCTGCTCCAGCTGCAAACTTGCCAAGGACAAGAGTAACAGTTCTTTAGTGAATGTATATAATGCGAACAATGTGGCTTTGTTAGTGTCCACCAGATAACTTTGATCTTCATCAATGCTCGTATTCTAAAAAGCAGTGAATTTTGCCGCTCGACTTTGAGAAACTACAATGCAAGTCTTACGAGGCCTGTAAACGAACGGGAATCGCACGGTTCGTCAGAGAGTTTTTTTTATATCTTTCTTCACACTAACATAATGTTTAAAATGAGATTTACATATACACAGAATAAAAAAATGTTCAAAGAATAAGTATTTTTAATTTTTAGATATTTAGATATATCGGGTCTATTTGAATATAAATTAATTCTTAAACAATATTTTAATTCTACCTAGCTTAATGACTGTAAAGCTTTAATACGGGCTAAATCGCAAGGAAAATACATTTAAGATAGAGTCCGAGTACACTAATGATGATACCTGTTTAGCATGGGCCGGCCTATCCCTGGTATTATCATCATGGTATTATTATCATCTGACTCCGACCATAGTAGTAAACATAAATATTGCATTATTGATGTCATATTCATGAACAACTTTTTATTACAAAGATATTGTTTTATTTTATTTATTTATTTGTAGGCCTTACATTTCACTATTTTTCACTTGGATACATACATGTATAAGAATAGTTTGTAAGCTGTCGCTAACATATTGAAACAACATTTAGTTAAAATTTAAGCAAAAGAGCACTGAAAGAATTCATCCATATTGTAAAATGAGTATTTGATTAAAATCTGTTTTACATTGTTTTTATAACAGTGACGCTTACTCTTTTCAGTGGGTTTAAGTCTATGAGGAAGGTGATTGACAATTTTAATCCCATATTTACCGGGTCGTAGTCTGTGATGCGGGGATTTAGAGGTTGCCGGTGGTATAGATCCCTTTGTCTGGTATTAATATTATGAACATTGCCATCAGCGTAAAAGAAAAATAGTTGTCATACACAAACATTAAAATATCTAATATATAATAGTCCTGTAAGAGTTAAAACGTTGAGCTTTGCAAATAGGTCTCTGCAGGATTCCCTGTTCCCAGAGTCCGTTAAAACTCTTATTATTCGTTTTTGTTTAATAAAAACTTTCTTTGCAGAGACAGCAGCGCCCCAAAACCTTAGACCATATTGAAGTTGGCTCTGGACATGTGCAAAGTATAAACTAGTATAGCCGTATTAAAATTACAATGTTTTAGCAATGTCTTGATCATAAAATATTCAGAGCTGAGTTTTTTTACAAATATTATTAATATGAGCTCCCCACCCTACAAACACTGGGAGGTCCCTGGACGCGTCCTAGGCCGTCCCAGATGGGCGTACGGGCCTGCCCAGGGACCTCCCGTCTTATGGGTGATTAGCATGGAGTGAAACTCCCGGGGCCTGCCACTGGGAATAAGCCCGGGCGGCGCCATGGGCCGTCCCATGACGCCCGCGCGGGAGGTATGGGCCGTCCCTGGACCCTCCCGGGCGGCCCGCGCGGGAGGCATAGGCCGGCCCTGGCCCCCGCCCGGGCGGCCCGCGCGGGAGCAGCTGCTCGCTCTGTAGCCCCCTCCCCCTACGCACATTCCATAACGGTCACGTGCTAGCTTGCTAGGTACACTCTCATTCAAAATGCAGTACCTACAAAACGTGCCTCTGATCCAGACACGTGCATATAGGCACTAATTTTGAATGCGAATGTACCTGGAAAAAAATACGTTTCATTAAGACATAATTAATTGCAAACGTGAGTGACACGAGAAACGGGATTTTTTCACAATTTCGGAGAGTGGGCGTTGCCATACGAAAAAAATAATCCAGGTATTTTCTTCCAGGGTCAATGTATTAGTTCACAGTTCACGGAATATTTCACAACAGTTGTAATTTGTTATGTCAACTAGAAGAACAGTAGGTACCTACTCAAACACATTAGAAATGCATTTAAATGGTCAAATATTAATAAAAAAAAAATAGCCGGTATATTATAAAGTTAATCAGTGGTTATTGGAAGTTATTTTATCTCGCCATTTTTCCCTATTGTTTGAAAGCTGTTCCACTGACCTGACACATTACCTAAGGTACCTCCTACTGTTTTTATTTTTAACGCATTTTTATTTGGAGGAAATATTTTGGGATCACTTGAAATCCTCAACTTGACTGTCACATAATGGGGAAGTCTCGTGAAATTCAGATTTCAGAATAATAGACCATTATTTTATGAAAGTTGATTATGTTGCTGAACACAGATGTGATTTTATTTTTGCTGTGGGATGAATAGTTTTCAAGGAATGAATTTACAAAGTTTGATTACTTTTAACAGGAAAATTTACAGAAAATTGACAGATGATCCACAATGGTAACACATTAGTGTAAGTGGATTCTTGTAATACGTCGTTTTTCCCGCCAAAAGTCCCATTATAATTGAATTTCATTTGCATGAATTAATTTTTAACATTTCGCGGGTGACAAATGTCAGTAATTATTTGCGTTGATATTTAAAAACTTACTGGAACAAAATTTCTAGAGACTTAAGTATTACCTACCTTATTCATAAAAAATGAAGAAGGATAAAAAGATCCATAATTTTTGTTTATGAATCGGTTGTTGGATTTTGAAATTAGCAATTATTTTTTGATAATCTCTTACAGGACGATTGAATCGTTTCAATAATAATTTTTTCACGTACTATTCCCTACTTACTTACTATATTGTTTTGATAAATTACAAAAAATAAAATGCTACACATAGGAGATTCACTGCAATTGAATTTTAGGAATAATAAAGAGCAGGAAAACATACGAAAATTAAAAAAAAAAACAGTTTCATATAATATAAACGTATATTATTGTAAAAGATTATACTACCACATCACTTAAAATTTTTAAATGTCCTTCAACCTTCACACGTCACATAGTATCAAAACATTCTGAGGTAGGTACTACCTGGCAGTGAGTCTGGCACGCTGTCTGTTTATCGACAAGACACAATTCGGATTTTACTTCACTCACGGATATGTTGGCACAATTTTTCATCTTCAGTTTTTCAAGAAAATGAATGCTATTGAATACGTATTTCTTTCATCTGAAAAAATAAAATTGCAAAGTATTTATGTAATGTACCTTGTACTAATAATGTTCGCAAGATATTTGCAATTATTTATTATTGTAGGTACAGATTCTAACCTAAACAAGATTTATACAAGATCTTGAAAAGTTTAGCAAGATCATGCAGCGTATTGTTAGAAGTGTTTTTTATTTTTTGTGTAAATTTTTATTCGGTCAGACCAATGAAAGTCCAACATTTACAAGATCTTGTTATCAGTAAGATCTTGTTATTTTGTCAATATTTAACACTATTATTATGCTATGCTCAAAATAATTTTCCGATTTAATGGCCAGATACTGGATTCCATCCATAAATTATTAGCACACGGTCTTGTGGTGTCGAGGACTGACATCCGCAATCTACGTGGATGCAACTTCTTTTGAGCATGAGGCTGCCTAGCAAATAGTTTCTACATACACAAGAACTATTTATGTAAATAACTGCAATAGCAGATAGCTGCAAATAACAGTCTTTACAAAAATTTTAAAAATTGAATTTTTGGCACAGAGTGATCCCTAAAAAAAAGAAAGATAGATTCAATGAAGAATTTGTAAATTGATAGGATAAACTTCTTGGCAATGAATAATACAAAAATCACTTTTGTGTTGTGTGACCTGCCACAATAATCACTTGAGGTAAAATTATTACCATTAGGTACACTATTTATTTAAAACCCCAATAAAAATTTGAAACATTCTATATTGCATAAATGTGATTTAAAGGTAAGATTAGAGGAAATACTACACATATAAAATACTAAAATGTGGCTTACCATCAGAGAGTTCTGAATCATTACATCTGTAGGGTAGGTAACATTTAATGATTTAATCCATTAACTCGATGAAGTCCCAAGTCCTGTGCATCTTCAGAATTCTCGCTAATTTGCCAAGAAGTAAATTTACTTTTTAATTGAAGTAGGTAGGCAATTAAATCGACTCTAGAATAAGAACAGGGCAAGTTCACGGTGAATTTGTAGAACCTACAAAAAGTAAGGTGAAAGTTAGCAACTCAAATTAATTTCCTCTCAGCCATTCCGTGTTACGGGTGTACGGGTGTAAGATGCTATGTTCAGCATCTTATTCATCAAAATAAAAATAGTTAGGATCATTGTGCAGCCTTCTAAATTTTTTATGTAATTTACATGGTTCGACACGAAATTTAAATTTAAATGCGGTCCCACAATTTTACTGATAACAAAATAACTATTCAAACTTAAAAAAAAACTGATTACATATTTGGAATCAGCAAGAAAATACCATGAATTTAATATAAAAACATGCTGATTTATTTACATTTAATAATTCAGCAGTCATATGTATTATCTGCATTCGCATGGAATGGCTGCTCTCTTACCACCGGCGCGTTAGAGGAAATTCAAAAGGTGCGGTTTATTTTTTTGGATGACAACATTCAATCTCAAAAATTTTACTACGTATTTGAATGAAGCGGGACCACCATTCAATGTATGTATCTACTACCTCCGACAAGAATGTAATTTCCATGCAACATAATTTTTACTTTCGGATCACAGCAAAAATGTTTGTTATTGGCCTTGTAAGGTACCTACATAAACAAAAATAATTGATGTATATCTAAAATCCTTGATAAAGTTAAATAATTAAAAATAATGAAAATATTTACCACTCTGCTCGGTTCAGTTCTTAATGTTTCGGCTCGGTTTGACGATACAGCTTGGTTCGCTCGCAGGACGAATACGCGCTTTGTTTCTGGAGTTCAATATCTTAATAGCCTATTTTCTTCCAGAGTAGATTCACCTTTAACAAGTAACATTATTAAAACTGCAGTAGGTACCTTGGTAGGTATGTGGGATGGTTATTGGTTAATGTAGAGGTGAAAATATTCCCAAAATAGGCGGAGGTACGTACTAGGTATACAGGTAGGGTTCCTACTGACTACTACCACTGATATGTATAGACTACCACGCCAAGCAAACTGTTTACCTACTTTATTTATTTTATAAATACCTAAACTACCTAGTTGGAAATTTTACTTTGCATAAATTGCTACATTTCAAAAATTTACATGTGAGGTTAATGTTTACTGAACATTGGTCACACTACCTATTGGTTTATTAGTATCCCCAGCATACAAAACTAAAGTAACAACGATTAATGCCTGGATACTTATGTAGTTGTGATGAAGACTCACCTTCAATGGGTTGTATGGCTCTGTGATGAAAATCCAAACAAAAGAGGCACAACAAAACTGTAATTATTTCACGATTTGTGTCACATTAAATGGTTTGAACTGAAACAAACTATTCAGCAGTGAACACTGCATTCACGGACACAGATAATAATTGAAATCACATTCAAAATCACTCAAAAGGACGTAAACTACACACTCATGACACTCTGTAAAATATCAACAAACGTCAAACGCCGCGTTTGAAATGAAGAAGGGAGAACGGAAACAAGTTGATTCACGAAGATGGCCGACTGCCGAGTTCATAAAAGAAACTTTACTAATAACGTTTAAAATGGTATGAATACTTTGCTTTGGAATTGTAAACATATTTATTCTTAAATCAATATATCCATGTGAAATGTAGATGTAATTATTATAGAAATGAAGTTATAAATATGAAAAAAATAAGTCATTAGAGCAGCTCAAATTCAAACAGTCGTAGCGCCCGCGCGGGCCGTCCCTAGCCATTCCCGGGCGGGACCAAGACGGGACATTCCTAGAAATTTTACAGCCAGATAAAACGGATCGGTTGGGCTCCGTTGGGCAGGCCCAGGGCATGCCCTAGTAGTTCCCGCCCGGGACGTCCCACTTGGGCGCTAGATGGGCAGAAGCCCGGGCCGCCCAGTGTTTGTAGGGCATTTGAGTCGGTGGTCTATTGTTAAACCTAAAAACTTTGCATTAGTTGACATTATCATATAAGTAATGTTTACTACTTACCAATGGTCCTTCATTCCTGTTTACATTGAAATGAAATATCACCTGCGTCCTCGTCTTGTATTTTTTTGTCCTCTGCATCAACATTGTACAAGTAGCTAATGATTTATTAAAATATAAATTCATGCTAATTCGTTTGTACCTATTTATAATTTACTTAAAAAAGAGTGTCGCACACACACCTATATAGGCACCGAGTGTTGACTCTCTTTTGTTTCTGAAAATGAGAGACATCGCGATGTGTGGCAAAAATTAGCAACTCTTGGCATGATCCTCATACCCCCTACAAACACTGGGAGGTCCCTGGACGCGTCCTAGGCCGTCCCAGATGGGCGTACGGGCCTGCCCAGGGACCTCCCGTCTTATGGGTGATTAGCATGGAGTGAGACTCCCGGGGCCTGCCACTGGGAATAAGCCCGGGCGGCGGCCTGGGCCGTCCCATGACGCCCGCGCGGGAGGTATGGGCCGTCCCTGGACCCTCCCGGGCGGCCCGCGCGGGAGGCATAGGCCGGCCCTGGCCCCCGCCCGGGCGGCCCGCGCGGGAGCAGCTGCTCGCTCTGTAGCCCCCTCCCCCTACGCACATTCCATAACGGTCACGTGCTAGCTTGCTAGGTACACTCTCATTCAAAATGCAGTACCTACAAAACGTGCCTCTGATCCAGACACGTGCATATAGGCACTAATTTTGAATGCGAATGTACCTGGAAAAAATACGTTTCATTAAGACATAATTAATTGCAAACGTGAGTGACACGAGAAACGGGATTTTTTCACAATTTCGGAGAGTGGGCGTTGCCATACGAAAAAAATAATCCAGGTATTTTCTTCCAGGGTCAATGTATTACTTCACAGTTCACGGAATAATTCACAACAGTTGTAATTTGTTATGTCAACTAGAAGAACAGTAGGTACCTACTCAAACACATTAGAAATGCATTTAAATGGTCAAATATTAATAAAAAAAAAATAGCCGGTATATTATAAAGTTAATCAGTGGTTATTGGAAGTTATTTTATCTCGCCATGTTTCCCTATTGTTTGAAAGCTGTTCCACTGACCTGACACATTACCTAAGGTACCTCCTACTGTTTTTATTTTTAACGCATTTTTATTTGGAGGAAATATTTTGGGATCATTTGAAATCCTCAACTTGACTGTCACATAATGGGGAAGTCTCGTGAAATTCAGATTTCAGAATAATAGACCATTATTTTATGAAAGTTGATTATGTTGCTGAACACAGATGTGATTTTATTTTTGCTGTGGGATGAATAGTTTTCAAGGAATGAATTAACAAAGTTTGATTACTTTTAACAGGAAAATTTACAGAAAATTGACAGATGATCCACAATGGTAACACATTAGTGTAAGTGGATTCTTGTAATACGTCGTTTTTCCCGCCAAAAGTCCCATTATAATTGAATTTCATTTGCATGAATTAATTTTTAACATTTCGCGGGTGACAAATGTCAGTAATTATTTGCGTTGATATTTAAAAACTTACTGGAACAAAATTTCTAGAGACTTAAGTATTACAGGTACCTTATTTTGGAGGTAACCTGCGAAATAAAAACGCGCACCCCGACTGGGAATCGAACCCAGATCCTTCGGGTTACCGGCCCTATGCTTTAACCATTAAGCTATCGGGACGCATTCTTAATCAGCAGGTAGGGTTGCCATACAACTCTTGCGAGTCCGAGTATCTGACCTATACACGAAGACTGAAGCACTTCGACTTCATTTGACAACGTGAATACATCTCTCTCGAATTAGAGATGTCTCATCTCTTCGAGAGAGATGTATTCACGTTGTCAAATGAAGTCGAAGTGCTTCAGTCTTCGTGTATAGGTCAGATACTCGGACTCGCAAGAGTTGTATGGCAACCCTACCTGCTGATTAAGAATGCGTCCCGATAGCTTAATGGTTAAAGCATAGGGCCGGTAACCCGAAGGATCTGGGTTCGATTCCCAGTCGGGGTGCGCGTTTTTATTTCGCAGGTTACCTCCAAAACACCATCCCTAAGTGAGAGATTCACTAAATTTTCCATCATTATCAAAGGTACCTTATTCATAAAAAAATGAAGAAGGATAAAAAGATCCATAATTTTTGTTTATGAATCGGTTGTTGGATTTTGAAATTAGCAATTATTTTTTGATAATCTCTTACAGGACGATTGAATCGTTTCAATAATAATTTTTTCACGTACTATTCCCTACTTACTTAGGTACTATATTGTTTTGATAAATTACAAAAAATAAAATGCTACACATAGGAGATTCACTGCAATTGAATTTTAGGAATAATAAAGAGCAGGAAAACACACGAAAATTAAAAAAAAAAACAGTTTCATATAATATAAACGTATATTATTGTAAAAGATTATACTACCACATCACTTAAAATTTTTAAATGTCCTTCAACCTTCACACGTCACATAGTATCAAAACATTCTGAGGTAGGTACTACCTGGCAGTGAGTCTGGCACGCTGTCTCTTTATCGACAAGACACAATTCGGATTTTACTTCACTCACGGATATGTTGGCACAATTTTTCATCTTCAGTTTTTCAAGAAAATGAATGCACTTGAATACGTATTTCTTTCATCTGAAAAAATAAAATTGCAAAGTATTTAGGTAATGTACCTTGTACTAATAATGTTCGCAAGCTATTTGCAATTATTTATTATTGTAGGTACAGATTCTAACCTAAACAAGATTTATACAAGATCTTGAAAAGTTTAGCAAGATCATGCAGCGTATTGTTAGCAGTGTTTTTTATTTTTTGTGTAAATTTTTATTCGGTCAGACCAATGAAAGTCCAACATTTACAAGATCTTGTTATCAGTAAGATCTTGTTAATTTTGTCAATATTTAACACTATTATTATGCTATGCTCAAAAGAATTTGCCGATTTAATGGCCAGATACTGGATTCCATCCATAAATTATTAGCACACGGTCTTGTGGTGTCGAGGACTGACATCCGCAATCTATGTGGATGCAACTTCTTTTGAGCATGAGGCTGCCTAGCAAATAGTTTCTACCTACTACACAAGAACTATTTATGTAAATAACTGCAATAGCAGATAGCTGCAAATAACAGTCTTTACAAAAATTTTAAAAATTGAATTTTTGGCACAGAGTGATCCCTAAAAAAAAGAAAGATAGATTCAATGAAGAATTTGTAAATTGATAGGATAAACTTCTTGGCAATGAATAATACAAAAATCACTTTTGTGTTGTGTGACCTGCCACAATAATCACTTGAGGTAAAATTATTACCATTAGGTAGTACACTATTTATTTAAAACCCCAATAAAAATTTGAAACATTCTATATTGCATAAATGTGATTTATAGGTAAGGTTAGAGGAAATACTACACATATAAAATACTAAAATGTGGCTTACCATCAGAGAGTTCTGAATCATTACATCTGTAGGGTAGGTAACATTTAATCCATTAACTCGATGAAGTCCCAAGTCCTGTGCATCTTCAGAATTCTCGCTAATTTGCCAAGAAGTAAATTTACTTTTTAATTGAAGTAGGTAGGCAATTAAATCGACTCTAGAATAAGAGCAGTGCAAGTTCACGGTGAATCTGTAGAACCTACAAAAAGTAAGGTGAAAGTTAGCAACTCAAATTAATTTCCTCTCAGCCATTCCGTGTTACGGGTGTACGGTTGTAAGATGCTATGTTCAGCATCTTATTCATCAAAATAAAAATAGTTAGGATCATTGTGCAGCCTTCTAAATTTTTTATGTAATTTACATGGTTCGACACAAAATTTAAATTTAAATGCGGTCCCACAATTTTACTGATAACAAAATAACTATTCAAACTTAGCACAAAACTGATTACATATTTGGAATCAGCAAGAAAATACCATGAATATAATATAAAAACATGCTGATTTATTTACATTTAATAATTCAGCAGTCATATGTATTATGTGGCATATGTCTGCATTCGCATGGAATGGCTGCTCTCTTACCACCGGCGCGTTAGAGGAAATTCAAAAGTGCGGTTTATTTTTTTGGATGACAACATTCAATCTCAAAAATTTTACTACGTATTTGAATGAAGCGGGACCACCATTCAATGTATGTATCTACTACCTCCGACAAGAATGTAATTTCCATGCAACATAATTTTTACTTTCGGATCACAACAAAAATGTTTGTTATTGGCCTTGTAAGGTACCTACATAAACAAAAATAATTGCTGTATATCTAAAATCCTTGATAAAGTTAAATAATTAAATATAATGAAAATATTTACCACTCTGCTCGGTTCGGTTCTTAATGTTTCGGCTCGGTTTGACGATACAGCTTGGTTCGCTCGCAGGACGAATACGCGCTTTGTTTCTGGAGTTCAATATCTTAATAGCCTATTTTCTTCCAGAGTAGATTCACCTTTAACAAGTAACATTATTAAAACTGCAGTAGGTAGGTATGTGGGATGGTTATTGGTTAATGTAGGGTGAAAATATTCCCAAAATAGGCGGAGGTACGTACTAGGTACCTACAGGTAGGGTTCCTACTGACTACTACCACTGATATGTATAGACTACCACCCCAAGCAAACTGTTTACCTACTTTATTTATTTTATAAATACCTAAACTACCTAGTTACCTAGGTCCTACCTAGTTGGAAATTTTACTTTGCATAAATTGCTACATTTCAAAAATGTACATGTGAGGTTAATGTTTACTGAACATTGGTCACACTACCTATTGGTTTATTAGTATCCCCAGCATACAAAACTAAAGTAACAACGATTAATGCCTGGATACTTATGTAGTTGTGATGAAGACTCACCTTCAATGGGTTGTATGGCTCTGTGATGAAAATCCAAACAAAAGAGGCACAACAAAACTGTAATTATTTCACGATTTGTGTCACATTAAATGGTTTGAACTGAGACAAACTATTCAGCAGTGAACACGCATTCACGGACACAGATAATAATTGAAATCACATTCAAAATCACTCAAAAGGACGTAAACTACACACTCATGACACTCTGTAAAATATCAACAAACGTCAAACGCCGCGTTTGAAATGAAGAAGGGAGAACGGAAACAAGTTGATTCACGAAGATGGCCGACTGCCGAGTTCATAAAAGAAACTTTACTAATAACGTTTAAAATGGTATGAATACTTTGCTTTGGAATTGTAAACATATTTATTCTTAAATCAATATATCCATGTGAAATGTAGATGTAATTATTATAGAAATGAAGTTATAAATATGAAAAAAATAAGTCATTAGAGCAGCTCAAATTCAAACAGTCGTAGCGCCCGCGCGGGCCGTCCCTAGCCATTCCCGGGCGGGACCAAGACGGGACATTCCTAGAAATTTTACAGCCAGATAAAACGGATCGGTTGGGCTCCGTTGGGCAGGCCCAGGGCATGCCCTAGTAGTTCCCGCCCGGGACGTCCCACTTGGGCGCTAGATGGGCAGAAGCCCGGGCCGCCCAGTGTTTGTAGGGACCCTTAGTTGCAGCAGTTAGTAAACATTACTCATTGTATGCATTCTTACAATAATACACCACAGGATATTTCGCTGTGAAAAATGTATGATGTGTAAACAATTCCACTGAATCTGATTAAATTATTAGTTTTGCTCCTTTCTTTTACCAATTCTGAGTTATTTTGAGTTATCTGTGGATTTTTATCGGTTGCTATGGCCACGGCCAATGAGAGATTATAAAATTGCTGATTCTTGGCCTCACAGTTTTGCCGATTTCTCTCGCTAGTGGCGCTGGGGGTATGAACACTCCGTGCCCATACTGCCTCTATAATTTTAAAATAATATACACATTTTAAAAGATTTATTGATTTAAATCTTTTAAGGGGTTAGGTCTCAAACCAGGCGCAGAGCACCATTTTTTAATTTGTTTTGCTGACACACATCTATTTAAAATATTTTTTAGAATTTAATATTTATACATCATCAAAGAATCCAGAATTTGCTGACTCGAGTGAACGGTGTGAAAATCGAGAATTTTGATGTCATATTCGAGTTCCTCACAGTCGATTTAGTTTGAAAGATGGTGTTGCTTGCCATATTGTTGATATGTTTTTGTTCATCATTTCATACAGCATTCTTCAAAGGAAAGACAGTTTGTAAAAATGCCGCCACGGGTGACCTATCGGTGAGATACGATGTGCCTCCGGTCTGAAAATGATTGTTTAGGCATCTAGTAAGGTACACTCAAAGTCTCAAACCAATTAAAATCGGTAGGTACTCGAAGAAAAGAAAAATATTGGCTGATTATGATGGCATCATCCAATGAAGGCTGTGCAGTTAATGCACCATCTACCTCTAGTAGGTGAGCTCTTATTTCATTGATAATAACAATTGATTGTCTAGGAACCTGACCAGCAGCTAATCCTTTTCTTTTCGAGTACCGATTTTTATTGGTTTGAGTGAACCTATGTGTGGTAAAAATAGTGTGTTTTTCTACCAAATTCCAAATTGTTTTCAGTTTGCTATGACAATTGTATATACTGTAGGTATTTCTAAAAAAAATTCCCCAAATTATTCTTTTACAGCCAAAGTATAGCTCTGACATTTTTTTTTTGAAACTGAGCTTCAAACCAACACAAAAATTCGAAATGTATAATATATGCCATCTTGGAAAATGGCCGCCACAGAGTCTATGCACGGTTTTGCAAATTGTCATTTGCCTCCAATTCTAAAAATTTTCAGAATTCCTTCCATATTATTCTTATTAAAAGGAATTATTTTCTTTCCATTAACTAATGATAATTAGCTAATTGTCAATTATAAATTTTTATAAACGCAACTAGATAGACAAGTACCTACTCATAATTGTATTCAAAATTTAGTTTGACTATCAATTCGCGTTTTCGAGCAAAGGGGGCACACTCTAGTGTGCGAAAGTGTAAGTGCTGTAGAAGTAATCGTAAATTCGTTTCGGCCACGGCCGCCATTTTGATTGATGTTGGCAATGTCAATGTCATTTTAATCAGAGGCAGTACCGACCTACTTATTATCTTCGGAAATTAACCACAATGGTAAAGAATCTGATGGAAAACATAAATTGAAGTTTAAAGTCTTTCTTTCAAATGGTCACGTGACCAACAGCTAAGCCACGCCCAAGTGCAATCTGATTGGCTCGCTGATTGAAGATCGCCACTCTCATTGGCTTAGAGAAGGAAAAAAATAAGAAAATCGAACATATCTCGAAATTTAATATGGTGAGGTATCAATATTATAATTTATTCGGAGAGCTTAGATTTTTTTACACTGAAAAACATTTTTTCCAAAGAATTTTCATTTGAAGCACGTCCCTCAGACCTAGTTAAACAAGGTTCAATCCTAGGTCCACTGTTATTTATAGTCTACATAAATGACCTTCCCGACACAATCACAGCTTCAGAAATCTATGCAGACGACACAAATATAACAATAACAGGCAAAACTAAACTAAATCTTGAAGAAAATGCAAAAAATGTTCTCTCAAATGCAACAAAATGGTTTAACGACAATCGTTTGCTTATTCAAGATGAAAAAACTAACTTTATGCATTTTAAATTAAAAAATGATATAAATGAAACTCCAGTTAAAATTGTATTGTCTAATGAAAACAAAACTAGTAATCTAAGGGGTGTTGATAAAACTAAATTTTTGGGAATCACTATCGATAAAAACCTAAATTGGAAAAGCCACTGCTCCAAATTGCTAAGTAAACTCCACTCAGCATACTTCTCCTTAAAGACTATTGTAAATTTGACAAACACTAAAACGGCGAAACTAGTTTATTATGCAAATATTGAATCGCATATACGGTACGGTATACAGTTCTGGGGCAACTCAACTGATGCCCCTAAAATATTTATACTTCAACGAAAATCAATCAGAGCTCTTTTTGGACTAAAATATAAAAATAACACTTTCATAAAACCAGATTGCAAACAACATTTCAAAAAACATAAAATTTTAACAGTACCCTGCCTTTACATTCTAGAGTCGATACTTGCTATTAGATCCCAAGAAAACTTAACACAAAATAATAGTGACATACATGACCACAACACCCGACAGAAAAATAACATTCATATAGATTGGCACAGGTCAACGTGTACCCAAAAAAAATTCCATGTTTTTCAAAACAAAACTATTTAATGCATTACCTAAAAATATAAGAGAAATTAAAAAATACTCACAATTTAAGAAACAACTGAAAGAACTATTAATAAGTAAAATATATTATTCGATTGACGAATTCCTCAGTGACAAATTTTAATTATTTAATTGTATAATAACATGTTCAACTTAAGTATATCCTAGTACCTATATCAATATCATAATCATAATATTTACCTAAATGTGTTATATTATAGTTGTAGCATATCTATAGATATTAATTTATTTTAATTTCAATGCTATTTAATTATAATATGCTAGGTTACTAGATTTAGTTCGATGTAACCTTTCCGTATACCCCGTTAAATGGTGTCAACCATAGGGGTCTTTTCAATGTACCTCTTTAAAATGTACTTTTGATTTTGGAAATAAACTGAACTGAACTGAACTGAACACCAACATTTCCATTCCAGTCAGAAAACCCCATATAACACTGTGGTTAAAACTGCAAGTTTAAAAGTGATATATCTCGGAAAATAATGTGGATAGACCATTATTTTATGGTATATTTGGAATCAGCGTATTTTTATCTGTATAATTATGAAGTTTCATCGAAATATCATTTACATGCAGTTTTGAAAGGAAGACTTTAATCACTACTCACAAGTTGATCCTCCTTCTGGCTGATTGGCCTGTGGACCAATGAAATTAGGACATCTGGCTAATTTGCCAATTTTACCTTCTTCATTGTGATTGGTCGGCACGATTTTCGGCTTTATTTCAGTCGGCGACTGACGGCGCCCTTAGATGTTCAGAGCTGAGGTTGGCCGTGGAAATCGATCCCACGGACTCGCCTCTATGCGGCTGAGACTCTCGATGAGTGGATTGGAGTTCTCGGCAAGCTGCTCGTAGAATCGTATGTTGATCCCGAGCAGATGTTTCGCCAAGAACTCCAGATCCAGCTGCTGGTGGACGTCATCGGATCTCGTGAAGCGTGGGACCCCTAGGATGAGCTTCCCTACCTTGTTTTGCACCCGCTGCAGGATTCGCAGCAGGTGCGTAGCGCAGCCGCTCCAGACAGGAGCGGCGTAGCTGAGAGTCGGCCTGATGATGGCCGTGTAGACCCGGTCACACTTCGATTCCGCACAAAACGGTCATTTCACCAAACCAACGTCAACAACAACAAACCAATGCGCGTAACCATGACAATGCGTGTCATGGTTGTTTTAGACGCATTGACAGTGCTGGTCAGTGCTGCTATCTGGTTAGCCCGAAAACGCGAATTGGACAGTAGATTTCAAGTTCAAGCATTCTTCCATTGATTTTATTATTCGCCTCACCAGAAATCAAATGTATGCAATATTTTCAGTACTAATGCTTCTTTATTTAAGTTTAACATTATTGAATAAATATAGAATATTGATAAATAATGAACAATTCAAAATATTACCTGAATCTCTGATGTTCTTATATTATTTGTAATAGCTGAGTGAAAAAATTAACCAGAGCCAACCATAAAATGTGATTCGAATATTTCCCGCATCGAACTATTAGTTACTTCGCTTGCCACTGAATGTTGCACAGTGCCACGAGTCTATCAGTCAGCTGACAGCTGTCAGAGTCTTGCTTTCTAACCTAACCTTTCCTTTTCAATAAATTTAAACGATTTTTCTTTTGTGGTGAAATTTCAGTGATAATCCTAATAAAATACACATTACAGGTATGTAATCTTGTAATAAAACATTAATTAAAACACAAACCGTGCGTCAAAAGAAAATGTGGTCACACTTGCAGCGGCTTAAAACCCGGAGTGACTAGCATTGATCTTTACCTTGACAGGAGATTAAATCCATACAAAAGGTTCCATTTATTTGTCAAATTGTATATTTTATGAACAAAATACCTTATTTAGTTTAGTTGAAACCTGACTGGTTGAGCGTTTTTTTACCTAATGACATGAAACAGAGGTGGCAAAAAAGAGACGAACAGAGATGGCAAACAGGTTGGAGAGGTCAAACCGAACAGGAAGAGAAGGGTTGCTAAGGGTTGGACAAGTGAGGACAGAGGTGGGAAGGAACTCTTTCATAACGAGAGGAACGAGGGAATGGAACGGCCTTGAGCGGCAACTGCACAAAGAAGAGTGTGTGAAATCATTTCGAATAAAACTATTAGAAAAACTATAGAATCATCAGGGACTTGCCACCGTGCAACAGCGCAACTGCAAGACACAATAACATAACATAACACTGTGTGTGGATTCCATAACTCTATTAGGTACCTACTCTTTCCCAAGTAAAGGAGGGCGGTTATAAATGTCCTTGTCGTCTCGTATCAATTGATAGGTCGTCACTACCATGTTAAGCACTTCAGTGTGCAGTGAGCCCATATCAAGTGAAACAAGATGACAAGGAAATTTAGAATCACCTTCCATGGCAATGAAAAATACCTAGGTAACGCATTTATTTTTATTATTTACACATTTATTATTTACACATTTATTTATTTTATTCATTCAATGAATTGTATTCAGGTTAGGGAATGATTACCTTCATTGTTAACTTGTATTTGTGTACTACTTATCTTTGTCTATGTATCTTTGACTGTCATTATATCATGTATTTGATCAAATATGACAATAAATAAAACTAAAACTAAAAACATTACAAAGTTACAAAACAAAATCAATCGGGAGATGTTCGAAACTAGAAACGTCTCTCTCCTTTGCCGGGCGAGTACTCTACCAACTGAGTTACCTGGCTAGACATTTTCATTTTGCACTTCACTTCTCTACTGGACGTTTTCCAAAAAACTCGGTTTCCGACAAAATGATTAGTCCGAGGCGGAATTTGAACTAGCTTGCTTCGCTTCAATACAAGCCTAGGAGCTAACCAATTTGTAGACAAATGCCAATGCCCAGCCATAACACAAGATCTAGTAAAAACGCTCTGTTTCACGCTTTGAGCCAATGCATTTCATGCAAATTAATATGTGTGTGAAAGTTGCTGCTTAATAATAGACTTTGGATGCTAGAAATATATATGCACCAAAGGAGAAGTGATTTTTGTTCATTTCGAGTTAATTTGACAATACCTATTTTAAAACAAAAAAAATGTCCACAAAATGTCAACAACTCATGTAGTTGGCTCTTAAAAGATTTGACGGAACAGGTATGGCTGAGTGGTAACGCTATGAACTTGTATTCCGGAGGCCCGGGTTTGATCCCAGCGGCCGTCCTTCCTGACTGGCGTTTTTTCGTGGTTTTCCCTCAGTCGTCAGGCAAATGCTGGGAAGGTACCCTACTAATAGGCCACGACCGCCTCCTTCCCACCTTCCATCCTAACCTACTCTTCACCATCATCTCCCAATCATCATCATAATCATTCATCCGTCACCATTAGCCTCGCTGCAGAACAGTGCGACGTTTAGCCCCAGACAAAAAAAAATTCAAAGATTTGGATGAAAATTGTCGAAAAATTACAGTCAAAATTTGAATTACATTATTTACTGCTGAGTGCACAGAGTTTCAATCGTCAATCGTCTCTAGTTTTAATTTTCAACCACAGCATTGATTGGTTACAAGCTTAGTGTACCTACCTACTTGGGCAATGCAGTCAAAAAAAGGTAAATAAATTCTCAGCGAAATAGCAATTTGAGTACGAGAGTAGCGCTTGCTACACTCGCTTGATAATCATAGCTTCTGAATTTCTACGACGTGCCTTGAGCTGAGGATGCCAAGCCGCTACCAATCTTAGTGGATAACGTGTCAGTAATCCCACATTCAATCAACAAATTAAAAATAAACTAGGAAGCGCTCTGTGTAATATGTAGTGTAAGCTGGAAATGTTTCCAGAAAATTTCCAAACATGATTTTTCCACTTTTTCCAGAGAAAATAAATCTCTTGAAATGTTATGTTTTGAGTCCAACAAACTAACAATATTCCACAGAAAATAAGCTTGACGTGATAATAATTTTGACCTGCAACTGAAGGGGATTTTAATGACAAACATTTAATGTGGAAAAGTCTGATTTAATGAATGTTTAACCCTCCAAGTGACACTGTCAATTTTTTCAACACTTAAAACTGTATTTCTAGTGACACTTTTTTCTAAACTTCATAAATTTGTGGACCTGAATTTGATTGGGTGCACTGAGTATTTTGTTGGTGGATTTGTGTATTTGATCAATTCGAGCAAATAAGCGATATGTGATGGAGCCACTTCTAGCAGGAAACTTTTTAGATGCACTTTTTTCTTTTGATGTTCGTGTTTCTACAGGACAGTAAAAAAGGAGAAACAAATGAAATTTAGATTTAGTTACAAGTTTACTTTTTCAGCCATAACGAACAACTAAAGCAAATTTTATATCATTTATTTACATACCTAAATAAACCCTTTATCCTCCATATCCCCCTTATGGATAGTACCAAAGAATCCACCAGAGGTCAGTCGTGTTCCTTATTTTCTCGAATAGTGGATCAATTGTTGAGCTGGATCAGTCGATAAAATAGCTTATAAAGTTCGTTCACGTTTAGAATAGCAAGCAGTAATGGCGGCCGTGTACTACTGTAGTCAAGCGAACGTATACCTACACATGTCAATATCAATACAATAATCAAAAAATATGTATACGACTGTAGATAAAAATAAATCAATTTTATTGAATTTTTCTAATATTTTCTACTACATTGTGTATTTTCATATAATTTATACAATTTCTATAATCCAAAGAAGAAAGTCTTGCCATTGACAGGGCAGTGTTCAAGTAACTGACCAATGAACGACGTGATCGACTAAAACGTTAGTGATATTTTTATCGTGAACGAACTTTAGATAGCCGTGAAACAGGATTCATAAAGATGGGGGGTGAACTCTCGCTTATTGTTAACATGTGTGCAATTGTGCATGCGCATCAACTGAAATCGACGTATCTTTTATTCTAGATATTATTTTTTTGATATTTCTCAGCTTGTCCACAATATGTATTTTGATAAAAACGATTACAAAATGGTCTTTAGTGATTATTTTGTGCAAATAATTTGGCAAAATCCTTTTTATTTGAAATAATTTTTTTTACAATAAATTATGTTTTTTATCATATGATATTTTGAAAAAAAATAAAATGTCATGCACTCGTATGATTTTTTAGAGTGTTTTGAAACTTTTAAAACCGATTCCAATATTGTTAAAACATTATTTTATCTTCAAATTGATTTTCCCAATGTATGTCCACATTTCTGCTAAATAGGTGGCACTATACACTTTTTAGCCTTGGCACTTGTAGGGTTATTAACATCTCATTAACATTTATTATTGTTTCTCAACTGAATAAAATGTGCACTTTGTGGAAATTTCCGTACATTATTCCAATTGAATTTTTCCGAAAATTTACATTCCTAGTAACTCGTTGATAAGCGAGCCTCGAAATACAGGCAAATGTATATGCGTGTGTAAGTAGCTGAGCCTGTTATACAGGCATTGAAACTGATGCGTCAAGAGAGCAATGATAGAATATCTGAAAATTATTGGCATAAATTTGCTAATATTTGAAGACAATCATAAAATATCTAAAAAATATCTATAACTCTTGAAGTTAAGGCTAATGCATATCACGTGACATTATTTCTCTACATCTGATAAAAAAATAAAAAAATAGAAAATCGTTCATGTTGAATACCTAATCCAAGGTGAATTATTAAGGAAATTCACTGCATACTGGAGTTTAAAAAACAACACAAATCTTGTGTATAATACGCCTGTGAAAACTGTCAAAACCCAGAGCTGTTCATAATAGTGGATATAATTAATATCTCAACATTTCGTTGGAAAGATGAAGAAAGAGCGCATGTTATACCTTAGACATTGTGTCAGGTTTGTGATGCGTATGTGCCCATAATGTAAAGATTATGGTTTCGAGTTTTCGAGTTAAAATGTTCCATGGTTATTTGGACCAAAATTTCATCAGTTCTTACACATTTTCAGATAAATCGGTTAAAAACATAATGGCTTATTGACATTAAAAATATTAAAATCCTATATATTGATTCTAAATTATTCCCATTAGCCTTGATCTGCATATTAGGTTCCTTCAGCATTTGTTTTCGTCTAATCTAATGTATTTCGAAAGTCACTTCTACCATTGACTTCCGCTCCGTGACTGCCCTAGCTGCAGCACTGAATTCTTTCGCCGATGTCGGAGGCCCCACTGCTTTACCAAATTCTGGCAATATATAAACGTGTTATTAATTTTGTTTAATACTACGGTCTGTCTACATATTTATAATACGACAGCATGAAAAGCATATCGTTGTACTGTGTCAGGTTTTCCTGCAATCGGCTCAAATGTAAGACGATCTCAGCCGGACGAGTGAAGAATTTCACCTTGGTCTGTACGTAAGAAAGGGTCGGTTTCCTTTGTCACTAAAGAGCATTTTTTTTTTTTTTTGATTGGGTCGTCTTAAGATTTCATGTTGGTAGATACGATTTCAGTGTTTGTGCAGTATTTCTGTTAGCGGTTATGCACATATCGGTGCTCGCTCATCAACGCGTTACATTGAGCGTTTTCAAGCGAGCGGAGCGAGCGACTCCACTTGAAACATATGGCTCAAATCTCTTTGTTTGCTTATTTGTGTGTTTGCATTACATTTTATACGAAGTAGTAACTACTATCCAATGCAGAAGGCTAATCATTTCCAGCAAATCGGTCTATTAATTTAATCGGAAACTTGATTTGTTGTCTGTTCTTAGCTTTGCAATATGAAAGAAACTCTTGCTCTTTGTGCCTATAAAACTGGAATCGTTTGACCGATCACCACCAAATTTTGCGTGGTATTTGTTGCCAGCATTATAAGTGTTTTGTGACAAATCTGTAATGAACTTTAAAAATAATAGACATTTTTACTGACATTTTTATGCATGGCGTTTTCGGCTGGCCGCACTGGTGCTGCACTGGGGTTGCACTGAATATACGTCACCATACAAAACTCAATGCAAATTTCAAACCGAGTGCAAACCTAGTGCGGCCCAGTGCGGCCAGTCGAAAACGCCATAAATTTGAAATATGTGTCAAAATGTACCTATCAACATTCAATTCTTATCACTGTCACTTTGGTAAATGCAAGTAAGATCAAGGTTCACTAAATCTTTTAGTTAAATCTTTAAGATTAGATTTAGTGAACCTTGAGTAAGATTATCTTCAAAGGGAGTCTCAATGTCTGTAAATGAACATATTTGACACATGAAATCGCATGCAGTATGAACGCTCGCTTATCAACGCGTTATACCGAGCGTTTTCCTAGACTTATTATTTAAGAATTATGATCATTTCATTACTTTTAGATATCCACTAATTAGTATTTGCATTTTTGCAGGAAGTTTATGAATTAATCGAGGAACAACAAAGTCATTCCATCGAAACTATTGGGAAATCAAATCCAGAGTACTCCATGGAGAAGACGGAACCTGAAGAATCTTGGGATTATGAATCTATAAGTATAGAACACAATATCACGTCATCAACATCCATCCAGCCAATGGAAGAGTACATAATGGAGCAGAAACCGAAGATCAGCGCAGACACAAACATATGTCATATTGTAGGAGACGCTGCATTTTCTCGCAATGATAACGATCCTGAAGCAGGACCAAGTCAAAACATAGATCCACTTAACCAGAGCCTCCTTCGCCCCAGAGATCTTCCCTTTTCTTGCAATGAATGCACTTACAAGGGAACCTCCAGCCGCAACCTTGCCTATCATAAGAAACACCAACATTCAGAGGAGAAGTTCCAATGCAACCAATGTGACTACAGAACACATGAGAAGTTCAACCTTGTAATTCACCTGCGCAGGCATACTGGAGAGCGGCCATACCTATGTGACATTTGCACGTACAGGAGTGCTGACAGTAGTACTCTAACCAAACACAAGAAGACACACTCGGTTGCCAGCAAGTACACATGTGACAAGTGCGATTATTCCTGTGCTCTTAGCAAAGAACTTAACTTCCATAAGCACATTCTGCACTCTGGGCACAAGATATCTCAGTTTCATCTAACCAGTGGCATTCCAAGATACAGGAAAATACAACCGTAAGTTTTTGATATTATCAGAAGTAACGTTTACCACGGACCAATGCTACTATAGAGTACCAGAGCAAGCGAGTGAAAATAATCATGAAAATAATTACTTTTAATGACCTTGCTAAAAAATGACTTTTAGAGAAAATAGTGATCTGTTTTGAGCCCTGGAAGGCTATTCTAAATTTCCTTGTCGTCTCGTTTCACGTGATACGGGCTCACTGCACACTGGAGTGCTATCTATTTAACACGGTAGTGACGCCGTATCAATTGATACGAGACGACAAGGGAATTTAGAATAACCCCCCTGGGATCGTTGTAGCAAAAGTTATGAAATCTTGAATTAGAGCTTCAAAGCAAAATATATGGGAGAAAAATTCACAAGTTTTATCACGTGTACATGATAATTTGAAAAAGTGAAATTATCTTCTTTTAAGCTGAACTTGAAGATAAGAACATAACTTTTGTTCCATTGATCCAAATGTAGCTATTGCAATTTTTACACGTATAATAGAAATGTATTATGAATAACCTTTAATATTTTCAGCTTGATATCGTAAGTATTTTTGAAAAAACAGGCTGACGTGGCCCTTTTTCAAATATTTTGTTAAATTTTTCAAAAAATATATATTACGTACCAGTTTTTACTGTCATAGTCTAAGCTACAAACAAAGTAGGAATGAAGTTATTGACATTTGGGCTTCGTCATGACATCCGCTACTTCTATATGAACAAAATGAGCTCTAGTAGAAGTATGTTGTGTGAAAGGTGGGGCTTAAAACGTTACAAAAATATACATGATTATATTCAAAAATATAAAAGGAAACGTTTTACGGTACAACAATAATATGTTAAAAAAAACACTTACTGAATCACTTAAGGTCCCGGTATATCACGTGACTTTTTAACCAAAAAGCTACACATTTTCTATTGGAAGAGTTCAGTTTAGCAAAGACTTCTCCCTCATCAGATAAGTTAGGACACATCTGTTGGAACTAATTCTATGCAGAAAAGAACTGCGAAAATAACATATTAGATGATTTTACTTCCTTGCACCTAAATATTCTCAAATCAAGACCTGAAGTTGAAGGAAATTCTACGAGTTGCCAAGAACAGCAAACATTACTCTAATAAAAAGGCACATATGCATCACAAACCTGACGCAATGTCAGAATATATAACATGCGCTCTTTCTTCCTCTTTCCAACGAAATGTTGAGATATTAATTATATCCACTATTATGAATGTAATGATTAAACGAACAGCACTGAGTTTTGACAGCTTTCAAACGCGTACGAATACACTCGATTTTCACTTTTTTAATTTTGAAACCACTGCAAATATAAATATTATTGACTGCAAATATTGATAAGCTCCAGTATGCAGTGAATTTCCGTCATAAATCACCTTGGTTTATCCAACATGAACGATGTAAGGTATGTACTCATAGGTAACTATTTCTTTTGATCGGATGTAGCGAAATAAAGTCACGTGATACACAGAGACCTTAAATGGGCTATAAAGTTTAAGGTTTTGTTACTTGTATTTCTCTCTGCAGTAAGCCAACACCACCTGAAGCTGCTGCACTCTCCTGTGAGTTTGGTCCGAAGAGAGATTCCAACTCAACAACTACGGACTCTAACATTCAGGTCAGTTTAGTTCAAACAATTACTTTCAAAGAGATCGTTCTGCACTTATTTTCCAGCCTCTGATAGTAATATTTAGGATATGCTAAAGGGGTATTATTGTCCGCAATAGGACATGGGAATGCATATCCCGTGAAATGATAATATGTAACACCATCTATGACCGTTTACAATAACTTGTCTGATTTTTTTTTCTATTCTACGTTAAAAGTTGCTGTCAAACCACCTACTAAATTAAAACATTAATTTCTTAATTTCACTCTTCGTGAGAAATCGTTAAAATTTGGCAGTAAATAAATTTTTATGTTTTGCATCATAATATGGCAAGAAAAGCGTCAACGTGAACTAATTTTCGAAATATATCACTACAATGTTTACAGTTTTTCTTTCCGCTGCTTTCCCACGTATCTTAGTTTTACAAAATCTACTATAGCGTGTATCAGATGCAATATTTTGTATTCTATTTTATTGTTTTGTTTTATTCGGTTTTAAGAAAAATATTTTATATTTTATAAACCATGTCAATAATAGATAACGTAAATAATTAATTAGAGCATTACAACACACTCTTAAAACTCGTCAACATTATAAAAACCTTTTTTAGGAGATATTTATTAAGACACAATTTAAAATGATTTTTGTCAAGTAGTCTACCCGACTGAATAACCTAGTTATTAGTCCGCTAAAGACGATGGTAGTCATGGGCCAAATTGTGAGACCCTCTTGCGCTCAACTGCTAAGAAAATGTAGGTTATGATGAGTAAAACATACACAGAAAGGACATACACAGGACATACAAACACCATACATATAAGATTCCGGAAGAATCTTCAAGTAATACTAAACGCATGTCTGCAAGACTCCCTGCTTCGCAATGACAGCACTATTCTTTTTTGAGATGTAAACACTGGCCTGGGGCCGCCCCAAAACATGATGCCATTATGTACTTATCACTGACTGGACTTGCCCAAAGTAAACTGTCCGAATCGTCGGTAGCTCCACTTGCCGGGACGCGTATTTCCAAAGTATACCCAGCCCCAGCGCACCGGCGACTGATTGGTGTGTCTTGGTCACGTGGTCGATGGTTGAATGATCACCTCGGTCGCGAAACTGAAACTTATCTGTCAAAACATCTCAACCCATCACGGTCAAAGATAAATAAGTTAAGTTATCCACGGAGGAAACGAAGATGATACGTATTAAATGTGCATCTTAAAGTGTTTTTAATGCTCTGCGTATTGTCTTTCTCAATAGCCCATTAGTATAGTTGCTTCCATAGAAGACTAACAAGTTGGACACTTTTTAACCTCACAATCGTCAGTGTCAGTTCACACCACACTTTCAGTGACTGACATTTACTATTTTGCAAATTGCGGGTGAATAATCTTAACACATGTAGATGAGTGACACAATCTATTTGTGTCAGAGTTATGCATTATGTCACAATGTCAACGTTTCTTCGCACCAATAAATAGTTTGCAGCTTACGTTGAACTTTAGAAGATAGCGCCATAGATTTCTTCAATAATAGTTAGTAATAACGAAAGGATAGTAAAACGATATGAATAGAATTGCAGGTCTCAATATGGACAGACATCAATCAAAGGATTTTCTCTCATTATACATTTCGAAGAATTTTTCTTAGTGCGTGGCTGTTGAGATGGTGTTGAGATCTGGGTTGAGATGTTTTGACAGATAACTTTCAGTTTCGCAACCTATGTGATCATTTAATTAAGACCACGTGACCAAGACACACCAATCAGTCGACGGTGCGCTGGGACTGGGTATACTTTGGAAATACGCTGCCGGGACAGGATGCGATACACAATGTTCATACGGGACGAACTGCCTACCAGGGTAGTAATATTCTATGACTTTTAAATTCCGGATTCGGCCCGTATACGATTAACGGTCGTATGGATAACATTGCACCGAATCGTATACGGGCCGAATCCGGAATTTTGAAGTTAGGTATAATATAATAACTACCCAGGCTATTAACTTAGGGTTTCAAAGTCAGTCTGTGGTCAACCGTAATACCCAGAAACTTAGCACTTTTCTTGAGGTTTTAACAGAATATAACATTTTTAAATGTATACGTTCGTGGACGTTTTGCCGAGCTACGAGGGTTTAACTGCTTAATGTTTACATTTTTCCATCTGAAAAGTGAACAGTTTTACATGTAAAATTGTGTTGCCATGGTGAAACGGCCTCCTAGAAATTCGAATCTCTTTTAAAATTTTTAGACATTTCCAGAAGACCGGTTCTTCTATGTCTACAATAATATGTAATCGGCATATTTCATGATGCAGCAAATATTAATTATTTATCTCTCGCAAACTTGAACTTTAGCATATTTGACTTGTGTCCCTAGTTTTGTTCACAACCTCCTGAACGAGGTGTTCAGGCATCCTATCCAACTCTAGCACGGAAATTACATCTATGCAATATTGGAAACATACTTGAAATATACAATATCAACTGCCACGTTAGGGTGGGACGTATAATAGCTTTCCAGTCTTTTGATCAGCACAATCCAATTTTTATTTTAGTTAAGTAAATAACATCCTAAAGCTACTTGTTTATACAAAAATTGTGTATATGACTGTCCCAATCAAGGTTCTTGTCAATGACAATTTCCAGAAACATTTTGCAAATTTTTGGCCTTTATTGGCCTTTTTGGCTTAAATGGGATGTGGTTAGTGTTCCACATTGATAGTTTCATTGTTTTGTGATTTGTTTTATTATAATTGTATTGTTACAGGGAGGAAATGAAACAACGAAAGGACAACACGTTAATTCCAACTGTGACATTGTTGTGCAATATGAGCTAGAAGGATGTACATTTTCTAAAATCATCACCATCGAAAAGGATACCACAGCGGTGGCATCCATCCAGCCACTAGAAGCAAACTTAATGGAGCATAATCAGAATACCAGCGCAGACACAAACATATGTCATATTGAAGGAGACGCTGCGTTTTCTCGCAATGATAACGATCCTGAAGCAGGACCAAGTCAAAACATAGATCCACATAACCAGAGCCTCCTTCACCCCAGAGACTTTCCCTTTTCTTGCAATATTTGCACTTACAAGAGTACCTCCAGCAGCAACCTTGCCCAGCACAAGAGACGCAATCATCCAGTGAAGAAGTTCCAATGCAGCCAATGTGACTACAGAGCGCAATCTAAGAGCGGTCTTGTAGAACACCAGCTCACTCATTCTGGAGAGCGGAAATTCGCTTGCAATGAATGCACTTACAAGGGTGCCTCCAGACGCAACCTTGCCAAGCACAAGAAACTCCATTATTCAGAGATAATGCATCAATGCAGCCAATGTGACTACAAAACAATCCAAAAGCGCGATCTTGTACGCCACCTGCACAGGCATACTGGAGAGCGGCCTTACGCATGTGACATTTGCACGTACAAGAGTGCCACCAGTAGTACTCTAAAAAAACACAAGAAGACACACTCGGTTGCCAGCAAGTACACATGTGACAAGTGCGATTTTTCCTGTGCTCTTAGCAAAGACCTCAACTTCCATAAGAACTTTGTACACTCTGGGCTCAAGATATCTCAGTTTCATCCAACCAGTGGCATTCCAAAATACAGGAAAAGACAAACGTAAGTTTTTGATATTATCATAAGTAACATTTACCAGGGTCCAATGCTACTATAGAGTATATATACTACTATAGAGTGTTGAGTACGACGGAACAGGTTAGCTGAGTGTAGAGAGCCTAGATTAGTTTCTAGGCTCTCTAGCTGAGTGGTAACGCTCTGAACTTGTATTCCGGAGGCCCGGGTTCCATTCCCGCGGCCGTCCTTCCAGACTGGGTTTTTTTCGTGGTATTTCCTCAGTCGACAGGCTAATGCTGGGAAGTTACCTTACTAATAGGCCACGACCGCCTCATTCCCACCTTCCATCCTGAACTACTCTTCACTATCATCTCGCAATCATCCGCATAATCATTCATCCGTCGCCATTAGCCTCGCTGCTGAACAGTGCGACGTTAAGCCCCAGACAAAAAAAAAACTATAAAGCAAGCGACTTCCGGTGCTACTTAGTTTCAGTTGTTATGGAAAATAACATGGGGACTTACTTCGATTGCTGGTCATATATAAATGAAACAGAGTTAAGAAAATCCCAATACACCACCATTAACTTCAATCTTACATTTATAATATTATGTCAACACATCTCTTCAAATATATACCAAATTTAAACTGTTAAGAGTTCAACAAGAACTTTACAGTGTATGACGTCACGATAATGCGCACCGGTGCAAGATGTAAATTCAATGAACCGTCAGTCTGCATTTCAACTAGTTTTAACAGCGCATTACATATCGTTTTATGGTATTACAATTGCAGTTGCAGTTTACAATTGCAGGAAAACGCTCGGTGGAAGGCGTTGATAAGCGAGAACCGGTACGGGCAACACTTCGAATCAAATTTACCTAGACACTTCAAAAATACACTCAATTAATAAAAAAAAATACTTTAACACCTGCTTTTCAATGTTAACAGTAAAACCCATACTCTCAAAAATATTAAAAAAATTAAATCAAAAAATAATTTAAACATTCAGAAATGTCGATCATATGAAATAGGAAATTGGCTAAATGTATGAGCCAATAAATATTTTAAAAATTATAATTTTCCAAACAGTCATTATGTCCCTGTATGTATTGAGCGTAAGTACCACAAACGTTTGAGTTTGACGAACTTAGAAACTTATCGATTTAAAATAAAATTTCGTGAACACAATTTCTATGAAACAACCAATCTATTTTTGCAAATAATCATGACTTTCGCCTGTCGACAAAGAGTTTTCTTAGCCTTTCCAAGGAATGTTAAAGTGCTTCATATGAAAACTCCAATGAACAATGACTAAATACTCGCATGTGAATCACGAACGTTCCTCTCCAGGATGCAGTTATTATCACTTGCAGTTTTTATTCTCAGCAGAAGGCTCTTTCCTGTCGAATTATCTTTCGCAATGACCACCAACAAAGCAAAAGAAAAACTTTTTCTAGATTCATCTACAAACCTGTATTCTCACATGCCAGATCCAGAGCCATCAATTTCCTGAACTACAAGGAAAATTGGTACTACCGATGCAACTACCGATCTTATTTTTACGCATAACATAGTGTATCCTGAAATTCTGTAATAGTTTTCTCTATACGCCAAACGTCATGAAAATTATTTAATTTTTTTCTTTATTCTATAATTTTACCTATGCAATGTGAACAACTCCTTTCTTACTTCACTTGCACCTCCTACTTTACACCACCATCATAATTGAATAAAAATAAATATCTATAAATTAGCAACGTTTTATAAATACAAAATGTCATAACTATCGCACAAATATATTATTGACTTTGTCATGGGCGGGTCTCTCTAGTCAGCTATATAATATCCCATAAAAAACACTCCGTGTAAAAATACCAGCCAAGTCTCTTCAACTAAAAAAAAATAGAAGAAATCTAAAAATTCAGCACTGAAAAGTAGTGATATCAAAAAAAGGCCAAGTCAAAACTTTTCAAAAATTACTTGGCGCATCGTGCAAATAAATAGTATAGAAGTAGGTCGGTTATCAAATATACTCATCTATACATAAAATATATCTATAATCCCATAGAAAAACGATGCGCCAAGTAATTTTTGAAAAGTTTTGACTTGGCCTTTTTTTGATATCACTACTTTTCAGTGCTGAATTTTTAGATTTCTTCTATTTTTTTTTTAGTTGAAGAGACTTGGCTGGTATTTTTACACGGAGTGTTTTTTATGGGATATCATTCCTTTTTTCAGTTTATTCTTACAATTTGTAGCATATATTGTGGAACCAAAGACTATAATTCCTTTAAAAAAATACGCCTTTTTGATTTGGTTGCTAAGAAAAGTTGTGCTTATTACTATGTATATGCCATAAATGATATGCTATAAAGTATAGCGCAAGTTTCATTCCAATTGGTCCAGCCGTTCTCGAGTTATGGCATCACTTCCGGTTTTCAAAATGGCGGCTGACTTCACTGCCACCTAAAATTTGTATCTATAAAATGATATTTAACATTATAAGCCTTCTGAATATGTAGTTATTGTTATAAGAGATGATTTTAGTCAGATTTGGCATTTTTATGACGTCATTTCCGGTTTCGGTAATAGTGCATTTCTATTTCGACTATTGATATTTCATTAAGAAGACCGTCCGAATCGTTTGGCGCTAGTTTCGTCTCAATAGGTCTATCCGTTTTTAAGATATGACGTCACTTCCGATTTCAAAATGGCGGCACAAAAAATTCGTAAGGGCAAGGTATCATCAGACGCCAAAAGTGCATATGTGGTAAAAATTTCAGATCGATTGGTTCAGCCGTTTAGGCTGTGGCGGTGATAGCAACGTTTCCTGATATCTGAATCATCAGATCAAGATAGGTTTTAAAAGGGGTGTAATTTCACGTTTTCCACGGCCCTCTAGCTCGCAAACGGCATAACATATTGTTCCCTAATTTGGTATATGTAGTGGGGTGGGCCATAGCTCGAAATTAAGATATATCGCAACAATGTGAGATTTTCCAATTTTAAGATCCAGTAGGCCGAAAATGCCATGTTGTTGCTTACAGTAAAAGTGTTTGGTCTGCTCCTCAGTTTATTAGGCATTTACGGTATGTTGAGTGAGTGTGAGTGTACGACTTGGCTGGGTGGAGCGACCGCTCCACTAGATATAATAATTTGAACTCCAATAATATTTTTTGGGGTTAATCTATATAATAATTTGAACATGAACTAACTTTTATTATCAAAATATTCAGTTCCCATCACTAATAGTTGTAACTATATTATACCATAACCATAATTATAATCAAACTATTATCCATCAAGTAGTTATAAGAATCATTAGTCTTAAGATGATACCACCTGTATTTATACTGTTAACAAATAAACAATCTGAATCTGAACAATCTGAATCTGCAGGAGTAATATTGTTACTACTTGTGTTTCTCTCTGCAGTAAGCCAACAGAACCCAAAGCTGCTGCACTCTCCTGTGAGTTTGGTCCGAAGAGAGATTTCAACTCAACAACTACGGACTATAACA
Source organism: Leuctra nigra (assembly GCA_934045905.1). Taxonomy (NCBI): domain Eukaryota; kingdom Metazoa; phylum Arthropoda; class Insecta; order Plecoptera; family Leuctridae; genus Leuctra; species Leuctra nigra. The sequence goes on from OW203773.1 coordinate 10,873,986, forward strand.
TGCAGGTCAGTTAAGTTCACAGAAGTACCTTCAAAGAGAGCCTCATGCACTTTATTTTCCAACGTCTGACACAATATTAATACTATATGTACTACACAGTGAGTAAGATTGGATTATACTATTATACTATATTATTATAACTATTATAACTCGATTCTCTGTAATGATCTACCCTGAAACATAAAGTCAATCCATTTATTGGTTTGGCATCCAGCAATCTGTTGGAAGCAATTGATTAACATTGTAATTACAGATATTATACCGGGTGGCCCAATAAAAACGCACAATGGGCGAGACAACGCTGTGACGAAATTACTGCACACATCGGGCTGAAAATTTGACATAATATAAACAACATACTACTGTGTGATGTGTGCAAGTTTCAAAACAATTACAATTGTAGGAAAGAAATTACAGCTGTTCAAATTTGGTTGTCAAAAAATCGATTATACGGAGCACATTCAGGAAACGTCAATTGGCGCTGTTTCTTCAAAACTACGGCCGTTATCAAGCTAAAAATAAAAAAAATTATTTAAAATACAATTCGAATGTGTACAAATTTCAATTAATTTGAATGAATGGAACGAAAGTAATGGAGTCTTGAAGTTGAGCTTAAAATCAGAATATGTAGATCATTTCTACACACGTTATAGAAGATAAATTATTTCGCTCTATTCTGTTTTTAAGCTCAACTTCAAGATTCCATAACTTTCGTTCAATATATTGATATTAATTGAAATTTTCATACAATCTATCTTAATCTATTTTGCATAAAATTTGAAATTTTCAGCTTGATATCGTACCTAGTTTTGAAGAAACAGCGTCCCGGCCAATGGACGTTTCCTGAAAGTGCACCGTATAATCGATTTTTTGACGACCAAATTTGAACAGCTGTAATTTCTTTCCTACAGTAGTAATGTTTTTGAAACTTGCACACATCACACAGTAGTTTGTTGTTTATATTATGTCAAATTTTCAGCCCGATGTGTGCAGTAATTTCGTCACAGCGTTGTCTCGCCCATTGTGCGTTTATATTGCGCCACCCGGTATATAGTCATTAAAATCGTATACGAAATTGAGGTAAACTAGGAAAACGCTCGGTGTAACGCGTTAATGAGCGAGCACCCGAACGCGCAACATCTCGAACCGAAATTTTGGAATGCACAGAACATAATAACATCCATATTGAATTGAAATATGACACTCAATCAACATAAAAGTACCTGCTTTTGATCGAAACTGATATTATTATCCATATGTAAACTCTTGTAAACTTTAGGACGGAAGTCTATCATTGACTATGTTATACAGAGGAAAACTTCATTCATAAAAACTACTGATGTGAAAGTGTACCGAGGTGCTGAATGCGGTACCGACCACTACTTGGTTCGAGCTTGTGTTAATGTCAAACCTAGGAATCATGATGTTAAAAGGAAGGAGCCACGGGATCGGGGCCTTACGGGAATTCAGCAAGACCGTTTCCAGTTGGACTTACTACGTCAAGACTACATTAGATTTTTATAAAAATTGAGACTCGCTGCGAAGATAAGCGATGTGTTTCAAGGTAATTGGCATGAAGCGAGGGCGGAGGAATTGTATGAGAAGGTGAAGAGGGTTATCCTAGAAGCTGCAAATGAGGCTCTCGGCATAGAAGTAAAACAGGGAGAAAGGAAAGATTGGTGGAACAAAGAAGTTGAAGAATTAGTGATAGTGAAAAGAAAAATGTATAAAAAGTGGTTATCAACACGAGATCTCGAGGATAGAAAGATGTATGCTCGAATGAGTAGAGAGGTGAAGAAGATGGTTAAGAAGAAGAAAAGTGAGAGTTGGGAGAAGAAATGTGAAGAAGTAGATAGGTGTTTGCTGGGAACCAAACAAAAAGAAGCATGGAAGATAATTAAGAATTTGAGACAGGATCATCGGAATTCGGCGCGAGTGCAGATGATAAGCGCAGACCGGTGGGTAAATTATTACAGTGAGATGCTTAATGAGGATAGAGATGAGTATCGGGATGGGTTAGAGGAGGTGCTCAGGGCTACGAAATCAAATAAGAGAGTGGAAAGGATTTCAAAGGAAGAGATCAAGTTCGCTTTGAAAGGCATCAAGAATGGGAGAAGCCCGGGCCCTGGAGGTGTGCACATTGAGTTGGTCAAGAATGCCCCAGATGTTGTTCTCGAGATAATTGCCTGTATATTTTACAAGTGTTTAATTGAAGAGGATTGTATACCCAAGGAGTGGAAATTGGCGTATGTTACATCCATCTTTAAGAAGGGATCTCGACTCGAATGTAAGAACTACAGGGGGATAAGCGTGACTTCATCAGTGGGTAGGCTGTATGGGCGGGTTATTAAAAAGCGACTTGAAGACCAGATTAATATTGACGAGGAACAATGTGGTTTCACAGCAGGCAGATCATGTGCAGACAATATTTTCTCCATAAAGCAAGTGATTTCGAAGCGAAAGGCAAGGAACACCGATACGCATCTTGTATTTATAGATTTGGAAAAGGCATATGACACGGTACCTCTTAAGAACCTCTTTAAAATATTGGATGAGAGTGGGATCAGCAGCAAGTATATTAACACTATAAAGAGTATGTATTACCAACAGGAGAGTGTTGTTAAAAGTGGAAATAAATTGTCGCAACCTTTCATAATAACAAAAGGGCTACGACAGGGGTGTTGCTTATCTCCCACTCTATTCAAAGTGTATGTCAACGAGATTTTAAAAGAGTGGCAGAGGAAATGCAGGGGCATGGGAATTGATGTTGGTGGTGAACTTCTTCATACTCTCCTCTTTGCTGATGATCAGATATTAATGGCCTCAGATGAGTATGACATTGATTTTATGCTGAGGAAGCTTAATGATGCATATGAGGAGGCTGGATTAAGAATTAGCGTTACAAAGACGAAATATTTGGTGATTGGCAAGGAGTTTGGAGAGGGCTTGGATTTGAATGGACAGTGTATCGAGGTGTGTGAGCAATATAAGTACTTGGGAACTGTAATTGATAAAGAAGGAAACAGTAGGAGAGAGATATCCTGTCGTATTGGTCAGGCGAGACAGGCAATACAAAAGATCAATTCGTTACTCTGGTCCGGGAGTGTAGGTAAAACCACAAAAAAAAGAATATACCAGACGATAGTTCAAAGCATACTTCTGTATGGTGCAGAAACGTGGGAGATGACGCAGAGGGATAGAGAAAGGCTGCTTGCAGTGGAAATGGATTTCTTAAGAAGGAGTTGTGGAGTCTCAAGATTAGAGCACGTGAGGAATGAGGAGATAAGAAGACGGATGGGAGTGGAAAAGACAGTGGTTAATTGTATAGAAACAAATAGATTGGTGTGGTATGGGCATGTTCAGCGCATGGAACCTCAGAGGTGGCCAAAAAGATTAGAGGCTTGGATACCTCCTGGTAGAAGAAGACGAGGGCGACCAGAAGAGGATTGGAAGAAACAAGTGCTGCTGGACATGGCAAGAAGAGAGATTGGTGACGATGTCTGGATGGACAGAGAGAGGTGGCGTCTGGAGTGCGGGAAACGGCCGGTTTAGAGCTGTAGACAACCCGCTATTATTATTATTAAACTCTTGTTGCATAAAGAAAGTCAGATCCGTTGCTTTTTAATAATTCTCATTCTGACAATTGACAATAACTGGTAGCGTATAGTTTTTTTAAATTAAATTTTCAATAATGGTAAACTCTCTCGAGTTGTTAAATTCGTGAAATATTGAAAGATTTTAGAATGTAGACTAACATAAAATTATATTTCTGAGATGAAGTTTTTTTTACAAACCAAACACTCCAATTGAAGAACCGTTAAACATAGAAGCTAAAACTTTTAATGAATAATCATCATATATGTACCACTGACAGTAAATAGCCTAAAGCCCGATTTACACGGTCACATTTCTTGAACAACTTCTGTGTCACATTCTCAGTTTTCACACAATTTTGCATTTACACGAAGCAACTTTCTGTCACAGAACTTAAAACATGTTCTAATTTCCTTCAAGAAATGTGCCAAAGACTGTGCCAAAGACTGTGACACAGAAGTTGTTTAATAAATGTGACCGTGTAAATCGGGCTTAACAGATAATATTCTTAATTGTATAAATAAATTATTATAATTAGATGTATTGTTTCTACTTTCAGAACTCTGTAGACTCAGAGGCTATCGAGGAAACTGTGAAAATGGAGATCGTAGAACACCCAATCGACGTGAAACCACATTACATAACGCCTTCTTTCGACCGTCAATACGTCTTTCTACCAGAAGATCCAATCATGGACGTAGATCTTCACTGTGCAACCACCACGGTACAATTGAAACAAGAATCAGATCCTTTCACAGCTCTGCCTTCCGTAGATACTGAGGTGAGTGTAAGTTAATGAAAATGCCAGATGATAGGTGATTAGGTGATATCAATGTGATTAGAAGCGAGATTCAAACAACTCACTTTCACAATTATTTTAATAATAATTAATAGTATATCTTTATCAGTACATTACGTCATTTGCTAACATAAAACGATCAGGTAGGTATTTCTCGGGTACTATTTTCGCGACTTTCTTAGACTATGTTGAACTTTGGTCACTTCACATTTGGACATTATTCATCTCCCATGATCTTTCTTTTAATCAAACATCTCCTGTCAACTCCTGTCTCCTGTGTCCTGTTTTATACTTTTTTCAGCAGCCATTATTCTTCTCTATAGACCATTTTAAATATTATCTCGGTGGCTCTGCTTTCTAAGAAAAATCATATGCAGTATTATTTCCAGTCACCTTAGTCCCTGTTTTACCTATTGTTGAAACAGGGACTATAAGGTGTCTGGAAATCAAACTGCATATGATTTTTCTTAGAAAGCAGAGCCAACGAGATACTATATAAAATGGTCTAATAAACAACTTGTCCCCTTGGCAACGAAAGAGCAATGTTGCAACCAACTCTCTGCAGTCTGTATATTGGCATTAATAATATACAATATGCCTATAAACGGTAATTCGCGACCAAAAGTATGTTAACAAAACATCAATAAAAAAATCTAGTGTCAAAATAATGTAATTGTATGGAATATAAGTATCTGAAATTTCATGGTTAATTCTGAATTGATTTGTGTACTAGAATTTTCCAAATCACAATTATATTCTTTTCATTCAAAATAAATATAAATTCCTCTCAAATTAAATTATATTTTATATATAACTATGAACAATCACCTTGATGATAAAGATAGTCCATTAAATTTATATAGGAATTTAATAATACTTTGAATTGTATTTTATTGTTGACGTGTATATTTCACTTGTGCTTGAATTAATAATGATAGCAAGACATTAATTTCACTCTTCGTGAGAAATTTGGCATATTAAAGAATTTTTATGTTTTGCATCAGAATGGGGTAAGAAAAAGTGGTCAACGTAAACTAATTTTCGAACTAATTTTTTTTATTTCAAAGATTACATTTTTTCTTTCAATTTAACATTCAACCATAATTATTGTAGAGCGGCTAAGAGGAATAACTGAGCATTTTGTGACACAGGTATGTAATTTGGTGGAGATTAGGACATTTAAAAAAGATTTGGCTATGATATCATTCGAGATCTTGCTCCTGGGGTCAGTGGTGACCTCTGGCGGTATAAATTACATACATCTTCATAATTAACTACTGAATAACTACTATGTAGTACAAGTAGTATGTAGTAACTACATTGTGTAGTTACTACACAATAGGAGCACTGGAACACTGTAGTAGCATTGTACTGCCCCAGACAAGGTTCTTGTCAAAGACAACAACCAGGAACATTTCATTTTGCTACATTTTGGCCCTCAAAATGGGATATGGAGATAGGTTCAATGTGTTCTAGTGTTCCACATTGATAGTTTCATTGCTTTGTGATTTGTTTAATTATATAATTGTATTGTTACAGGTAGGAAATGAAACAATGAAGGGACACCACGTTAATTCCAACTGTGTCATTGTTGTGCAATATGAGCTAGAAGGATGTGAAGATTCTAAAATTATCACCATTGAAAAGGACACCACAGCGGCGGCATCCATCCAACCACTAGAAGTGAACTTAATGGAGCATAATCCGAATACCAGCGCAGACACAAACATATGTCATATTGAAGGAGACGCTGCATTTTCTCGCAATGATAATGAACCTGAAGCAGGACCAAGTCAAAACATAGATCCACATAACCAGAGCCTCCTTCACCCCAGATACCTTCCCTTTTCTTGCAATGAATGCACTTACAAAGGTACCTCCAGCATCAACCTTGCCCATCACAAGAGACGCCAACATTCAGAGAAGAAGTTCCAATGCAGCCAATGTGACTACAGAGCTCATGCGAAGAGGGACCTTGTACAACATCAGCGTATTCATTCTGGAGAGCGGCCTTACGCATGCGAAATTTGTACTTTCAGAAGTGCCCGTAAAGCAAGTCTTGTCGAACATGTGCTACGCCATTCAAATAATAATAAGAATAATTTCAAATTCAGCCAATATGACTACTTCGAATCGAAAAAGAAGACGGATTTTTTACGCCAGGTGCGCAGACATTCTGGAGAGCGGCTACACGCATGCGATATCTGCGAGTGCAAGTGTAGCAGTGTCAAAGGGCTCGCGCAACACAAGAAGCTACACTCGGCTGTCAACAAATACAAATGTGACAAGTGCGATAGTGCGTGTGAAAGTATAATAGACCTGGATAAACACAAACTCTTTCGACACTCTGGAGCCGAGCTCTATCAGTTCCACAAGTTTTCCTTTTCAACTAGTGGCCTTTCAAAACACAAGAAAATCAATAAGTAAGTAGTTGACATTTTCAGAAGTAACGTTTACCACGGACCAATGCACCTAGTGTTGACAACTTGTCAATAATCTCATGCATTCATGCGCGCTGGTCCATGTCACGAACTGTCACTACATAGCTCGGCCTGGTTTTATTTACTCACAGTTTCACTTTATTTTATAAACTCTGATTCATAATTTTTTAAATGCTTGTATTGTCAGTGGTTACAAGAATCACGATTCCCTATGCCAGTGAATCAGTGAATAATAGCAGGTTATGAGTGGTTCCTCCATTGCTGTGGTAGGTTCTAAGTCGTAATTAAAGTCAATTGTTTATCCATACGCTTTTTTATTTTGTTGTTTTAAATCTAGAAGTAACTTGCTTGCTTGCTTTTATTAATTGCAAAGTGTTGTGTAGGTACAGTTATCCACAGGTACTTTTATTATTATCATTTTTTATTTTTTTTTAAATATTGTCATTCCTAAGCAATATATTTTTTCTTATTTTGCAATATCCCATCTCCTAGTCCTGCACAATCCCTAATTTGATCCCTGACCACCACCTGACCCAGACAAAGAAATGAAAATTGCCGTCACTGCCCATGACTAGTTCGAACCGATGCAGCTGTAATATTGTTTCTGCTTCTGTTTCTCCCTGCAGAAAGTCAAAGTCCGAAGCTGTAACCCTGCCCTTTGAGTTTTGCGCGACGAATGATTTCGACTCAACAACTACGGATTGTAACATGCAGGTCAGTTTAGTTCAAACAATTACTTTAAAAAAAGTGCTTTGGATTTCTTTTTCAGCTATACTTACATTTTAAAGCAATTACTTTAAAATGAGGTTCCCATAAAATCAAAATGTATAACTTTTGTTGTAGCAATCTGACCATTTTAAAATTATATTTCAAGGGATAAGATGCAGAACCTGGCATCATCAAAAAAATTATTTTTGAGTTAGGCACTTTATGCTACTTATATAACTAGTTTATATTTCTAATATCCTTTACTATAATACGCTTAAAAAAGAAGAACGTCGTCCCGGTAGTAACGCGGATGAAAATTTCCTTTTCTATACAAATCTTGAATTTTCCACCGATCGTGTTGAAACTCGCCAGTAATGTACATAATTACGTGATTTGATTTATAGTAACACTTTCACGACATTCTGTTCAGTATTTACCGAGTTATTCGTGAAAAACACAGCTTTTTCTGATGTCTTAATTTTAAATGTCAATTTCAAATGCGCCGTGAAAACTTTTAGTAGGCAGTGAAACTAATTCTGCTAGGCCGAGAAAGACTTCATTGCGCCACCGTGTAGAGAACAGCTTACTTCACACTAATAATTAGTGCTCCCTTTTGCAAAGCCAAAGCCATTTATCCCTAAACCACGTCTCATTTTGCCGTGTAGAGAACAGCTTACTTCACACTAATAATTAGTAGTGTGAAGTAAGCTGTTCTCTACACGGTGATTGCGCGCTCACCTTGCAGTTGTCTTTCTCGGCCTTACAGAACAACTTCAATATTGTTGTATTTAAAATGGCCGACTTTCATTGCCATGTGTCTAATAAAACTATTTGCGAGGGGTAAAAAACTAAAAAAATAAGTGTAAACTACCAAAAAAAAAAAAAAAAAAAAAAAAAAGCAATAAATTTTTTATTTTTTTTAATAATCAAAAAAAATAAAAAAATTAAAAAAAAATCAAAAAAAAAATCAACAATTTGAAAAAAAAGAAAATTCAGAAAAAAGTAAAAAAGAACAAAAAAATCATATAAAAAATATAAAAATCAAAAAACAAGTAAGAAAGTAAAAAAATTAAAAAATCATAACAAAACAAAATTATCCAAAATACGACATCAAAAGCAAAAGGGTATGGAAAAACACAGACATTTTTCTTTGTGCAACTGCAATTTATCTTTTTCCCCCAACGATTACGGTACGAATTTACCATATCCTCTACGATTGTGTTGTATTCTTTAAGTGGGAATTTGCAGTAACTGTCTCTTTTTATACATTTCCCAAACTTTGGTAGTTGGTGATAAATTAATCAGATAAATGTGAATCACACATCTTACAATTTGTAAGCGGGTCCCTCTAGTCTTAATAAAATCTACAATCTAAATTTAAGTGAAAGAAAAAATGTATTACCATAGAGATTATCTTTCAAAACGTCGATTAAGAACTGTTTCAGCTCGAAAGTATGTTCTATTCGAAGTATGCAAAGTTGAGGTGTTAATACAGATTAAAAAAGTTGTTACTAACAATACTTTTCTTCCAGGAACTAGTATCCGACGGGTCTACTCAGAACGACCCTTCTTCACGTATTGCCTGGACCGGTGTGGTTGCGACATGCGGAGGAGGAACTGCCTGGGAGGTAGGTCACATGAGGTCAATAGAGTTGCCTGCCTTTCAGATTAAAACCAAACCACTTTCTCGTACGCCATGTATTGTTATGCTGTGCATGATAGACAACTCTAATAACACCTACGCAATGCCCTTCCCTCGGGCCGACCTCGCTCCTCTGAATCCAGCCCGAATCTGAACTGGTTTTTCCACCAGTCTCAGAGGCCCCATGTCCTGCTGCCTAGTATTCAACAAAGTTAACAAACCCTAATGTGCGCAAAATGACCTCGCTGTCGACGCGCCGTTTATCACTATTATACTAGGTACTAGGTTCTACTTCATTAATTATGAAAAAGTTAAAATTATTAAAGTTATAGTAACAAAAAAATAGATTTAACCAGATGAAATTAACGTCAAGTTACTTTGTAGGAATGAAGTGAATTTATGATTATAAATAAACATAAATTAGTTTAAAAAACCTATGCGAATTTGTCTTGGATTTATTAAGTGAGTAGGAATATTACGATTACATGTGAATTTATGTAACTTTCGTGTAACAACATAAGCGGAGTTAACATTTCCAATTATTCATCGTTGGAAATTCAGCCACATTAACTTTTAATTCCGTCTCTTCTTGAAACAACGCCTCAAAAAGATACAGACATGCTTTACTAAATGGAATATTTTTTTGTAAAATTGTGATCAATGCAAACTTACTTATAAAACAGGTGATTCTTTTTAACAAGCTTCTGGTTCTTGTTTAAACTAAAACACGTGCTCTTTAAATGCTGGTACAAACGATCTTTTATATACAAGTGTATGTAACTTTTTCGCATTATCCCATTATTTCTGAAAATTGCAAATATTAAATTTTCATATAATTTTGTTCTATAACATGTGAAAGTTTCAACCCTTTTTCTGTGATAGTTTTGATGTAGTGACCTCTCAAACAGGGAGATTATTTTATTTGCGCCACCCGGTATATGTCCTTATTGTAGTTTGTAATTGTATTGTTGCAGAAAGTGACCGAAACAATGACGGACCGATCCTGGGATTCTAGCGAGTTTGTTGTCAAATCAGAAGCAGATGTTGGCGATGATTCAGAAAACATCAGCATAGAACATCAAGTGACTACAGCAACATCCATCCAACCGCTAGAAGACTACTTGATCGAGCAGAAACCAAACATCCACGCCGACACAAACTCCATTCAAGGACTTGCGTCATTTTCTTACAAATATATTGACACTCAGAATAAACCAAGCCAATGCACAGATCTGCTGGAAGAGAATGACAAAGAAACCTCCAGCAGCAACCTTGCCAAGAACAAGAGTACCAGTACTTTAGTGAATGTATACAAATGCGAACAATGCGACTTTGTAAGTGTCCACAAGGCCTCATTTGATCTTCATCAGTGCTCGTAATCTAAAAAGCAGTGAATTTTGCCGCTCGACTTTGAGAAACTACAATGCAAGTCTTAAAAAAATGAGATAGTAGTGACCTATTTACATGTAAACAGAATCCCCATAAAAAACACTCCGTGTAAAAATACCAGCCAAGTCTCTTCAACTATAAAAAAAATGGAAGAAATCTAAAAAATTCAGCACTGAAAAGTAGTGATATCAAAAAATGGGCCAAGTCAAAACATGATTTTAAAAACCGAAATATACTTGGCGCATCGTGTATAAATAATATAGACGTAGGTATATGCCATAAGTCAAATTTACCTAAATATAAATAATATACCTAAATGCCCTAAAAAAACGATGCGCCAAGTATATTTCGGTTTTTAAAATCATGTTTTGACTTGGCCCATTTTTTGATATCACTACTTTTCAGTGCTGAATTTTTTAGATTTCTTCCATTTTTTTTATAGTTGAAGAGACTTGGCTGGTATTTTTACACGGAGTGTTTTTTATGGGGATTTCACTTCTTTTTTTAGATTATTCTCACACTTGTAACACAAATCGGAGCAACAGTGACTAATTCCTTTAAAAAAATAAGCCTTTTCCGATTTGGACACAAAGTAAAGTTGCGTTTGGTACTAAATAATGCTTAAAATGATATTCCATAAAGAATAGCGAAAGCTTCGTTCCAAACGGTCCAGCCGTTTTCAAGATATGGCATCACTTCCGGTTTAGAAAATGGCGGCTGAAATCACTGCCACCAATAATTTATTTACATAAATGTTTTGTATCAGTATAAGCCTTCTGAATATGTAGATATTGCAGTAAGAGGTGATTAAAGTCTGATTCTTCATTTTTATAACGTCATTTCCGGTTTTGGTAATAATATATTTCTTTTTTGACAATTGATATTTCATATACAGAACGGTCTGAACCGATTGGCGCAAATTTCGTTCCGATCGGTCTAGCCGTTTTCGAGATATGACGTCACTTCCGGTTTCAAAATGGCGGCACAAAAAATTCATAAGGGCAAGGTATCTACAGGCTGACGAGCTGTATACGTGGTGAAAATTAAGGGTCAATCGACCCAGCCGTTTAGGCTGTGGCGGAGACCGCGGAATTTATTGGAAGATGAATCATCATCATCATTATTATTATTATTATCTGAAGAAAGCCGTCCAATTTCACGATATTCACGGTCCTCCCGCTCGCAAACGGCATAACTTATTGTTCCCAAATTTGGTATATGTTGTAGGGTGGGCCATAGCTCGAAATTAAGATATTTCGCAACAATGTGAGATTTCCCATTTTTAAGATCCAGTAGGCCGAAAATGCCACTTTGATGCTTACAGTAAAAGTGGGTTGCTCCAGCCTTTTTAAATGAGAGTGTGCGCGCGACGTACGACTTGGCTGGCGTGGAGCGACCGCTCCACTAGATAAAAATGTTTCAAATAATAAGTATTTTTAATTTTTAAATATTTAGATATTTCCGATCTTTTGAATATAAATTAAATCTTATACAATATTTTAGATATGGGTTAAAAATTCTACATTATTGATGTCATATTCATGAACAACTTTTTATTACGAAGATATTGACTGCCATCAAAACTATTTTGTAAATAATTTATATTTTCAATAAACTAACAGCAGAAACTATCCTATGATATAAATTGTCATCTAGTTTAGAAAACCAGTCCAGTCAACCAAATTCGATTTGAATTTTTCGCGCATCGAAATGTTAGTTACTACTGTTACCACTGAAGGTTGCACAGCGCCACGAGTCTATAGATCAGCTGACAGCTGTCAAATATTGTTGTTTCTAACTACGATCATTTCTAACCTAACCTTCCTATTTCAATTTATTTGAAATTTTTGATGCAATTTCAGCGACAATCCAAATAAAGTAGACAGTACAGGTAAGCATTCTTGTAATAAAACATTAAAACACTAACTATGTCGCAAGGGCCAAGGAAATGTGGTCGCAGCAGCTTTAGACCCCCTTCCATTTCTTAGGGAGAGTGCATTTATGTTACAAAAATCTTCTTCAATGAAACCTGAATATCTTTCTATTGAGTAATCTAATAGAAAAACATTAGGGCTGAGATTGGCAAGAACAACCTTTACCCCAATATCTAAGGAATATTCCAGACAAAAGAGCTCAATAAGTAAGTATTTAGGAACTTTGTTTGGGTTATGTTGCAAAAGTTCCAAGCAATCTACAAATTAAAATATCATATTTTTGCAACAATTGTCAGGTACTCTGATTAGCAATAGATGACGCTGTTGTAATTGTTACTTCTGTTGTGTTTCTTTCTCTCTGCAGAAAGTGAGAACCCAAAGCTGCTGCACTCGCCTGTGAGTTTGGTCCGAAGAGAGATTTCAACTCGACAACTACGGACTATAACATGCAGGTCAGTTTAGTGCAAACAATTAGGTACCTACTTGCAAAGAGCTAGATCTCTTGGTACCTATTCTATAACTCTTTTCGATCTCGTCGCAGCCGCCTTCGTTTCGGCGTAATGCAATTTCCACTTTCTTACATAACTGTACATCAACTCCGGAGAGCTGAGAGAAGAGCAGCTCTCTCATTGGCAGACAGCTGTCATGTGACCTGATGTGCCTCTCTGCTATTCGGTCATGATCGAAAAATTCGGTCATGTCTTAGACACTGTTTTTTCTACCGTGTTTTAGAGACATAGAATTCAGTTGGATGTAGCCCACCATTAACCACGTATACCACGCACTTTCAAACCGCATTGAATCCGCTTTGAGCCAAATCGGTTTGACTCAAATCGGTTTGAACATGGCCGTATATCACGCAAGCTCGAGATTCAAATAGGATTGAAATCAAATTTCCCGCCAGAAAGCACATAAAATCATTCTTACAGTTTTCTGTCCAAAGCTTTAATTATGTGGTTGCATTAAATGTTTTGTGTTAAAAACAATACTTCCTAGACGCTCAAAGTTGATCTCACATTAAATATATCTTTCATTTTAGACGATTTTATTTTCAAAAACGTGTAAAACAAAACAAATGACAATCAAGTAAATGACAGCTAATCACAGCCTGCTTGACGACGTTTCTGCGCGAGAACAAATGCGCGTGTGTCTTCAATGCGGATTGAATGCGAATGGAACTGTATATCACGTCATTTGGAATCGGTTTGAAACTTTTAGTTCGCTTTCAGAAGTGAATTGAATCGAATGCGAATTGAGTTAAATTCGATGTGTATATCACAGGTTAAAAGTCAAACCGATTTGGCTCAAAGCGGATTCAATGCGGTTTGAAAGTGCGTGGTATACGTGGTTAATGAAGTGGTCGATACCTATTTTATTCCATGACCGGTGACGATCACTAATTCTGGTGGATGGTTTTCCTATTCTCACAATTTACCTACCTAGAATGTTTTATTATTTAATGATTAGTGTAATTTTTTATTAATAAAATTAGATAAGCTTAAGCGGGTAGGTACACCCAACAAATCATAAAACGGTATTTGAACGAAACGGATTGTCTGCTGGTCAGGTTCCTTGACAATCAATCCTTGTCCTTTTCTATTCAGAGCTCACCTACTAGAGTTAGATGATTAGTTAGTATAGACTTCATCAGATGATGCCGACATATTTTTTCATCTAATCTATTTCTTTCAATACCGTTTTATCATTTACTGAGTGTACAATGCACATTTCAATGCATGTCAATCTTGGTCATTCTTGTAATATCTGCTGTTCTACATTTACGATACCTACCTAGGGACGTGAGCCGGAAATATTTCCATGGAAATATTTCCGGAAATTTTACGAATTTTATTTTTCCAATTTTTCCGAAAAAAAATAGTTTTTGAAATACATATTTTGGAAGTATCTACCCAAACAGTTTTAAACCTTCCGTGGCAGGGTGGGAAGGGTCTTGCTCGGCTTGCTCATGATCTACTACCTATTAATAAGTTGAGGAAGGTAATGCAAAAACCGAGTACTATTTTTACATTATACCGCATAACTTCCATACCGTTCAAGTTACCACTCTATAACTTTGCAGGGTTGTTAAATATACAATTAGGATAGGTACCTACAAATTTTTTTTAACAAAATATAAAAAATACTTTTACGGGGGGGCGGGGGGCGTTTTAAGGACAAATTTGGCCATCTCCCCGGAACCTTTATTCATTTTTGGGCCCGCATAGCAAGGCCCACCAGAAAATGACTTTTTTTAGGATCCCGTTTCTCCCTGCTGAAAATTCTTGCCAAGATCTTGTAAGATCTTGCTAAGATCTTGTATTAACCAAGATCTTGCCAAGATCTTGGTAATATCTTGATAAGATCTTATCAAGATCTTGACAAGACCTAATCAAGATCTTGGTAATATCTTGATAAGATCTTATCAAGATCTTGGTAATATCTTGATAAGATCTTATCAAGATCTTGCCAAGATCTTGCCAAGATCTTACCAAGAGAATTTTTACTTCATTGACTTAGAAAATTTGCACCACATCAATAAAACAATAACAATAAAATAAAGCTAATAAAACATTTAAGGTTTGTGTAAGTCCAACGACTTGAGTATTTTTAATTTAAAATAAACTATAGTAATTATACTACAGAGCGTGAGCTGATATATTTTATGGGGTGAAATATCACAGATCAATTTACTTTATATATAAATCTTTATATATATCGTTTCTCCTATGTCATTATGTTAATAACAATTTAATGATCCACTAAATAATATAAATATGTTTGACTTAAATATGAAAACTCAATATGATGACTATTAGCGCAGCCAAGTCTTGTCTGCACCGCTGGCCTACTCGGTAAGACGCTCGACTACGGACCACAAGATCGCACAAGATCGGCGGTTCCACGGGATTTTATAATTGAAATGTGTAATCAAATTTTGTCCAATACTTCAGAAGAGGTTTCCCAAATGCAAATGAATACTCAAAAATATAGAAAATTTTATTTTTTTATGAAATTTTAACGTTTTTTTGGCAGAAAAATTTTGCATGATCTGAGCAAGATCTTGCCAAGATCTTCCTAAGATCTTGCTAAGATCTTGCAAAATTTTTCTAAGATCTTCCTAAGATCTTGCTAAGATTTTGCAAGATCTTGCAAGATCTTCCTAAGATCTAGGCAAGATCTTGCAAGATCTTGTTTGCATCATCTTGCTAAGATTTTTCAGCAGGGCTCAGACCCCGTTCAAAATACAGAAAAAACGCTGAAAGAGACATGTGTTTATTTCGGCTTCCTAACATGTATACCAATGAACAAAATCGGGGTCGTACCTACATACCTAAGTATTTTAATTTTTTTTATGCTTTAGCTTGGAATTGACCTAGAATTACTTGAGCTTTTGCAATCAAAGGGTGTAGGTACTGTGAGGTTTGTTTCGTATCACCGTTTTTAAATCTTGTTACTGCTAAGATATCAGAATCGGTATGTATTTTTGGAAAAAAAATACATTAAATAAGTTTTAGTGCCTTCCATAACATTTTGTAAACCTTTTAAACATTTTGTTTCATTGCTTTTAAATGGGCTTCTTACTCCGAAAGAAATATTAACTGCTAAATTGTAACATTGGTTTTTTAAAGAAAAAATTCCTTTACTTTGCACAGTTCCTCTTGCATACAAACTCTCAAATGTGTTGCCTAGTGAACATAACGCCTGTTATAGCTTATGGAAATATTTCCAGGAATTTTCAAAATTATTTTTCCGGAAATTTTACATCCCTATACCTACCTATTTGCAAACTTACAGTAGGTAGGTAGTTTTTTTTTTATTTTTACCTATTGTTAATTCTTTGTGTTTTGAATAAATGTTTTCTTTTTAATTTTTCTGTTTGAAACACAGACAACATTAACCCATTGAATTATTTTGACGATAGTTGCCCGCATTTCGAAACTTTTCGTTCGCGTACTTTGACGTGGATCGCCCGCCCAGGGACACAGCCCATTAGAATTGACGTAGTTCATTCGTTTGCACACAGATCGCGCCACATGTTTGTATTTTCAGAAAGTGCGGGAAGTAAGCTTTAAAAGTGTCTTTAGTTTTGCTGTAGTGGTAATCTGTATAATTATATCGATTGTCGACCTTCATGCATTACTTCGACCCAACTACTGTCAATGTCAACAAACATGGCGTCTAGAAATGTCCTGAATTCGTAGTTTTCGACAGTAAATATCGATGAAAGTGACGAAAACCTTATTGATAGTGATGATGATTATGTTAGCAAGGACTCGGAGCGTTTAATTGAAGATAATACATCTAGTTCCAAAGCCAATATGGCGTAAGTGACTCGGACTCGGATTCTTGAAATTAAATGGGTTAAAAGCGGTACAAGAATTCTGAAACAATTTGTACGCCAATGGGTTAACAATTATAATTTTTAAATGTATTACCTACCTATTTATTTATCTCTGAATTTCTGCACATTCAAAATACAGCCACAAGTGAAACATTATTCTGTCAGGCATATGTGGCAGGTATCCCTCCAATTTTTGTTTCTCGAAATTATGTTATTTTCTCAATTGTATAAAATTATGACTAAATGTACTGTCATTACTTCTTTCAGAACCCTGCAGACTCAGAGGCTATCAAGAGAACCGTCAAGATAGAGATCGAAGAACACCCAATCGACGTGAAACCTGAACTTGACCTAATGCCTACTTTCGACCGTCATTACGTCTTTCTACCAGAAGGTCCAACCATGGACGTAGATCTTCACTCTGCAACCGCCTCGGTACATGTTAAACAAGAATCAGATCCTTTCACAGCTCTTCCTAGAATAATTATTTAAACTAGTAGTTTCACCCACCAAGGTACAATTCTCCTGGCGCTTTCTCTGTGTGTTTGTTATTTTTGCTTAGAGCTGTCAAACTGTTCAATTGATTGATCTGAAATTGTGTACAACCACTCATTTCTTATGATCGGTAGGTAGTAGGGGTGTGCAAATATTCGAAAATTTCGAATACTTCGAAAATATTTGGTTCGAATATTCGATTCGGTATTCGAAAATTCGGTATTCGAAATTTCGAATACTTCGAAAATTCGGTATTCAAAATTTCGAATACTTCGAAAATTCGAATATTCGAAAATTTTCGAATAGTTAATGTCTTTTAATTCAAAATTATCCCGCCATTTCTCACATGGGAGTGTTTTTCAATGCTGCCAACTGCTGCAAAGTCTAAAACTCCAACCGAAAATAGTCATGGCCACCATTTTGATTTCGAGGGAATATTATTTGTAGGTTATTGTTCCTCCAGGTAGACCTTCCTCACACTCCTTTTGTTCATGTTAATTTCATTTTTTTGTGATGATTAGTGACAACAATATTATTATTAGTAGTAGTAGTAGTAGTAGTAGTAGTTTATTGTTTGTAGCAGAATTCAGCTAATACAATACTATATTATTCTATTCTATACTATAATAGAGTAATATACAATGAAATTTGATATAATTTACACTTAAAGAATGATAGCAAAAAGAATATCTAATACATTACATTGGAAATACACACTCTATGTTAAGAGTAAACTAGGTATACATGCATTATAAGATGCATACATACAATAGATATCAGTACAGCTTTTAAACTTAAACATTACAGTTGAATAACAGTAGTGTAGGTTTACACAATAAAAATCACATTTCAATATCAACTTACATGGTAATACATAAATGATAAATATAGAAAATAAATAATCAGCAATTTCTGTCCCAAAACGTAGATTCATATGGAGGTGGAATAAGAGCATTTTCTTTTATTAATTTACAACATAGTCTTCTAAATAATTTGGGTTTCTCACTATTCCTTATCTCAATTGGGATCCGATTATATATTTTTATACCTTTACAAAAGATTGAATTATCTGCAAACGAAGATTTATTTCTACAAGTTATAATATTATTATTCTTTCTAGTATTGTAACAATGCAGTTCTTTAGTTAGTTTGATTCTAGTGCTAAGGTACAGTGGTGAAAATCCCTTCTCAATTTTAAAAATAAACGTCAAGGTATTTAATAATATTCGGTTTTTCACATTCAACCAAGCTAAAGCATTGCACATTTTAAGAATAGATGTATACCTATTGACTCCTAAGATACTCCTCATTGCCTTATTTTGTAATTTTTGAATGGAGTCAATTTCATTCTTATTCATTAAAAATAGTATAGAACTACAATAGTCTATATGAGGTGCAACAATAGCTTGGTACAGAAGTAATTTATATTTTAATTGTAGGCAGCCATTAATTCGTCTAAAAAATCCTACCTTACGAGCCATTTTCTTTATTACATACTGTGCATGGTCTTTAAGATTCAAATTATTGTCAAGTATTACACCTAAGTATTTAAAGTTAGGGACAATTTCTATTGGTTCATTCTCAACATTAATATTAATATTATTCAAAAGATCCTGGTACTTTATTCTATTTCTTTTTGAACATATAATCATAGCTTTCGTTTTATTAACATTAATTTTCATTTTATTATTGCGTAACCATAATTCAACGCTTTTAATATCTGAACTTAAATTTGCCAATATATCATCTATATTAGATCCACTACAGAACATCAAAGCATCATCAGCATAGAGATGCATTACACCATATTTTATACTATTAGGTAGGTCGTTTATATAGATGTTGAACAATAATGGGCCAAGTATTGATCCTTGGGGGACCCCCAGGTTATTAGACAAGATTTCCGAGTTCGTCTTGTTAAAATTAACTCTTTGTGAACGGAAGCTAAGATAGCACGATAGCCATTTTAAAACATTACCTTTAATCCCATATCTTTCAAGTTTACTTATAAGAATTGATCTATCAATAGTTTCAAATGCCCTCTTTAAATCTATAAACACTGATAAAGTAAATTTATTTTCTTCAATATTCTGCTTCCAATTATTTATGATTAATTGTAGAGCAGTCTCACACCCATGATCCTCTCTAAATCCAGATTGGTTTTCATTCACTATATTATTATCATTAAAGAATTTGTCTAATTGGTCCTTAACTATATATTCCAGAACTTTTTCCATAATATGTAATGTATTTATCGGCCTAAAATTCTCCCCATCAATTGGATTAGGTAACTTAGGGACTGGGTAAATAGTAGCTAACTTAAATATAGTGGGAACATTTCCTGTCTCAAAGGACTTGTTTATTATGTTTGTCAAATATTTTATAATAATTGGAGATGCTATCCTTATTATGGACTTATTTATTCCATCTTCCCCAGGGGAAGCAGCTTTTAGTTTACATATTTTATTCTTTACTATTGCTTCATCTACTAATCTAAAATTTTCAAATATATTATCTTGGTGTGGACAAACAAACTCTGCTGTTTGTGTAGAGTTTAAACTTGGCACTATGCTATTAGAAATGTCCACTACACTGTTTATAAAATAGTCATTGAAATGGTTAGCTATTCTGTCATCTCCTTTAATTAACAAATTGTTGAAACATATTTTAGGGACACTATTTAGTTTGTCATTTCCTTTGTACAATCTCTTTAGAATCCTCCACATATCCTTTGGTCTTTTTATGTATTCTTCAATTTTCTTCTCATAAAATTCTCTTTTTTTATTTCGTATCATAGAAACAACTTCATTTCTTTTGATCCTATATTCCATCATTAATTTTGCTGAATTCGGTCCTCTATGTTTTGCCTGTCTGAATAAATGGTTTCTCTCTTTCATGGTCCTCCTGATATCATTATCAAACCATGAATTATTACTGTGGATATTCTTTATTTTGATTGTTTTAGATTTTATATTTTTATCACTAGCACTGGTCAGGTTTGAGATCAGTTCTTTGACCATTGAATCCAAATCTTCACACTTAGTATTATTAACCCAGCTTTTGTCTTAGATCTATTCTTAAATTCTCTTCTAATTCTTTATTGCCCAAAAACTGTTTATAGTCTTTAAAAATAATTGTCATAGTATCATCAATTGAGATCCTCTCTTGATTCTCGTTTAACTTAATTTTAAGGATTCTATGATCTGAAATTATATCATCCATAACACTCACATTTATCTTAAAACTGTCTTCAGTCCTAATGATAACATAATCTATTATTGTTCTGCTTATTTTAGTTTCATTACTGTTATTAATTTTGATTGTAGCGATTCTCGTAAAATCTTGGACTATCTGTTTCATACCTTGGGCAGCAATCATGTCTAACATCTTTTTTGAATATGGGGTGTGTTTACTCAAATCTATATTAAAATCTCCTAGAATAAATAATTTGCATTTTATGTTAAATTCAATTAGGTCATCAATATTCTCTGATAACATTGTAATTACATCAGCTTTTTTCATTTTTGGCGAGACGTAAGTAAAACTAAACACTGAATTTTTATTTTCTCCTTCTATGATACGGATACTTAGTGACCACCAAAGTTTGTCTATAACTTTCTTTTGAATAATTCTATATTTTGTGTTATTAAGAATATAAATTAGTACTCCTCCCGTGTGTCGACTTGAAGAGTCGAGTCTGATAGTTTCATACCCATTGATGCTGATTTCATGATCATCAATTTCAGCTGTTAACCGAGTCTCAGTTAATCCTAGCATCAATGGTTTACTATTTACAATCAAGTCCTCGACTTGTTCCTTATTAGCTAATAAGCTCTGTACATTGAAGTATAAGACAGAGAAATTTTCTGTTAGTCAGTATGACTTTAAAACTTTTGGTTTATGAGTCCGTTTGCTCACTCGTAACGGGACTGGCGAAGGTTTGGCAGTGCCTGGGAATCTTTTTGGGATTGCCCCTAGCCTATAATTATCAGCAACTAGCGCTGGCGACTGACTTATGGCAAATGACAATTGGGCGGCTACTGGAACTGGCTGGAACTCGGGAGACGAGTTCGCACTCGGGCTAACGGGTGACAAGTTCACACTAGGGCTGGTAGGCGACAAGTTATCACCTCGGTCCTCACTTGGGCTAGCAGGTGTCGACATCTCACTTGGGCTGGCAGGCGACGAGTTCCCACTAGTGCTAGCGGGTGACGACATCTCACTTGGGCTGGCAGGCGACAATTTCCCACTAGGGCTAGCGGGTGACGACATCTCACTTGGGCTGACAGGCGACAAGTTCCCACTAGGGCCAGCGGGTGACGGCGTGGTGATAGCTGTAGTGATGTTGTTCGACGTCTTCGATATTGAGGAGGCGTTCTGGGACGGTGTGGTGATAGCTGTAGTGATGTTGTTCGACGTCTTCGATATGGAGGAGGCGCTTTGGGACGTCGTGGTGATAGCTGTAGTAATGTTGTTCAACGTCTTCGATATTGAGGAGGCGCTTTGGGACGGCGTGGTGATAGCTCCTTCATGGATTGTCGTCGCTATAGGTGGCGGGAGCTTGCTCATCTCGATTGCAAATGTCATGCCCAGCATTTTCGACGGTCTTGTGAGGAGGCACACATTGACATTGCACATTGCTGGTTGGACAGACTGTTGGTTTCTATTTATCTTATCGAATATAATTGCTACTAATTTTGACTTTCCTCTGTTGTTGAGATGGAATCCATGTCTGGTGTATTCATGACGTCTGAGGGCTTCTGTAGTGATGAATGATATATTTAGAGCTGGATTGGTTGTTTTGTGGGAAGTTATCAGTTCGAACATGTGGCTATTTATTGTGTCGATGAATGAGTTTTTCTTGACGTTGTCATATCTTTGTGGAATGTTCAGGATTGCAATGTGCGGTTTGGGATTTGAATTTATTATATTTGTTATGGTTTCCCTGACTCTGTCTACTGTTCTTGATCCAATATTGTTGGTTCCGCCGATTATTATAACAGTGTCCTTTTCTGACAGGTTGGCCCATTCAGTTTCTTTAGCAATCTCTTCTATTGGTGCATTGGGCTTGCAAACACACTGGACTTGTGGTTTTGATTTTAACGATATTAATGTCTGTTGTTCTTTGATGGTTATAAGTGTCTGTAGCTCGGCGCCGAGCCCTCTTCCATGAGAGTCTGATATAATTCTTATTATATCTTGATTTGATTTGCTCTTCTGACGTTGCTTTTTTGGTTTAGTGGTAGTGGGCGTGGTTTTAGTTGCTAAATATGTCATGTCATCATCAGCGAGAGGTACTTCGCTGGACTGTGGCGCTACTTGGCGTGCTGCGGGGTGCACGTGCAACGCTGCAGCGGAATCCCTAGTGGCGCTGGATGATGGCTCTATCTGGTGTTGGTTTAGAGATTCATAATGCTGCACGTTATTTCTGATATTTTCAATTAAATTTACAGGATCTGTATGATGTATGTCCGTGTGGAATGATTCTAAGGATTCTAATTTCAATTTTAACATGTTTATTTCCTTTACCAGCATAGTATTTATTGCAGTTTGGCTCGCTTGATTGTTGTGGTCCAGTATGCAGGCTGGACCTTGGCTTCCGTGCACGCAGCATTGATGGTGTTCTTGTTCCATTTTATCCTGGTTATCAGAGTTTATAAACACTTATCTATGCAACACGAATATATACTGATACACTCATAATGATTTCATGGTAGGTAATATTAAACTTAAACTTTAAATGTGTCGAAATAGAGAAAAACTGACCACGAAAATATAGGCGCGACTACTGTGCGGCCATCTTGAGCTTAATCATAGCTCATAGCTAATCATAGCTCATAGCTTAATCATAGCTTAATCATAGCTTGCATATTACATCATAATCAGTACATTATCGCTATGGTCATCTTTCATTCTGGTCATATGAACAGAGTTTGGTGTCATTTTTATTTTTTTTTAATTGATATTATGTCTTTTAATTTAGGTTCCAATTATTCGATATTCGATTCGATATTCGAAATATTTTTGTCAATTATTCGATATTCGTATTCGAAGTCAAAAATCACTATTCGCACACCCCTATTAGGTAGGTATAGTCGGTTATTTTCAAACTGAAAAGGAATCGCTAGATCGATTAAGACTTTTCCATGTCATCGGAACCAACATTTTAGGTGTTTGTGACAATTTTCAGACTAGCCTGTCTTTATCTTCTAAAGTAGAACCGACCATGGACGTAGATCTTCACTCTGCAATCACCTCGGTTTGAAACAAGAATTAGATCCTTTCACAGTCTTCCAAGAATTATGTTTTAAGCTAGTTTCACACCACAGTAGTTTTAGGTGATTGTGACAATTTTCAGACGATAGGGCACTAGCCAAACTATTTCCCGCTAGGGTGCTGCCTTCGGTTTTGTGATAAGTGTGAAGTAAGCTGTTCGTGCCACCAAAATTTAAACTCGCGAAACTTTATTTTGACATGCGTAAGAAGATGTACTCACTGTTTAGATACAAAGATTTTTTACTCTAGTATAATAAAATGTGTAAAAATAAGAAGATAGTGCAATATCTAAAGCAAATTCTATTTCAATCTGAAGCGACACCCTCTCAATTGTTTTAATTGGAAGTTTCAAAATTCCATGAAGCAGTGAGTCATTTCAAGAGAGCGCTGGAAACAAAAATCATTCTGTGAGCTGTCATATATGATCAAAATATCATTATTACACTATTATTTCTAATACTTATCCACTCTTGCGGTAAATAACCAAATATCAACATTAATTTGTATAATATAACATGAAAATACGGACTGTGGGGTAAGAAATACGTTGATTTGAAAAGCACAGCCTCGACGCTAGCGCCCAAGTGGCCGATCCTGTCGTCCTAGCTTGGCATCGCCCCATCCTGTATTTATCTTCAAAAGTTATTTACATTTTACAAACAATTTATGCTTGTCTTGACATATTTGCAAAATTATGCAAAGCATCTTCAGATATTTTATTACTGCATTGGGGCGTCCATAAATTATGGACTGCACGATTTAGAGTGAGGGGGTGGGGGGTATCGCGATTTGTGACAGTTTGACAGGGTGAGGGGAGTGGAGGTGTTTGACATCAATTCATTTAAACTAAAATTTCGATAATATCTTATTATTTAATATTTAAAAATAAAATGCCTATAGGGTGGCATGCCGGTGAAGGGGGGGGGGGGGGGGGGGGGTAAGAGGCGTGGCTTAACACAAATGTTCTTTAAACTAAAACTTCATTAGGTAGGTATCCATTGTTTTATATTTAAAAAATAAAATAGTGACTTTCAAGTTCATAAGTTAGCAACCGCCACACACACATTGAATTTTAAGTCGGCTGGGTAGTGTTTGACCTTGAAGAGTTTTTTAATCGATTTTTATCAATTTATCTTTTTCCAGTGGAATTGTTAACAAAATAGGGCTATAGATGTGAATTCAGAATAGACACGAAGATGGCCGCCATGAAGAACCGCCTCACGGAGCGTGCTACTCTTACACGACGAAATAGTGATTTTTTACAGTGTGTAAAGTTCAAGGAGGATCTGGACAGAAGAATAAAACACATACGCCATCACCATGATGCAAACTCGACACATGGAGAGCGGCACTCTGATAAATATGGCTCATCAAACATATTACCACGCCAGCTCCAGGGCAACATGCATGGCGCGGAAGGGAGGACGCCCGGCACAAGTAAAGAGGTTGATCGTGTGTTAACCCGCCAAGCCAACAACAACAACAACGTCAACAACCAATCTGATAGGATGCGCGGTGAGTGGGAGCACATACATACATTAATTGTGGAAATGCAGGCCAAAATAAGGGAGTTAGAAGTGAAAATCAGGGATATGCATGAGACTGCTTTACCGACGGAGCCACCGCCAGCAGTGCTCATGCAGTTGAAGACAGGGCCACCGACAGCGCCACGGAGCAACGAGGAGCAAG
Organism: Leuctra nigra; assembly: GCA_934045905.1. NCBI lineage: Eukaryota > Metazoa > Arthropoda > Insecta > Plecoptera > Leuctridae > Leuctra > Leuctra nigra. Next base: position 10,899,295 of record OW203773.1, read on the forward strand.
TTGAAAGTATGAATGGCCGAGGATTGACCAGCATCCTAAAGATTGTGGCTGACAGCCATGGCAGAGACCTCCTTGAACACCTCACCGACATAACCTGTAAACAAGCGAGACGAATCAAGACAGTGTGCACCATCAAACCAGGTGCTAATATTGAACACCTAGTTAGGCCTCAAGAATGGGACGACATGACGCAGAACGACGTTATTGTTATCATAGGAGGCACTAACAACATCAGTAATCGCAAAGTAGACAATATTAGAACAACACTTGATGACTTAGTAAACTCAAACTTAAAACCAAAAGTAGTCGTAGTAAATATTCTGAATAGGCATGACAAAACAGATAAAAACGAATTCATTGATGACCTAAACAACAAGATTGAAGACTTCATTAACTCACAGGGCAACCCAGCAATGACATTTCTAAGAAACAAAACAACATTCATGAAAAAAGATTACACCAGACATGGATTGCACCTAAACCATTGGGGCAAAGCCAAGCTCGCACAGTCAATTATGAAGCATATCAATGGAATTCTAACCAAACCTGTGCCGGCACTTCCTGAGCAAAAACTAGTTTCCCCACGGATTCATCACAGCCCTTGTCCCAGTCTTATAACAGACCCACCCAAGCTCATCATGTTAAAAGAAATTTTCGAGTTTGATCGGCTACCTCCACCAATAAAGCCGTGGGTGAAATGGACATCTGTAGAAACTGTACAGCCAACCGTCAAAGCCGCTAGCCAGCCATCTCCGGGGCCAAACGCTGACGCAGTCCAGATGACATCACCAGAGCCCGTTGAAACCGCTAGCCAGCCATCTCCGGGGCCAAACGCTGACGCAGTCCAGACGACATTACCAGAGCCCGTTGAAACCGCTAGCCAGCCATCTCCGGGGCCAAACGCTGACGCAGTCCAGACGACATCACCAGAGCCCGTTGAAACCGCTAGCCAGCCATCTCCGGGGCCAAACGCTGACGCAGTCCAGATGACATCACCAGAGCCCGTTGAAGCCGCTAGCCAGCCATCTCCGGGGCCAAACGCTAACGCAGTCCAAACCACATCACCAGAGCCCGTTGAAGCCGCTAGCCAGCCATCTCCGGGGCCAAACGCTGACGCAGTCCAGATGACATCACCAGAGCCCGTTGAAGCCGCTAGCACTAGCCAGCTGCCTCCGGACCTTCCTCCGGTGACAGGTCTAAAGAAATCCACCAGAATGAGAATTCCAAAGAAAACATTTAACCTTTGACCCAAAAACAGCGACCCATTTTTAGCGGGGAAAACTAAACCACACATATTCATTAATAGCACAAACACAAATAAAAACAAAAGTAAACATCCAAATATAAAAGCAACACTTAACATCATGCATCAAAACATCCAAGCCATACAAACGTCAAAAAATGGACTGGAAATATTTCTCGATAAGAATGAAGGCTCGGAGAAACAAAAAGATGTAGTATGTATTACTGAGCACTGGCTCAAGGAAGAGGAAATAAAATCAGTTAACCTTTGTAATTATCAAATAGGCGACTCCTTTAGTAGATCAACATATAAACATGGAGGGACAGTGATATATACACATAAAAAAATATCTAGCCAAGTTAAAGCAAGACAAGACATAAGTCAGCTAAGCATAGAAAAACACATAGAATTGGCATCCATAGAGATAAACTTTCGCGAACCAAAACAGAAACTAAATAATACTTATTCGACAAAAAAATTAGAAACTAAAAATATTATAATAATATCTGCATACAGATCACCACTAGGAGACCTGAAAACATTTCTCAACATACTTGACCAAGCACTAATTAAAGTCAATGCAGAAAATAAATATATAGTACTAGCCGGAGATTTCAATGTAGATACTACCAGCAATTCAAAAGAAAGCATAGATTTAAGTAACTTATTAACATCCCACAACCTTTTGCTAACAATACATGAACCCACAAGAATAGATATAAGGTTTAACTCCTCAAAAACTATCGATAACATTGCAACGAATCTACCCATAGACACGTTCTCAACAGAAGTGTTAGAAAACTGCCTATCAGACCATCGAGCCCAGTTAATTAATATCAAAACTAATATGAACTCAAATCTCCCCAAAAAAACAATCGAAGTAAGACTATTCAATGAGAAAAACGTAAAAGCATATAAGGAAGAACTTAAGGTGATAGATTGGAACGAAATCTACGCTACAACAGACCCTAATGAAAAATATAATAAGTTTGCAGACATACTATCTAATACATTTGAAAAAAGCTTTCCGATTCAAAATATCAAGGTCGGTCATAAATCCACAAAACAATCTTGGATCACCCCAGGAATAAAAATATCAGCTCAAAACCTCAAATGTCTGTACCATATGTATGCACACTTCAAAACAGATTTTTTAAATACAATTTATAAAAACACAAAAAAAATGCTTAGAAGGGTTATTAAAGCAGCAAAAAGACTGAGCATAAACAAAAAAATATTAGAGAAAAAAGGACCTGAAAGATCAAAAATAATATGGGAAATTGTGAAGAATCACACTAATTCCCTAAAAACCAAAGAAACAGAAAATTGTATACTGCAACACAACAACGAAATTATTGAAGAACCAAAAAAGGTGGCTGACTTGTTCAATCTAGACTTTATAAATATTACTAAAGACATTACCCAATCAGTCAATGCAACAAAACAAGATTTCCAGTGCCACTTAAATAAAATAAATCGTCCAATTAAATCGTTTTTTGTGGATAGCACATCGGAGAGGGAAATAACCAACATAGTATCTAGATTAAAAAACAAAAAATCATGTGGAACGGACAAATTGCCCACCAGCATATTAAAAAAATCAATTAATGAAATAACAAAGCCTCTAACACACATATTTAATTCATGTATAGAAAAGGGAGTATTTCCACAAAGACTGAAAGAAGCGAAAATAATACCAATATTCAAAAAAGGTGACAAGAAAATTACAGGAAACTACAGGCCTATTTCATTACTACCAGCAATTTCCAAAATATTAGAAAAGATCATACATATTCGACTATCATCATTCCTAGAACAAGAGAAACTTTTAACTAACTGTCAAAGCGGCTTCAGAAAAAATAAATCAACTTCCACAGCAATCGAACGATTCATTGATAACACTATAATTGGACTTGAGAATAAAGAACATACATTAGGACTCTTCTGTGATCTCTCAAAAGCCTTTGACAGCATAAATCATGAAATCCTTCTTGCAAAACTCGAACATTACGGAGTCAGAGGGGTAGCACTTCAATTACTAGAGTCATATATGCATAATAGAATTCAATATGTCGAAATAACTTCAACAAATAGAAACAACAAAGAAACAAGGCTGCTTTCTGAACCACAAATCGTTACATGTGGAGTCCCACAAGGGAGCATCCTTGGTCCCTTGCTATTTATATTATACATTAATGATCTGCCTGAAACAATTGAACTATCTGAACTCTATGCTGATGACACAAACATCACAGTAAAGGGGAAAACTAAAGAGATTCTGAAAGAAAACACAGAGGAGACGCTAGTTAAGGCAAACAAATGGTTTAACGACAACCACCTAATTTTAAATTCACAAAAAACTAATTATATCAACTTCAAAATTAAAAATGATCCGATTAATAACCCAACAACAAATATGATCATTACAAATAAAAACGATAATGCAGAACTAAAAGAAGTAAAAGAAACTAAATTCCTCGGGATAACCATAGACGAAAACCTTAACTGGAAGAGTCACTGCAGCAAATTGCTAAAAAAATTAAATTCGTCATATTTTTCTCTCAAGACAATAATATCACTAACAAACATGAAAACATCGAAGTTAGTATACTATGCCAATTTTGAATCGCATGTAAGATATGGGATAAGATTCTGGGGGAACTCGACTGACGCAAACAAGATATTTACTATACAACGAAAGGCAATACGGGCACTGTTCGGACTGAAGTACAAAAATTCGGACACCTTCAAAAAACCGGACTGTAAAAAGTACTTTATAAAATACAAAATTCTCACTTTCCCATGCCTTTACATATTAGAATCTCTCCTAGCATTTAAATTAAGAAAAGATACCACACAAAACACTGATGTACATAAACACAATACAATACAAGCAAACAACATACATGTAGAACAATATAGAACAAAATGTACCCAAAAGAACTCTCAGTATAGCAATACAATACTATACAATGCATTGCCTAACAAGCTGAAAGTAATCGACAAATACTCTAGTTTTAAGCAGCAAATGAAGCAGTATCTTATAAATAAATGTTACTATTCCATTGAAGAGTATATACTAGATAGTAAAAACTAAATAATCAAAATAATAAATACTGATGTTGACTGAAGTTAAACCAAGAATATGCTATAAATGATCGTTAGTACATAGTAAAATATTAAATAGCTTACTTTAAGTTTAAGAATTAAATGTTACTTTATACTAAAATCAACATTTAACTACACTATTTTTATACCATACATATTTTAATCTTAATATTTTTTATTATAATTATTATTAATTAGAATTCCACATGCCCTAATAAAGTGTAATTGCTTAAGGGTCACTACTTTGTGTAATACATGTATGTACACCTACTACTGTATAACCAAATGTAAACATGGAAATAAACTGAACTGAACTGAACAATGAAAATAATTTCATAGCTTGGAATAAGTTATTAGTTTTATTTTGTCCAGCAGGCGTTTAGAACCCGAAAATTACTAAATTTTCGGGAAATTTTTTTGACAATTATTTTCATTGAACTGTTCTGAATTT